>CM031243.1:814215729-814815729 GCA_018340775.1 Taxus wallichiana var. yunnanensis | reverse complement strand
CCAAACATGATACAACGAACCTTGGTATGACCCGTAACCTTTACACTTGCAATGCATTAAAACAAACAACGACCTTTATTTTTTAGATTTTTTCAAATTTTTTGCCAACTTGTTGGATTTTTTCTTGGATGGGGAAGTTAGAGAGAAACTAAAGGGACCCTAAAACATGATTTTGGGGCTTGAATCAATTCTACTTGATTAGGACTGAAGAATTTGGTACATGTTATAAAAATTACATTGAGGGGTGAATTTTGGATAACAAAGTCCATTACAATAATTATCAAATCACCTTATAAAACATTAAGAGAGTGAAATTTATCCCGAGCATAGTTAGATTATGTTCTTGTAGGGGTGTGAAAAGAAATTTCTCTAGGGGGCATGAAAGGAGGCCACGCGTAAGGAAATTTTTGCCGGGAGCACGAGAAGGTGGGAATGAGAAGAATTTTCTCTCGGGCATGGAAGAGGGTGTAGGAAGAATTTTTTTTCTTTTTCAAACTTAGATTATTTTTGAAGCCCAATGAAGTAAAAACTTCCAAAGGCCATAACTTTTGATAGGGAACTCGGTTTTGGAAAATGAGGACTTTATGGAAAGCTCTCGACGTCCCCTTTGCATAAAACCTTAAAAATTAATTTGGATAAATTTTTAAGGGTCGATTTTGAGAAAACATTTTTCTATCACTAAACAGGTGAACTGGTATTTTAAACTTACACAATTTTGTTCAAATTCACCATTAATTATTTCTCAACATGCCAAAAAAACATGGAGGATTTCACTTGGGATAATTTAGGATGGATTACAAGGGTTAAGCTATTTGATTGATTATCATTTCAAAATTCCCAATTTTGACAGCAAATTGACTGAGATTTTGGCTATGCCCGATTTGTAAAGTTTTATAAAAATTCCTTAAGATTTATAGTGAAACAAAATAAGATCTATACTTGAACAAAAATAGATCTATTTCTATTTACCAAACTTTAATATATGCATTCATTTCCAACTCAAATCTAAAATGTTAAGTTTGTTTCAAATCAAGTTGTGCAAAAAGCCAGAGTGCAGTTCTAATTTTCAAATCATACATTCCAAAGGAAAAGAGTAATATATTCTCTTCATACGTATTCCCTTTTCAATTTTCCAAAAAGAGTTCATATTGTATTTCAAACATATATTCCCAATGAAAACAATATCATTTTTGGTAAATAAAGAAATTCCATTGACTTGGATGATTCTTTTACAACTTCCTTTTTCATTTCATTCCAAAAGACAAAATACAAATCTTTCTTTTCTTTCCACATAATAAAATTACAGAGTATGTCTCTTTCTCATTTAAACATAAAATTTCATTTCAAAATAAATTATGATAACTATCGTAAAATACAAAAAGAATGTCACTTTCTCATTTAAAAATAAAAATTTACGAGTCCTCCACTTGAAGTGGGAAAAAGGTTCACAAAAAGAAGTCTCACAAAGGACTATCAAAATTGTCTTCTTTCTCAGCTCCAAAACAACAGTATGAGTTTCCATCATTCTCCAATTTGATCACAACAGAACAGGGGAAAGGAAACGCTCTCCACCCAACCAAGACATCCAATAAAAAGGAGAAGCCACCCTCTTCATTGGCCCCCGATCCCTAACCACATTACAATAAGGAATGTGACTCAACACATGGCAACAATAGGCTTCCACAACACAAAGGAAATCTTTCACATGCAAAAATCATATTTAAAACACAGTCCAAAAAAAAACAATAGTTTTAGCAACCACAAGATAAACACACAACAATACTTAGGCTTCATCAAGCAAGCCAAAGGAGCAAGAAACTATGGGGATGTTGCTTATGCCTCCCTAGGGAAATGGGTATCACCACTCGAGAAAAACACCAAAATATATATCATTTCAAATCCCTAACATTCCCTTATGCCTCCCCAAGTACCCCTTATTCCTCATAATTTCTTATACCTCCCCAACCTCTTATGACACCCCATAATGAGTAAAGAAATGCAAGCTATTTATTTTTACAAGGTGGAACCCAAATCCCCACTCCCTCCACACTTATACCTCCCCAAGGCACTTATGCCTCCCTGAGAATACCCCATAGTCTTCTCCTACACCATCCCTAAGCCATCTACCCAACCAGCCAACAAATAAAACAACACATTCAAACATTCAACCATTCACATATGCATAAAATAAAATAAGAGAATTTCAAGAGCCAAGCTCCTACCTCTCCATGATGGAGTTTGTTCCAAGGCTCCAAAATAGCAAGCTTTCTAATGCAAACAGTCTAGATCAACAATCCACAAGCATTCAACAATCTCTAACTTTCTAAAAAAATTTAAAATATCAAACACCCAGAGAGAAGTTGCCCAAAATGAAGTGATAAAAGGGAAGCAACCAAGCACAAGTATTCAAAAATAATCCCCCATGTCTTCCAAAAGAAAGGGCTCAAAATAGCAAAAGAAGTCACCCCAAAATGATGCATCCACAAGTGAAGCAACCCAAAACAAGGTAAGGAATTCAAATTTTATAGAAGAGGGAAGAGAAGAGGATGAGGTGGATCCATGTAGGATGCCACATCACACATCCTCAACCCCAACAAAAAGTAAAATTCATTCCCCAATGCATATTAAATAGGTGGGTGAATAATATGACAGTTTTACTTACACACTCAAATCAAACCCACACCCAAAAGGACTGAAATTAAAACATGAAAGAAAAGTGCAATTAAAACATTCAACTTAACTTTAAAAATGCATAATGAAGGTATAAATTTACCCTCTTCAACTATAGGTATGGTTGGTAAATAAATTTAAGAGGTGTGGGACAAGTTTAACTTGTCCCACAAGCCTCCAAGGAAAATTCGAATTTCAAAAGAAGGTGGAATGTTTCATACTCCAAAAATAACTTACATATCTCTTACACATTACTTACAAATTACTACAACATTTAAAACAAGATCCAACAACCCTAATAATTACTTTCTTATGTCCCAATTGATTTATTAATCTTTTAACAATATGTTTTCTCACATACTTTACCACAATTTATTTGATTAAATAGAAAGGGGAAACACATCACTTTTAAAACACATACCAACTTTAAAAATGGAATAAAATAAAATAAAATACTCAAAGTCCCTTGGTGACATTGAAAGGTGATCCCCCATGGGAATCCCTAACATAATCAAACACACACAAACAATTACAAGTTGTCATGGTGACCTTGTTGAATTCATCTAGAATTTCAAAGTGATTGGTCTCCAATCCCCGATGTTTTTGTGATATTTTTAACCTGCAAAATACAAATACCTCCCTCGGCCTCGCGTGGCCATATCAAAACATCCAAATGAATATAAATATAATTTCAAGGTCATTGATATATATGTGAATCACAACAATCATCAAGACAATCAACAATATCACTCACAGTTTCATCAACAACTATATCATCATCAATTTTAATTCAATTTTCTCGGTCTACTCAATCTATCCAAATATCACATGTCCTAACCACATCCATAAATATATATAACCATGTCCAACAACATGTTAACATCTATATAAAAATGTCTCTAACAATCATCATGCATCATATGTGAATCAGAGTCAATAATAGTCATGCTCTAACATCTAATCATCATATTGAATCAAAAGTCACAATAATGTCCATAATATAGTCCACAGGGTCAAAATCCATAATAAAAGGTGTCGAAGGGAAGTGGGCACTACATCCCCCTCCCCTTAGACTCAACTTCCTCCTAGAAGTCATTGGAACAGATGTGGAAATTGAACTCGTAACAATGTAGCATCCTCCCAAGTACCTATAGTCTCATCATATTTGTCCCACTACACTCACACCTAATCAATCTCTCTGCCTCAAAGGCCCAAGGTGCTATGATATATAATGAGAATGGGCTCAACCATCACCTTCCCTTGATTGAGTGAGGTCTAATCCAGCACATGAGAAGGATCAATAATGTATCTCCTAAGCATTGAAACATGAAACACATCATGTACGTGAGACAAGCTAGGCAAGCAATGCTAGATGGTAGGCCAAAGGGCTGATATGCTCCAAGATCTCAAAACAACCAATGAATCTAGGAGCTAACTTAGAACCTTTTCCATAATGGATAGGGCTCTTATGTGGCCTGACATGAAGGAAACACCTTCATGCCCACATCAAAACTACAGTCAGTCCTATGTTGATCTGCATACTTGTTCTACCTATCTTTGCCTCATCATGTAGTATTTGTCTGATCAAAACCACCTGCTGCTCCATGATATCTTGTAACAAAGCTGGTCCGAGAGAAACCATATCCTCTAACTTATCCTATCTAAGAGGTGTCATGCACTCTCTGCCATACAAATCTTGAAAAAGGAGCCATGCGTATAGAACTCTAAAACTATTATTGTAGGAAAACTCCACCAAGTATAGGTACTCCTCCCATCTTGACTAATGATCCATAACATACATCCTGAGCATATCCTCTAAAATCTTGATTCACCCACTCAGTCTATCCATTTGTCTCGGGGTGATATGTTGTGCTGAAATTGATCCTCATCCCAAGGCATGTTGCAGGGTAGTCCAAAAATGGGAAGTATACAAAGGATCACAATCACAAATAATCTTATGGAATCAGTGCAGTCTCACAATCTCATCCAGATAAACCCATGCCACTGCACTAGCTATATAAGTGGTCTTCACCAGAGAAAAGTGAGCCAATTTTGTTAATTTATCCACTGTGACCATGATGGCATCGTGGTGATATCTCAACATTGGTATCCCAACAAAGAAGTCCATGGAAATGGTGTCCCACTTCCACTCTTGTATAACATGAGGAAAGAGAAGGCTAGCTGGATGTTGATGCTCGACCTTCACTTTCTGGCACTCTAAATAGTGTGACACAAATTGAGCCACGTCTCTATGAAGTCCTCTCTAGTGATATAACTGTCTCAAGGTGGAATGCATCTTCTTTACCCCATGATGGGATGAATAGGATGCACGATGTGCCTCTGTCAGAATATCCTACCTCAAGCCTCCATCTCTGGGGACATAAATCTGACCTTTGTGCTTGAGAAGGCCATCTACCTCTAATGAAAAACCATTGAACTTCCCTTCAAGGGGTCTCTGAGACTCGATCTCTACTCTCGTTGTAATGTAGAAACTGTCAAGAGGAAGCTACTGAAGGATCCTGCTCTACAAATATTTTGCCCACTGAAGTGGCCATAGCCACATGTCTCCATCTTCTGAAATCATATGCAACCACATTCTCCTTCCCCTTCACATGCTCTATCTCCATATCATACTCATAAAGAAACTCCATCCAATGCCACTAATGAGTGTTGAGATTGGGTTGTGTGAAGAGGTGGTGAAGAATCAAGTGATCCATCCTGAGTGTGAATCTCTGACCAAGAAGAAAGTGTCTCCATCAAACCAAGGTGCATGAACCACTGTCAAAGCTCAAGATCATGAGTTAGATAATTGAGCTCATAATATTTGAGTTTTGAGACTCAAAGGCCACTACTCTGCCCTGTTGCATCAATACACCTCCAAGTCCTGCCAAAGAAGCATCCATATTTATGAAAAAACTCACCTGTGGATCGCACCTTTGTAAGAATGGGTATTATCGTGAGGCACTCCTTCAATGTCCTTAAGGCCTTCCTATGCATCTATTTGACCAATCAAACTTCTTCCCTTTCCATTGAAGGGAAGTGATGGGATGCGTAACCCGAGAGAAGTCCTAAACAAATCTCCTGTAATAACTGCTAATCCCATGAATTTGCGCACCTCTGTCATAGTAGTGGGTGTTGGCCAATCCATAATGTCTCTAATCTTAAAAGGATCAACTGTGATACCTTCCCCTAAATGATGTGACCCAAATATTGTACCTTTGTCTGAAAGAATGCACACTTCTCCAAGTTCCCGTAAAGTTGTTTCTCACAAAGGAAGTGAAGAACCTGGTGAAGGTTCCTCATGCTCTTCACGCGTATGTGAGTAAATCAAAATTTCATCTAGGAAGATGAGCATGAAGCGATCTAAGAAATTCCTGAATACCCCATTCATCAAACTCATAAATAATGTGGGTGCATTTTTCAAACCAAAAGGCACCATTATGAACTCATAGTGCCCATATCTCTCATATGAAAAGCGGTCTTATGAATATTTGCCTCCCCAATCCTTAGCTGATAGTAGCCTGATGTAGGATCAATCTTTGAAAAAACTATGGCTCCCTTTATTTGATCAAAAAATCATTTATGCACAGAAGGGGATAACAATTATTGATCGTTACCTTGATCAACTGGTGGTAATCAATACACAACCACAAGGATCTATCCTTCTTCTTCACAAAAATCATCAGTGCACCCAAAGGGGTTACACTAGGATGGATTGGCCTTTCTCCAAAGGCCCTTGAGCTAACTTGAGCTCCGAGTGCTGATGTGGTCATCTGATAAGGTTCTTGTGAGATAGGCTCTGCTCCTAGAACTAGATCTATATGGAAGCCAATATCACGTCAAGGAGGTAACCCGGTAGCTCCCTTTTGAAAAACATCTACAAACTCTCTCAAGAGGGGATGATCATCTAGTGTCAATCCACTAGTTCCATCCTCTGATCTATCACTGACTAAAATCACATACATCTGACAACCCCGTCACACACACACCTCTAATCTACACATCGAGAGATGGTGCAAATGGAGACATGCCTCCTAACCCCCAAAATCACTGACTCAACTCCTAGATCATCTGCACAAGATATAGTCTTATGGTAATAATCCATCCTAGCCTTATGTGTAAACAACCAGTCCATACCCAAGATGACTCCATACGAGCCCAAAGGAAGGATACAAAGATCTAAGGTAGTGGTGAAAGGTCCCAAATCCACAACACACTCCTTAACTAAGGATTCTATAGAGATCTTGGCTCCAGAATCCATCTCAATGTCCCAACTAAGACCCTACGTAATTACCACAACATGTATCTCTCAACTAAATATGGTGCAATAAAAGAATCAGAAGAACTAAAATCAAACAAAATGAGGTAGGAATACCACCAATGCTACTTAGGGTCTCAATCACGGTACTCTTATGCTCAGCCTAGTGGTTCTCAACCATCACATAGATCCGATGACTACGCCCCATTTCACCAATGGTAGGCTCTGAGATCTATGTCTTACCCTTGTTAATAGGGTTCTAAGGGAAGTCTCTCCAAAATGTCTTTTAATGCCACAACCAAAACAACCTCTTGATCCTCTCCCATGCATAACTGGTCCAACCGGTGCTCTGGAGATCTTGTGGTGTTGATCTTGATGATCCAACTGTGGTCTATTACATTCTCTACTGGTAAGATCCACTGTTTGAGCTCTAGGTGCTCCATGTGTCCTAATGGGACCCCCAGGAGGAGGCCCCGTACTCGACCCCCTGTGCATGCATTGAATATTTGTGGAGGACTATAAGGTGGGCGGGACTGTTGCTACTATTGTTGTGATCTAAAAGATGACTGTGTTGAACCCTATCCACCATGAGGATGAGGTACTAAACCGCTCGATCTATTGTCCTCCATCTACTGGATGTAGCTCGGACTGGTCTCTAGCATGTTGGGTCTTTCCTTGAGTATCCTTTGTTATATAGGCCTTCTCAATGACCTCATCTAATGTCAGTGGACAATGGATCCGAAATGTACCTCCAATGTCAAGATTCATGGCCCGGATGAACTTGTGGATCTACACACACTCATCCTGCATGTAATCAACATATTGGAGTAGATCTAGAAATATACTCTCATACTTTGCTACTATAAGAGATGCCTATTGGAGGTCATGAAACTCATCTATCCTTTGTTGTATGAACCTCCATGACAAATATCTACTCCTGAAATGCTCCTCAAAGAGTTCCTAGGTAACTATCTTAGAATCCATGTGGAGCTTTTTCTCCTCTGTCCTCCACAGACACCTACTCTGTCTCTCAGTAGATGGATCGCAACATGAGCTTTCATGTTGCTAGAACAAGGGCAGAGCTTGAAGCATCCACTCAAGCTCACCAACTAGGCCTCTTCCTAAAATCCACCTATGTCACCAGAATAATGTGATGGTCATAACTTTAGGATCTCCTGACATGTGGTCTAAAGTTGTAGTCTGATGACCCCTAGGCCTCCTGCAAGCTCATTCCTAAGCCTAAGCCTCCAAGATCTATCTTTGTATCTTGAAATGTGGTCTCCCTATCCCCTCTGCGGTGACTCTGCTCTGATTGACTCCACATGGGAGTTCTCTCCTCTATTCTCCTCGCTATGCTGAGGAGATGCATGAGCCTCAATGGATGTCACCCTATCATGTTTGATTGAATGTGCTCCTATGGTCCCTCCACGTAGAGTGGCATTAACATCCTAGAGTGTCTATAAAATTTGTGGTAGGATAGCTGCTACAACATGATCTGGTGGTGGAAAATCTAAGTCTATGTGAAAATACCCCTCATCTTGTTTCTCCTCCTGCACAGACCAAGGCAAGAGTTAGTTCACTATTCTAGGTTTTATTCAGTTTTCCATGTTCACTAAATATGTAATTTCAAACAAAGTTGTTCTCTAGATTTGAAAGTGTGCTAGGTTTAATATTGTACTAGGTTTAAAGTTTGTGTCTCAAGTCTTCTAGTGTGCCCAAGGGTCCAAGATTTGAACCCACGGCTCTAATACCAAGTGTAACACCCACTAAAACTCCCACTTGAGACCCAAGAACAACCTAGGTTTAGTTAGAAGAATTATGGAATAATTTTTTTAAAGTGTTCACAACAAAATTCCCAGAGTCCATTACAACAATTATCAAATCACCTTACAAAACACTAAGAGAGTGAAAGTTATCCCGAGCACAGTTAGATTATCTTCTTGCAGGGCGCGGGAAGAAATTTCTCCTGGGCACGGAAGGAAACTTTTTCCAAGCATGAAAGGTGGGCATGGGAAGAATTTTCTCCCAGGCGCGAAAGAGGGTGCGGGAAGAAATTTTTTTCTTTTTCAAACTTAGATTATTTTCAAAGCCCAATGAAGTAAAAACTTCCAGAGGCCATAAATTTTGATAGGGAACTCAGTTTTTGGAAAACAAGGACTTTATGGAAAGATCTCAACGTCCCCTTTGCACAAAAACCTTAAAAATTTAATTTGGATAAAGTTTTAAGGGTTGATTTTGAGAAAAAAATTGTCACTAAACAGGTGAACTAGTATTTTAAACTTACACAATTTTGTTCAAATTCACCATTAATTCTTTCTCAACATGCCAAATAGACATGGAGGATTTCACTTGGGAGAATTTAGGATGGATTGCAAGGGTTAAGTTGTTTGATTGATTATCATTTCAAAATTCCCAATTTTGACAGCAAATCGATTGAGATTTTGGCTATGCCCGATTTGTAAAGTTTTATAAAAATTCCTTAAGAGTTATGAAAAAAAATAGGATCTATACTTGAACACAAACAGATCTATTTATATTTACCAAAATTTAATATATGCATTCATTTCCAACTCAAATCTAAAATGTTAAGTTTTTTTCAAATCAAGTTGTGCAAAATCAAGTGTAGTTCTAATTTTCAAATCATACATTCCAAAGGAAAAGAGTAATATATTCTCTTCATACGTATTCCCTTTTCAATTTTCCAAATAGAGATTTCATATTGTATTTCAAACACAGATTCCCAATGAAAACAATATCATTTTTGGTAAATAAAAAATTCCATTGACTTAGATGATTCTTTTAGACTTCCTTTGATTCTCCAAAAGACATAATACAAATCTTTCTTTTCTTTCCACAAAATAAAATTATAGAGTATGTCTCTTTCTCATTTAAACATAAAATTTCATTTCCAAAATAGAATAACTATCCAATACAAATAATATTACGAGTCCTCCACTTGAAGTGGGAAAAAGGTTCACAAAAAGAAGTCTCACAAAGGATTGTCAAAATTGTCTTCTTTCTCAGCTCCAAAACAGCAGTATGAGTTTCCATCATTCTCTAATTTGATCACAACAAAATAGGGGAAAGGAAATGCTCTCCACCCAACCAAGACATCCAATAAAAAGTAGAAGCCCCTCTTCATTTTCCCCAAGCCCCAACCATATTTCAATAAGGAATGTGACTCAACACATGACAACAATAGGATTCCACAACACAAAGGAAATCTTTCACATGCAAAAATCATATTTAAAACACAGTCCAAAACAAAACAGTAGTTTTAGCAACCACAAGATAAACACACAACAATAATCAGGCTTCATTAAGCAATAAAAAGGAGCAAGAAAATATGGGGGATGTTTCTTATGCCTCCCTAGGTGAAATGGTTATCACCACCTGAGAAAAAACCACAAAATATATATCATTTCAAATCCCTGACATGCCCTTATGCCTCCCCATGTACCCCTTATTCCTCACAATTTCTTATATCTCCCCAACCTCTTATGAAACCCCATAATGAGTAAATAAATGTAAGCTATTTATTTTTACAAGGTGGAACCCAAATCCCCACTCCCTCCACACTTATACCTCCCCAAGGCACTTATGCCTCCCACAAGAATACCCCATAGTATTCTCCTACACCATCCCTAAGCCATCTACCCAACTAGCCAACAAATAAAATAACACATTCAAACATTCAACCATTCACATATGCATAAAATAAAAGAAGAGCATTTCAAGAGCCAAGCTCCTACCTCTCCATGATGGATTTTTTCCAAGGCTCCAAAACAACAAGCTTTCTAATGTAAACAGTCCAGATCAACAATCCAAAAGCATTCAACAATCTCCAACTTTCTCCAAATTTGCAAGAGCTCAAACACCCCAAGAGAAGTCACCCAAAATGAAGTGATAAAAGGGAAGAAACCAAGCACAAGTATTCAAAAATAATCCCCATGTCTTCCAAAATCAAGGGCTCAAAATAGCAAAATAAGTCACCCCAAAATGATGCATCCACAAGTGAAGCAACCCAAAACAAGGTAAGGAATTGAATTTTATAGAAGAGGGAAGAGAAGAGGATGAGGTGGATCCATGTAGGATGCCACATCACACATCCTCAACCCCAACACAAAATTCAACTTCATTCTCCAATGCATATTAAATAGGTGGGTGAATAATATGACAATTTTACTTACACACTCAAATCAAACCCACACCCAAAAGGACTGAAATTAAAACATGAAAGAAAAGTGCAATTAAAACATTCAACTTGACTTTCAAAAATGCATAATGAAGGTCTAAATTTAACCCTCCAACCATAGGTATGGTTGGTAAATAAATTTAAGAGGTGTGGGACAAGTTTAACTTGTCCCACAAGCCTCCAAAATCAGCCTCCAAGGACAAATTCGAATTTCAAAAGAAGGTGGAGTGTTTCATACTCCAAAAATAACTTACATATCTCTTACACATTACTTACACATTACTACAACATTTAAAACAAGAGCCAACAACCCTAATAATTACTTTCTTATGTCCCAATTGATTTATTAATATTTTAACAATATGTTTTCTCACATACTTTACCACAATTTATTTGATTAAATAGAAAGGGGAAACACATCACTTTTAAAACACATACTAACTTAAACAAAGGAACCAAATAAAAGAAAATACACAAAGTCCCTTGGTCACATTTAAAGGTGATCCCCCATGGGAATCCCTAACACAATCAAACACACACAAATAATTACAAGTTGCCATGGTGACCTTGTTGAATTCATCTAGAATTCCAAAGTGGTTGGTCTCCAATCCCCCATGTTTGTTGTGATATTTTTAACCTGTAAAATACAAATACCTCCCTCGGCCTCGTGGCCATATCAGAACATCCAAATGAATATAAATATAATTTCAAGGTCATTGATATATATGTGAATCACAACAATCATCAAGACAATCAACAATATCACTCACAGTTTCATCAACAACTATATGATCATAAATTTTAATTCAATTTTATCAGTCTACTCAATCTATATCCAAATATCACATGTCCTAACCACATCCATAAATATATATAACCATGTCCAACATCATGTTAACATCTATATAAAAATGTCTCTGACAATCATCATGCATCATATGTGAATTAGAGTCGATAATAGTCCATGCTCTAACATCTAATCATCATACTGAATCAAAAGTCACAATAATGTCCATAATATAGTCCACAAGGTCAAAATCCATAATAAAAGGTGTCGAAGGGAAGTGGGAACTACATAATATCTCAAAAAATATAGTATAACTCGGGAGAGTAAGAAAGTCTTAAGAATTCTTGTTATTATCCTTTGAATCATGGCTAAATGAATTTATTTTGAACCAACAATATGTAAAACAAAAATAAATCACCTCTTTGATTTTCCTACTTTATCTCTTGTATATCTCATCTATTCCATAGATAGAAAAAAAAGAACAACTATCATGTTGGTTTTTCATGTTCCTATTTAGAGTTCATAATTGATATTTTCTTTCAACTATGTTGTAATATTGTAGGAGATGACTATTTCTCCATACTCACATATGGACAAAAAAACACATATTGATTTCTAACTTACCTATGGAATAGAACTACATGTTCTATGCGAAATTTTTCTTCAACTTTAATACACACCACAAATTTCAATTGTTAAGATTTATAAACACGAAATTTCATATAATTACCCTATTTTAAACTAGTTGTTTGGAGGGAAAACCTCCCAAAGAACAAAATATATTCAAATACTCCTCCTAATGCATATATATCTTATTACATATGTAATGGACTCCTTTTAACTATGTAATCACATTTCGTCTTTGAATTTGTATGCAATTAATCCATCTACACACACATACATACATACATACATACATATATATATATATATATATATATATATATATATATATATATATATATATATACATATGTGTGTGTGTCTATATTTATATATGTTTGTATATATGTATCTACATATGCATATATACATTTATTAATAATTATGTGAATATGTTTATATTGTTTGTGTTTATGTAATGGTCATGTGTTTTAAAACAATGAGTGTATTGTCTACTAGATAAATATGTCTAAATTTTTAGAGAAGTTGTTCATTATGCAACTAGATGATATAATTTGATATTCCATTTAATGGTGTCTAACACAGTTTCATTTAAACTAGATTTTGGAGTGTCTTATTTGTAAAATTAGTTTTCAAACCTTATAACTAAACTCACACAACTTCTTACAATAAAAAGAATCATAATAGTATTAGTATCCAAAATAATATTTAAAATATGTAAAATGATAACCTTGAAAATAAAAATTATCTTTTACCTTTTGAAAAACAAAATGGATCTTCATATATTGAAAAAATAATGTTTATTTACAAGGGTTGAAAAACACCATGTTTCTCAAAAGTTTGAAAAACATAGTGTTTTTCAGCACTTGCAAAGTACACAACATGGAAATTCACTAGAAAATTTATCCGTTAAATGGGAATTTTATATCTATTCCTCACTTTATGACTCAAGAAAGTATTATTTCAAGTGTAGAGAGTAGTATCAAGACATAAATATACAATAGTTAAATTATTTAATTATAACATCAAACAATTAAAGTACCGAAGATGAAAATGATTATGTATGTTTTAATTTTAATATATGGTTGGTTTCTTCCAAGAAATTTGTAACCTTTTTCAATGACATTACTGCAGACAAGTACAAATATTATGCAAACACACACACACACACACACACACACACACACACACACACACACACACACACACACACACACACACACACACACACACACACACACACTCACTCACTATTTTTTTTATGTACAATGGTGATATGTGTTTTAAAACAATGAGAATAAAATTTTCTAGAGAAATTTATTCATTTTTTAGAAGTTATTAGTTACATAATTATATCTATAAACTTGATAGTCCATTTAATGATGACATAATTTTTTTAATTTGAACTAGTGTTTGGAGTGTCTTATTTATAAAATTAGATTTCAACCACTATAACTAAACTAGAACCTATTGTTTAATAGTTAAAATATTTAATTCTAAAATCAAACTCTTATGGCATTGAAGACAAAATTCATAATTTATGTGTTAATTTTAATATATGGATGGTTTCTTCAATGAAATTTGTAATTTTTTCAAATATGTTACCCATTACAATTTAAATATATATAGTTTATGTGTATCTATAGAATAATATAAAGTTCTAGATATGTATTATGAAGGATTTGAATATGTATATTTTGTTGGTGTTAATGTAATAGTGATATCTATTTTACCATAATGAGACTACTATTTATTGGGAAAAATTTCCATTTTTATATAAGTTGGGCATTAATGAATTAGATATTTAAATTTGATATCCCATTTAATGGTGACATAAACATTTATCATCTCAACTAGAGTTTGTAATTTCTTATTTGTATAATTTTGTTTAGACCTATAACTAAATTGGCTTTGTTGTTTAAAAAAAATCATAATATAATTAGTAGCCACCATAATATTTAAAATATCTAAAATCATAACCTCAAAAAAATTATAGATTTTTAAAAACAAAAGGATCCTTTAGATATTGTGAAAAATATTGTTTAGTTGGAATTATTAAAAACTAAACCATGTTTTTCAACACTTGCAAAGTACACAAGATGGAAACTACTTAGAGTAATTGTATTTTCATTAGGATTGAATATGTATTCCTCACTTTATGACTTGAGACTATATTGTTATAAGTGTAGAGGTAGTCTTAAGACAAAAATATACAATAAAAATATTATTTAATTATAACATAAAACTATTAAGGTATTGAAGATTATTTGATTATGGATGTTCTAATTTTAATATATAGTTGGTTTCTTCCAAGAAATTTCTAACCTTTATCAATGACATTACCACATACCACATAACATTTTTTTGAATATTAATATATTATTTATGTTTATGTAATGGTGATATGTGTTTTACAATAATGAGAGTAATGTTTACTGAATAAATTTATGTATTTTTTAATGAAGTTTTTCATAAGAGAATTAGATATTTAAATTTCATATCCCATTTAATGGTAACATACACATTTTCATTAGAACTAAGGTTTTGATTGTATTATTTGTAAAATTAGTTTTCAAACCTTATAACTAAGTGTATTAGTGTTACAAATTCATTCACAATCAAAAAATAGTCATAATTCTTAATATCTAATATTAAGCCCAAATACCTTAGTTACTCATTAAAAAAATCTACCATTACTACTAATACATCTACTACATATACACATGAGTACACTAATGTTTATTTATCTCCTAGGCATCCTTCTATGTCTCCTTATTGTAGAAAAAGTGGCTAGTAACTCTTTCTATCTTAGAATTTTAATAGGTCTTCCATTACACATTATTCTACTTATATCCATCTTGTTTTCTTTATTACACATACTTATACTTATATGGATCCTTCTAGGTCTTATATTACACGTAGTTTAACTTATAATACTCTGGTTAAGTCTTTTATTAAACATGCTTCTATGTATAGACATTTTGATAGGTCATTTATTACACATAATTGTAGACACTAAAATTAGGTCACACTCCCCTTTGGTCCCTCGACAAATAAACACCCTTCATCGCATTAACCTAGCCATGCCCCCCTTCACCCCACTAATATTAATTTAATTAATTTAATTTAATTAATTCATTATCCTCACCATATTTATTATTTAAATATATTAATTTAGATAATATCCACACATACACCTCACCTAGACACCTCATCTAGCCACCTCACCCTAAGACCTATTCTTAGTAAGTTACCATAACTAACTAAGACTTACCCAAACCCTAAAGATCAATGCCTACATTCTCTCTAACCACATTCCCACATGCTTACAAGAAGCTCCCAGTCTAATCTGTGGGTTAATGACACGAGATCCGAGAAAATCAAGAGGATCTCCCTAGTTTAGTAAACCTAGGAAATCCCACCTTGACTGACACCGGTTACCCCTAACCATCACCGGTTAAGCGGAACCACCATCGGTCACCTTTAAACCCCTAAAACCATTATTTTGAAGGTTGGAAAAAGGTTGGCGAACATTAGCACATCCCTGAGAGATATCACATCTTTTGAGAATAGATTCCAGGTAAGAACACACATGCAATGAAGGATATCAATAATTTTCTCCTGCACTCACCCCAACAAGGATTTGATCCAACCAAGAAAAAGGAATGCACATACAGCCCATGCAGAAGCTCTCCTATGATTGGTGATCATCTGCATCCTTCAACCCTCACCAACACCTCATCCCTCAAGGTGTCCGGGACTAGAATCAAGTAAAACATTATACTCCTCTAGTTCATTTCATTTCATCATTATATTATCACCCTTTGTTCTCTCAGCCACCCATGACCTCCATTAATACTCACCCCTCCATATACCTATTAAAACCTCACCGAATCCCACCCAAACCACCCAATACCTCATTCCGACCAACCAAAGTCCTTTGTGCAATCACAAAGGAGACCCAAAACTCATTTTGTGGCATTTAGAGTTTTTACAAGAATCGAGTGCCGGTTACACCTAACTATCATTGGGCACCCTTAACCGGCATCGATCTCTATATTTTCCCATACAACTCAGAACCGTGACTTATTCACCTAATTCTACATCACCCTCATTCACCTATGATCTACCTGAGACCTCCGTCAGACCTACAGAGATCCAAAATGGTTATTTGCCCTTTGGATCCTATTATAACCTAGCCTATTAGATCATATCTTTCTTATTGTGTTTTAAGTGAGATACCTAAATCATTTCAAATTACAATAGGATTTACTTTATTACCCGCATTAAATATTTTTAGAAAGTGGACTGACATCTATCAGGAAGTATCACACTTCCCGGATCTAGCACACACTAGGCAGTTCACTACACATATTGTTTAATTATTTCTAGTGGTCTTGTTTTCCATTATAGGTAGTTCCTCCTAGCCAAAAGGAAGCTCTCACATTCAGCTGTGGATTCAGAAGTCATACATGCGTAACAACCCAACTAGAATTTCAATAGGTATTCCTCCTATGCCCGTTACCCTATCTGTTTTGTCAATACTTCAAAGAAATGCTCTAAGAATCAGGTGAAACATTTTGGCATGCCTGGTGGGACCCATCCGAGGTTCCTTGCATTTTATTCATTCCTAGAAAAAGTTGTGTGTTTGTTTCCCTTTTGAAAAGCATACACATTAATTTTCTTCCTTGGTAACCCACCTTTTCTTTCTATTTTCTCTAAAGGAAACATTTCTTTTGGTGTAATTAAAAAGAACCATTTCTTCATGTTTTCCGCATTTAGTGAAAGAGCATCCCCCTTCCTCTTCATCTATTTGTGTCATCCAACTTCACACTTCGATTTGGGCTTAAAAATAAGTGCATTGCATTATGATTTATCGCATTAGCTCAAATTAATTGAGACCAACCTACATGCGGTCGGAAGTCATGCCCATCGATGGTTGAAAAATGAATCATAGAAAGAACATCTATCTCTCTATCTGAGTCATACCAAATTGTACAAATTCAAAAAAATACATATTCTTAAACAACATCTTTCCTGGGAATGCATGTCAATGATCGAACTGATATGAGGATTGGCAGGAACTCCCTAGCTCGCTGCTCTATCGAGCCATACTTCAGAGTGAAGCCCGCCCCCACCATAACATACCTAAAACCTCACCTTTTAGATCTCCTTCTTCGTAGGAAGCCATCCTCACAAAAAAGTCTATTTCATAGTTCATGTGTCAGTCCTTAAATAGCATAAGCTAAACAAACATAATAGAAAAGGCACTCCTAAGATCACATTTTTCTTAGTGTTTCTACTTGGCTTGCATTTTGAGGTGAGAGATCATGTTCTTCATTTTTCTTGTTCATCCTTACACGCTCCTCATCAAAGCTGGTGTATTCTGGCTTCACTTGAGAGGTGTGCCTGGACCATATTGTCATCATTCTCATAATTCTGGGTCTGATTCCACATCAAATTTTAATTCACAACCACCATTTTTTCATCACTGTTTCAATTTCATAGTGACCGGTGTTAGTCCAGTGACCGTCGCTAGTTACCCTCTTACCATCATCGGTTATACGTAATCGGCATCTGTTCCAGGTCCTTTTGTTAATCTCCTCAAAGGGACATTTATTCATCTTCATCCTTGTTATTTATCAATCTTCTTCCACATTTCACATTCCCTGTCATTGCTATCATTCTCATTGATGTTGTAAAACTCATCAGATTTGGCATACCTGTTAGATTTGACCTTATACCTTGTTTTTCACTCATTTTCATTTTCTACATAGTGACGGAAATAGTTACCCCTAATCGATGTCATTTTTCCCTAACTGGCATTGGTTAGCCTATTTCACTTTCCAACCAACATTTGGTACCTAATCCACTTTTTACCACCGGATTCACCTATTCCTACTATTTTTCTGTGTCATTATAGAGAAGTAGCCCTCCGGATTGTCTTGGTTCACATGGTGATGACCCAAAGACATGCAAGCGCACTCGTATTTCATGCCATTTATCAACCACTCCCACCTAGTCCTTCACCACCATCCATTTTATCACCAGCCATGGGTCTATCCAACCTACCACTATCACTACCGGAGATGAGGAGTTCACATGACTCCTTGACCAAAACCCTACCACTTTTTAGTTTTACCTTTACCACTCATCCACTCGAGATGCCTCAGGTCAGTTGATATACAACATGCTTATATCTATTCCCCTGACTCTCGCTCCCACTCCTGAATCAGCCCCATCGGCGTGCTGCCCGCATCTACCTTACCCCCAGTCATTTCATAGCTAGGTACTATACCCATTATGATTATTTCATCTACAACCTCCGTGGCACCCGCCACATCCGCCATACCCTCAAAACTACCCAAAACACAACCTCATCTACCTCTAATGTCTCGCACATACCCAAGATAAACTACCACCTAGCGGTGTTAGTGAACCCTACCCCTTTTCAAAATGATGTACTTTCCATCCCACAATCATTATCCCCCATTACCAATGGGGTTACCATGACCCTTCCACCTCCATATACATACTATCAAGCAGCCTCCCGTTTCATCTATTATTCACTCTACGTACGCACCCCTATTTCACCGCCTTCTTGTCAATCAAGCTTCACATGGAAGCACCATGTATTGGAGTGTCACCCCATTATATGCCCGAAACCAACTCCCTCACGCTACAGGAGGCACCCAATTAGCGCAACCTACCAATGACCTAATCAAATTGATGTTGGACAAGATGTAGACATTAGAGGCATTGGTTTCTAGCTCCCGTAGCACTCTCACCTATGACGAGATTTGTAACAAGCCCATCCACCCGCCATTTCCTATTTTTCCATACCGTTTGCATTGGGACATGCCTAAATTCAATCGTTTCAATAGAAAATAAGACCCGCAGCAGCATTTGTGGTCATTTAAACATGGGTGTATTATTTGATCGCTTAGATGATGCTTTGCTCTTAAGAACCTTTCACATGTCTCTCACTTGGACCTACATTAGATTGGTATAGTGGGTTACCTGACACTCTATATTCTTAATCAATCAGTAGCCCAAGCTTTCTTTGATCATTTCTCCATCAATATCATCAAGAAGGTTACCATGAATAACCTATATTCCATGCGTAAATATAGAGATGAATCTATCATATATTTTGTCGCTCCTTGGCATAGCCTGATCAACCAACTCACCTTCCAACTGCCACAAAAATATCTCACTGATATTTTCACACGGGCTTGTGCTAGACATATCTCACCGACCTTGCAGGTCCAAACCTTCCAAACATTCGATGAAGCATTCACTATGGTACAAAAGTTAGAGATTCGGACCATTGAAGAGAAGAAAATCCAATTAGGCAATAATAATTTGGCATTCAAGTCAAATGATACCTCTTCTTGTTCCAAACCACAAAACAATTATTCAAAATCTAAACGAACTACTAACGCAGTGGTACTCAAGGCCAGCCCAGCTCATCCGTCAAATCAGGCTACCCCCTCATCTAATCTCTCACCAGTCTAGTCTTTTCAATTCAGACGAGAACAATGGAAATACACCCCAATTGGGGAACCTTACTCCTCTGGCTTAGAAAATCTTATCAAAACCGGAGCCATCACCCTTCCACCTATAAAACCACACACTGGTTTTGACCTACTCGTCCCATGCCCGCATGTTATAAAGAACATGAATTCTATAACTATCATCGAGTAAAGGGTCATATTGATGGCAATTTCATCACTTTCAAAAACATTGTCCAAGAAATGCTTGATAAATTCAAGTTAATCATGGATAATCCAACACACTAGCCAACCAAAACCTACACATCTTCAAGAAACCATTTCCTAACCATGCCCATTCGTCTAATCAGACCGGTGATCCTGGACTCATGATACCCATACCCGCGAGGTTCATGATATTTCTAATGATGTACTTGGTCACCTCCAAATTACCTCACATTCCTTCCATAGAGGAAATCCTAGACCGAAATCCTCCTTCCACATTGGAACCCACCGCACCATCTCCTCCACCCATAGAGGAATACATTTCATCTCCTTCATCACCTACGGAGGAGTCTTCTTCCACTAACATCGATACTATTTCACCTTTGGCTTGTCCACTTAGAGAACCGATACCCACATTACTACTTCAGCCCATGGAGGAACACCTATCATCTCATCCACCCACATAGGAGATCCCATCATCTCCAAGCCCTATCACATATCAAGTTTAGATAACCTTACCTCTTGGTGAGTATTCTACATCAGCTACCCAAGACCCTGTAGACCTACTTTTGGCTCTCTTACCCACGGAAGCTGAAGCTATCCAATTCCCCATCTCTAAGACACATTTTACAGAACTTTCATTAGGTCCTCATCAATTCAACATTCAAATGTATTGTTCTCATGTTTGGTTGATCACTTAGATCATGTGGATAGGGCCTTACTTTGGGGGTGCCTTTTGCTTCCTGTCTCAATACAGATGCAGATGTCACTTGCTGATACTTCCACTATCTACCCAAAAATATTTCGACCAATCGAACCGGATACGACCACCTCTATCACCATTCCTTCCACGACACCCATCATAACTCAACATACACCCTTACCCATAACCCAAACTACATCTAAACCCAAACCCACACCTACATCCTCTTCCTCACCAAAACCTATCATTACCTTAGGGGTCACCCCAACCACCAGCCTTACTCATCCACCTATCAAACTGGATTTAGCTACATCCTCCAAAGTCAACACCACACCTACTCTGGCACCTAAACCAAAGAACCAAGCCCATAGAACTCATACTCCAACTTTTCTAGATGCACCTTCACCCCTTCCATCCATCTTAGGACCTCAACCTGCTAGCGTGGTCAACAAACCTCCCCTGTTCAGTAAACCAAAAACACAACAAAGACTCCTTCCTCTGCACAGGATCTCCAACCTACCCAAGTGCCCGACACGACATACACCCACATTTGCACATCTTTACCACCGATACCTCTAATACCCTCAATTGTTTCTTCACTACCCACTACACTTTAGTCGATGTCCATCACACCCCATGTGCGACCCGCATCATCTACCTTCACACCACCACCGTTATCTTGTGGGTAACTCGCCCTCTTCTCGCATCTGATTTTCCTTCTAGACATTGTAAACCCATATAACCTTTACCTAAGAAGGCTTAACCCAAAAACAAAACTCGTTACCCTCCAATAATAGAGTTAAAACAACCACTCACCCTCTTGCTCATTCATCTACCATACCCCTACCTAGAAGAACATGACCAACACCCAAGACCACTCCAACACCCAAAACCATGGCTCGACCCACTCCTCCTCCTGCGTGGATTGTTCCTCAACAATCCACCACACCAACACCCAAAGCTACGTTCACTTCCCATTGCGACCCACTAGCAGGGTCATATGCCAAAATTTTAACCAACCTTCTTGAGACTTCTGTCATTACATTACCGCCACTCAGAACTTACGACCCCCTCAAACCCAAGCCAAAAGGGTTTAATGACAATAAAATTTGTGCCTACCATCATGTGCCAGGGCACGATGTGGAGAACTATAAGGCCTTGAAAACCATCCTTATCAAGTTGTGCCCTAGAGAAGCCAACTTTGACAACAATGACCTTCTCGATGAGGACCCTACCTCAACAACCACAACCTATACCCCCACAACTCCTCGAACCACCTCCAAAATTTTAAATTAACATGGTCCACATCATAGAACTGCCACTCCACCACATAAATGTCATTGCACCTAGCTCACCTCATAGGAATTTTCCCCTTCATTAGGTTTTTTCCTATCGTGTCGTTATACCGCTCACCCTACACCTTCTCCATTTGCAAACTCCCCTCGATTAACATGATACACATCACTACCCATTCTCAAAAGGATAAAGGTAAAAAAAGGTGACTAACCCACTAACCACTCCTATACCAAACATACCATCTTCACCCATCCCTAAAATCATTGTTCATGGCCCCACATACCCCATTTCTAATGGAGTCACACATGCACCATGCTCAAACAATTACACCGTCTCCCCTCAAAATGTTCTTATATGACCTCATCCAAACATTAGAATCTCATAATCAAGCTCTCATGGAGGTTCTTCAATCTATTGAAATTTTTCCTAATGACCCTACACTTGTAGCCTCCATAATCACACCCCATCATGTATCCTCTCTCACCAAATTACCATCTTTATCTTCACCGCATCCTATTCACCAACTAGCCTCCTTAGATTCTTAGAGGAGTAGATGCACCACACCAAATTCATGACCTGAGACTCCAACCCTCTTCATCTTTGTCCACATCAATGACATACAGTGTACAAGGTGTGATGATTGATGGGGGTGCTAGCATTAATATCATTTCATCCCATGCATTCTCTCAAATGTGCACGCCTAATAATTGCATGCATAAACATTCTATCATATTGCATTCATTCAATGATGCTATCACCTCCACATTAGACACTGTCATCCTCTATATTCGCGTGGGCCCCCGCACTGTTGCAGAACTATTCTATGTCTTGGAGGGGGAATTCCAATATAACTTGTTGCTTGGTAGACCCTAGATTCGTGTCATGGGTTGCATTCCTTCCACTTTCCATCGTTGTGTAAATTTTGAACATAAAGGGCACACCTATACCATTCCATCTGATCCATCCCCTTTTAAAACATGCAACATGATTTACCAACCCAATGATGTGCTCATACCCATTAAGGCACCTACATCTGTGGCCACCACCACTTCACCTACACCTCGCTTAGCAATACATCCGCTACCTCAACCACACATGCCTCCTCCATTCTTATCACCTGCCACAACCTTTATGGTCAACTCATTAGCTACCCAAGACATTAACCCCACGTCCGCATCAACATCCGACATACTGTCTATTAAATTACCTACATACCAACCACCGACCCTTTTTAAGGTGTTTTTCAATGCCTCACTCTAGCGGAATACTACTTATATAGTGTTACCACATTCCTTACTCCACAAGAGTATGGAAGTCTTCACCAACACCCTCACTACGATCACCGCATAAGAGAATTCCTCCTTTATGGTCCTCCTCATATCCATACTAGTCTTCGACATATGGGGCACTTGATACTACCACTTGCACATGTGAACCACCATCACAAACCCACCGATTTTCTCGCTGACTTCCAATCTCTCACCAATCACTATTTTTTCCACACCTTCCTGCACTGATGTGTGTGGAAAGGTTTTGGCTTTTTATTTTAGGATCAAGTCCACCATACCATTATTCCATGCACCACCCGCAAACATAATGACTGTAGTGGTATCGGCTTTCCTAAACCACCTACCAAACAGCCCGCATTGAACTCATCAAGGACATCAGCCCTTCTCCACCTTCTTCACCCACTCGCCTTCATCACCACCATCACCGATGGAGTTGATGGATCCAAAATCTATCCCTCCTAACTTTTTTTTTTCATAAACACCATTTCCTTGGGGCCTTTGACTTATCAACGTGAGGGCGAGGCCCCTTCCACTCTTCCCTTCCTATATCCTAAAATGATCGATGACGATACACCTTCAATTAATGTCATTCAATGTCAGGATGATGAATCTATACTCACCTACCTTGGTGCATATGAATCATATATTCATCGGTCATTACCCTCTTAGAGGCAAAACATGTTAAATGAATTGACTATCGATATCAACATTTACACTCGGGATGACCGCACATCCTAAAGATCGATCAATCTTTAGATGTCTTGAACAAGAAGCCATCACTTATTTTCTTAAGGATCATAACCATGTTTTCGCTTGGTCTTACATAGACATGCCCAAGATTGACCCCACCGTAGTGGTCCATAATATTGTCAAAGTTCCCGATGCCAAACCCATCAAACTTAAGCCGAGAAAATGTACCTCGCATTTCCCTTCTCATGAAAGAAGAACTTCAATGCCTTATTTCTATTTCCTTCATCTTACCCATTGATTATCCGTGTTGTATTTCTAACATTGTCCCTATCACTAAGGTGACAAGGGGACTCCGCATTTACATGGACTTCCATGACCTCAACCTAGCATGTCTTAAAGATGACTTTCCCTTACCCGGTATTGACTAGCTGGTTTACCTTATTGCTAGTCACGAGATGCTATCGCTCATGGATGGCTTCTTGGGTTATAACCAAATCTTGCTTACCCTAGAAGATCAACACAAAACCACATTCATCACCCCTTGGGGGACCTTCTGCTACTGAGTCATGCCTTTTGGCCTTAAAAACGCTGGTGCCACATATTAGCAGGCTATGACTTACATTTTCCATGATGTCATGCATTGTATATTGAAAGATTACATGGATGATATCTAGCCAAATCTAATCGCCGCTCCAAGAACCTTTCCATCCTAAAAACTATTTTTGGTTTCCTCATTAAATATTATGTTTTACTTCTACCAAATAAGTGTGTCTTCTTGGTTCTCTTAGAAAATCTCCTAGGATTTATTGTTTCTTACGTGGTATAGAATTTGACCCTACTAAAGTCACGGCCATTCTATAAATGCCTTCACCCACTAATGTTAAACAACTCTATAGCATACAAGGTAAGTTGCAGTCTATTCATCCTTTCATTTCACAATTATCTGATCGGTGCCAACCATTTCATCATCTACTCAAGAAGGATGTGTCATTTAAATGGGATGATGACTACCATAAAGCTTTTAAGGCCCTAAAACAATACCTTCTCCAATCACCCATACTCATTCCGCCTAAAGATGATCAACCTTTTTACCTATACATCTCAGCTACCGATTACTCCTTGGGAGCCATGCTCGCTCATCACGATGAACAACACAGGGAGTAGCTGGTTTATTACATAAGTCGTACTCTTTTGGATTATGAAACCCGATACACTCATCCCAAAAAAATTTGCTTAGCCTTAGTTTTTTTGCCACTAAACTCCGCCATTACCTACTCAACCACAAGACCTATGTGTGACCACCATCGACTCCCTACACTTCACGTATGCCAAACCTTATCAAAATTAGCATGCCTCTCGATGGCTTATTCTTTTAGCTGACCTTTACCTCAAATTCATTCATCAAAATTCCATCAAGGGTCGGGATATTACCTTTACCTAAGAAGGTTTAACCAAAAACAAAACTCTGTTACCCTCCAATAAGAAGAGTTAAAACAACCACTCACCCTCCTGCTCATTCATCTACCATACCCCTACCTAAACAAACATGACCAACACCCAAGACCACTATAGCACCCAAAACCATGCCTCGACCCACTCCTCCTCCCCGCATGGATTGTTCCTCAACAATCCACCACACCAACACCCAAAGCTACGTTCACTTCCCATTACGACCCACTACAGTGGTCATATGCCAAAATTTTAACCAACCTTCTTGAGACTTCGTCATTACATTACCGCCACTCGGAACTTACGACCCCCTCAAACCCAAGCCAAAAGGGTTTGATGACAATAAAATTTGTGCCTACCATCATGTGCTAGGGCACGATGTGGAGAACTGTAAGGCCTTGAAAACCATCCTTATCTAGTTGTGCCCTAGAGAAGCCAACTTTGACGACAATGACCTTCTCGATGAGGACCCTACCTCACCAACACCCATTCCCACACTGTCCACTCAACAACCACAACCTCCACCCCCACAACTCCTCGAACCACCTCCAAAATTTTAAATTAACATGGTCCACATCAGAGAACTTCCACACCACCACATAAATGTCATTGCACCCACTCACCTTACAAGGTTTTTCCCCTTCATTAGGTTTTATCCCATCGTGTCGTTATACCGCTCACCCTACACCTTCTCCATTTGCCAACTTCCCTCAGATTAACATGATACACATCACTACCCATTCTCAAAAGGATAAAAGTAAAGAAAAGGTGACTAACCCACCGACCACTCCTATACCAAACATACCATCTTCACCCATCCCTAAAATCATTGTTCATGGCCCCACATACCCCATTTCTAATGGAGTCACACATTGCACCATGCTCAAACAATTACACCAGTCTCCCCTCAAAATGTTCTTATATGACCTCATCCAAACATTAGAATCTCATAATCAAGCTCTCATGGAGGTTCTTCAATCTATTGAAATTTTGCCCAATGACCCTACACTTGTAGCCTCCATAATCACACCCCATCATGTATCCTCTCTCACCAAATTACCACCTTCATCTTCACCGGATCCTATTCACCAAGTAGCCTCCCTTAGATTCTTAGAGGAGTGGATTGCACCACCCCAAATTCATGACCTGCACTCCAAACCTCTTCATCTCTGTCCACATCAATGACATACATGTACAAGGTGTGATGATTGATGGGGGTGCTAGCATTAATATCATTTCATCCCATGCATTCGCTCAAATGTGCATACCTAATAATTGCATGCATAAACATCCTGTCATGTTGCATTCATTCAATGATGCTATCACCTCCACATTAGGCACTGTCATCCTCCACATTTGCGTGGGCCCCCGCACTATTCCAGAACTATTCTACATCTTGGAGGGGGAATTCCAATATAACTTGTTGCTTGGTAGACCCTGGATTCATGTCATGGGTTGCATTCCTTCCACTTTGCATCGTTGTGTAAATTTTGAACATGAAGGGCACACCTATACCATTCCATCTGATCCATCCCCTTTTAAAACATGCAACATGCTTTACCAACCCAATGATGTGCTCATACCCATTAAGGCACCTACCTCCGTGACCACCACCACTTCACCTACACCTCCGCTTACCAATACAGCCGCTACCTCAACCACACATGCCTCCTCCATTCCTATTGCTGCCACAACCTCTATGGTCAACTCATTAGCTGCCCAAGCCATTAACCCCACCTCTCGCATCAACATCTCGACATATTGTCCTTTCCAGTTACCTACATACCAACCGCCGACCCTTTTTAAGGTCTTTTTCAACGCCTCACTCTAGGGGAATACTACTTATATAGTGTTACCACATTCCTTACTCGACAAGAGTATGGAAGTCTTCACCAACACCCTCACTACGATCACTACATAAGAGAATTCCTCCTTTATGGTCCTCCTCATATCCATACTAGTCTCACTTATGGGGCACTTGATACTACCACTTGCACATGTGAACCACCATCACAAACCCAATGATTTTCCACCGACTTCTAATCTCTCACCAATCACTATTTTTTCCACACCTTCCGCACCGATATGTGTGGAAAGGTTTTGGCTTTGGATTTTATGAGCAAGGCCACCATACCATTATTCCATGCACCACCCGCAAACATAATGACCGTAGTAGTATCGGCTTTCCTGAACCACCTACCAAACAGGCCCGCATTGAACTCATCAAGGACATCAGCCCTTCTCCACCTTCTTCACCCACTCGACTTCATCACCACCATCACCGATGGAGTCGATGGATCCAGAATCTATCCCTCCTAACTTTTTTTTTCATAAACACCATTTCCTTGGTGCCTTTGACTTATCAACGTGAGGGCGAGGCCCCTTCCACTCTTCCCTTCCTATATCCTAAAATGATCGATGATGTTACACCTTCAATTAATGTCATTCAATGTCAGGATGATGAATCTATACTCACCTACCTTGGTATATATGAATCATATATTCATCGGTCGTTACCCTCTTAGAGGAAAAACATGTTGAATGAATTGACTATCGATATCAACATTTACACTCGGGATGACCGCACATCCTAAAGATCGGTCAATCTTTAGATGATGTCACTTGAATAATAGAAGCCATCACTTATTTTCTCAAGGATCATAACCACGTTTTCACTTTTTCTTATGTAGACATGCCTCAAGTATTGACCCCACCATAGTGGTCGGTAATATTTTCAATGTCCCGATGTCAAACCCATCAAACATAAGCCGAGAAAATGTACCGTTGCATTTACCTTCTCATCAAAGAAGAAATTCAATGCCTTATTTCTGTTTCCTTCATCTTACCCATTGATTATCCTCGTTGTATTTCTAACATTGTCCCTATTACTAAGGTGACAAGGGGACTCGCATTTACATGCAGACTTTCGTGACCTCAACCTAGCATGTCCGAAAGATGACTTTCCCTTACCCGGTATTGACCACCGGTTGGTTTACTTCATCGCTCGTCATGAGATGCTATCACTCATGGATGGTTTCTTAGGTTATAACCAAATCTTGCTTACCCTAGAAGATCAACACAAAACCACGTTCATCACCCCTTGGGGGACCTTCTACTACCGATTCATGCCTTTTGGCCTTAAAAACGCTTGTGCCACATATTAGCAGGCTATGACTTACATTTTCCATGATGTCATGCATCGTATATTGGAAGATTACATGGATGATATCCTAGCCAAATATAAATGCTGTTCCAAGTACCTTGCCATCCTCAAAACTATTTTTGGTTGCCTCATTAAATATTACGTTTGACTTCACCAAATAAGTGTGTCTTCTTGGTTCTCTTAGAAAATCTCCTAGGATTTATTGTTTCCTTACGGTAAAGAATTTGACCCTACTAAAGTCACGGCCATTCTATAAATGCCTTCACTCACTAATCTTAAACAACTCTATAGTATATAAGGTAAGTTGCGAGTCTATTTTCGTTTCATTTCATAATTATCTCGATCGGTGCCACCATTTCATCATCTACTCAAGAAGGATGTCTTATTTAAATCAGATGATGACTACCATAAATCTTTTAAGGCCCTAAAACAATACCTTCTCCAACCACCCGTACTCATTCGCCTAAAGACGATCAACCTTTTTACCTATACATCTCAGCTACCGATTACTCCTTGGGAGCCATGCTCGCTCATCGCGATGAACAACACAGGGAGTAGCTGGTTTATTACATAAGCCATACTCTTTTGGATTATGAAACCCGATAGACTCATCCCAAAAAAAATTGCTTACCCTTAGTTTTTTTTGCCGCTAAACTCGCCATTACCTACTCAACCACAAGACCTATGTTGTTACCACCATCGACCCCCTACACTTCATGTATGCCAAACCTTATCAAAATTAGCGTGCCTCTCGATGGCTTATGCTTTTAGCTGACCTTGACCTCGAATTCATTCATCAAAATTCCATCAAGGGTCAGGGTATCACCGACCAATTGGATGATGCACCTCTCTCCGGGGATCAACCCTATAATTTTGACTTTCCAGATGAGTCAATTGCTACCCTTTCCCTGAAAAAAAACCCCTTACCAAATGACACTCTTATTTGATGGTTACAAGTGTTAGTGTGGGGGTGGGGCTTGTATTATGCGCATTCCGCTTGATAGTGATCCCATGCCTTTTTCTTTCAAACTTGATTTTGAATGTACAAACAATATTGCTAAATACGAAGTGCTCATACTAGGTCTCCAAGTTGCCTATGCGCAAGATGTCAAATAAATCAACATCTTTGGTGATTCTCAATTGGTCGTAAACCAAGTCAATGGTATATACCAATGTCATCACGAGATACTTCAAAAATATAAACATCATGTAGACGTACTTTTGACCACTTTTGACCATTACCTCCTTGAAATCATGCCACGTTCAACCAACATATTTGTAGATACCATGGCCTACTTGGTTTCCCAAATACCTACTTCACCCATCGATTCTACAATATTTTCACCATATAATGATTCCAATCACCTTCTTATTTTCTACGTGAAGTTTACTCTATCGCAACCGCTACCCCAAACCTAAGTGACCTTTGGTATAACCAATACTCTAACTATCTTTCTATCTCCATCTTACCTCCCGATCTCACCCATAATGGACAAACGTGCCTTCATTAAAAATTCTCTCTTTACGTAATCATGGGGGCCTCCTCTGTAAGCACAGATTTGATGGTATTCTATTACAATGCCTCACAAGTTCTGAAATTCCTTATACCATTAAGGAGGTTCATGATGGCATATGTGGAGGTCACTTGATGGCCTTATTGCTGCTTAAGCATATTATTCACCTAGGCTATTCTTGGCCGACCCTTAACTCGATTGTTGCGACTACGCCAAAAGTTGTGTAAAATTCCAACAAAATGCCAATCTTCATCATACACCTAGTCACGCCTTGGGTCTCCTATGACCTTTGACCCTTCTCTCAATGGGGTTTAGATCTTGTCGGAGAGATCAACCCACATTCTTCCCAAGTGCCATCAATGGATCATCATTGCTACCGAATACTACACAAAATGGGTTGAAGCCATACCACTCATCTCCATGAAATCCGAGAAGATATGTGAGTTCATCAATCATTACATCATTTTATTTTTGGTGTTCCTCATTGCCTCATCACCGATAATGGAAAACAATTCAAAAACAAAAAAATGCAAAATATTTGCAACGCCTTCAAACATTTAGCTTAGTTTCTCATCACCTTATTACCAACAAACTCATGGGCAAGCTGAATCCAATAACAAAACCTTCAATAAAATTCTTATGAAAGTGGTTAATGATACTTTGGGATGGATTGGCATACACACATTCTTTTACCCCGTGGACATACCACACTAGTAATCATAATTCCACCGCCGCGACACCATTTTCTCTAGTCTATGGTACAGAGGCTGTTCTACCTCTCAAAGTTCAGATCCCCTCACTCCACATTTCTCTCCATGACATGATCAATGATGATGAATTTCATTAGGACGTTTAGCACATCTAGAGTTATTAGATGAACATCATCTTAACACTCTATATCACCTTCAAGTTTACCAAAAATGTATCAAACGTGCCTACGAAAAATGTGTCCATGCGTGAACCTTCCAAGTGGGTGACCTTGTCCTGAAAGAAAATCAACACGTAACCAAAGCAGAAAAAAGTAAACGGGAAAAATTTCTTTGAATTGGCTTGGACCATACATCGTGACTCAGACCTATGGATTAGGTGCTTATCATTTATCTTCACTCGATGGTAAACCCGAACCTAAGCCCCTTAACGCCTTGCATCTTTGACCATTCTATTGTCGACTTGTATTCCTACCTAACCTTTGTCTCTTTCCATGCTCATCCCTTGAGCACTATCCACTTCATACACCTCACCAACAATTAAACAAGAATCATGTGAGTACCCATCACTTCTTATCTTCTCTTGAATATGTGTACCACGGTGCTACACATAGCATGATTCTCATGGATACTTTTCGTCTACCTTTAGATGAGATCCCATGGTCGTTTCACCTTGTATTTTGAACAAGGGTCTAATTCTCCACCTTTGTCTTGTCAATGACTTCAAATCCCTCACATGGGTTACAACTCCTTGATTCAAAATTCCACTCAAAAGATGACTCCTTCAAAAGGACATCTTCCTCTCGACAATTGCTACTGTAAATAGACTGCTCCCTCGAAGGACAGCTATGTAAATCAAAAAAAAAAAAAAAAAAAAAGCAACTGAAGCTTCTCGTGTCAATCATCTTCACGAAGACATCAAGGTGTAAAATTTTATTCATCCCATATAGACTTCCCACATCGATCAGTCTATCTCAAATACAAGTCAACACAGAAAACTTTTTAGTCATGGAATTGCCCATTGTGACCTCGGATCTCTTGCCCAAATAGCATGCTACCTCATACCATACAAAATTACCCAATTTTCACCCTTCAAGCCATACCCACTCCCATTTCCCACTACCTCAAGGGACTTCTTGGAAACTATGACATTTGGTGATCATGTGACTACTTTTCACCGTAGAACAATCAATCATGCAATGTCTTTAGGGTCTTACGTTCATCACCTCTTTCAAGGTGTGATCTACTCAGTATGATCCTCATCAATCAGCTAGCTTTATTGCCCACTATTTTATTTTAGCCATCTTTGTTTACATTTTGATTACATTATACGGGACTTGGTCCTCGATGCTTACTTTTGAGGTAATCTATTATCTTCTTTTGCCACAATCAATATCATCTCTCTTACTTTACCTATAACCCACCCACACCTAACAAACCTAAACCCACACCATACCTAAAACCTACCACCTCATTTTCAAACCCTCTAATATTCTTCCCTAGATTATGGGAGAACTACAATGGCCCGAGGTCCCTTTTCACCGAGACTATGTATGCAGCACTTGGTGGACATGGGGCCCTCGAGGATAGCTCGGGCATGCTTTACCCTCAACAATTCATCTTCCATGTTCCTCATAGTACATCATACCTAACTTAGTTTCCCATTTTTACCCACAATCGAAACTAAACCATGTACATAACAAATTACTTCAGATTTTAATCCTTATCACAACATACATTTATTATGCCTACCATTTCTCTATCATCACTATGCATAGATTATACCACATCTCACATAGGACCCATATTATCATTCTTTGCATAAAATAATAAATCATAATTTCCCTTACTTTGAACACAACCATGCCTAAGACCTTGACTCAACCATGCCTAAACCAACTTGACTCAACCATGCCTAAAACCTTACTCGATCCATGCCTAGACCAACCTAACTCAACAATGCCTAATCCATCCTGACTCCACCATGCCTCTAACCTAACTCAACCATGCATATGACCTGACTCGATCAGCCTAACAAACCTTACTCGATCCATGCCTAACACCTGACTTGATCCATGCCTAAAACTTGACTCGATCCATGCCTAAACCAACCTGACTCAACCATGCCTAATCCAACCTGACTCCACCATGCCTTTGACCTAATTCAACCATGCCTATGACCTGACTTGATCAGCCTAACAAACCTGACTCGATCCATTCCTAAATTGACCCAAATAAACCATGCCTAGTCCAACTTGACTCCACCATGCCTCGACCCAACTCAACCATGCCTATGACCGACTCAATCATCCTAAAAATGTGACTCAATCCATGCCTAATACCTAACTCCATCCATGCCCGAACCAACTTGACTCCATCATGCCTTACTCGCTTAATTTCCGTCTATATCAAAATAATAAATTAAAAATATCAACAACAAATCAAGAAACCTCATGTATCTCATCATATAAATAAGTGTGCATCTCAATACAACATATATGGATGTCCCATCATGTCCATCATCTAAAAATCATCGGCACATAGACCGATGCTCAATATAAAATGTCATCATCATGCAATCCAGTCTAATATATATAATAAACTAATGAACCAATACAAAATCTCTTCGGTGCGCGCAGCAGTATATGCTCAAAATATAAAAACCACTCATACATCCTCACTGTCTTTGGCACACAAAGTCAAGATGTGATAAATAATACAACTATCTCTCAAAGACGCAAGCTAGTATATATCATCAAAACCGACTATCATACATAAAAAGTAGGTGTCACATATCAAGCATCTCAACAAATGTCCTCCATCTTTATATCGCATGTACCCTTTTCCTCTTGTGTCCCTACTGCACCTCAAATGGAGCTGGTCTCTGTGCACTAGTAGCCTCTATCGGCTCGGCCTCGGAGCTCTTTGACCCTGTGCTGCTCTCCACAATGTGAGTGTGGGATCTCATCCTCTTACTCAACGCGCTTGTTGTGCCACTGTGTACTCGGCATAGAATATGAAGTCTATCATAGCCCATCAGCTGGTCCTAGTAGTATCTAGCCACACCTAGGGCATCTCGTAACCTGGATATAGGTATGGTTTATGGTGGTCCCATAGGTCTTGGCTCCTATACTGCCCTATGGGACCTTGTCCCGCTCCTTCTTGTGAATCGGGATATGGTCTCGTTACTCGTGGTGGTGCCCCCTACCCCTATGCCTATATCTGGGCATGTAAGGCCCCAATCTATGCCTAGGCTATGGCCAACTAGCCCTATAAACCTGCCACCTATGCCTGTAAGGCCGCCACTTGACCATCACCCTCCTCTCCATCTCCATCCCCACCATCGCCTAGATGGGCTGCAGATGGATACTTGCACATGTAGCTCGGCTACCTCTACCTTAGAGCTCTCCAGTTGTGTCTACACTATACCCAACTAGGTAATCAGAGTAGCTACCTTCCCTTGTAGGGTGTCCCTCTACATCATGATGGTGGCTAGATTTGGCTACCCCTGGTCCGGGGTGGTATGGCCGTAAGTGAGCCGCCCAAAATCTGTCTATACCTATTTGTGCACCCAATATAATCTATATGCCTGTCCATTACCTACTCCTCCTACCATGTGGGCACTATAGGCTATGGTAGAGGTAAGGGCCTCTCCACATCATATTTTTGGTACTATGGGAAGGGCGGAGGTATGTCCTGTAATAGCCGAGTTGTCGATGAGAATCTATCCACCGGGATCATCTCGTGCTCCCCGGCATGAAGACCCTATATCCATCTCAAAATATTGAGCTCAGCTAGCTCCTCATGGATATGCCTATATGAAGGGAATCCCACATACATATTCCATATAATTTCCACTCCAGAAAACCCCTCGAACAACCATCGGAAATAGGCCAGATCATGTGTGGGCCTTTTAGATGTCCACTCCCCAATAGCCGGCACCCATCACCTATACCCCACTTGCACAAATATTTGTGGGAGTGTATCAACTTAGGGAATCCCTACTAGCTGTACATAAGGTATGTGCTCATAATCCCAACAATGTAGTAAGAAGGTACATCATAGGTTAAACCTACGCAGCCACCCGTATGCCCATAACTCTCTATATAGATGCACCGTAAATGCTAGCATCTAGTCAAAGCAGGTCTTCTCTATCTTTATATCATGGAGTACCCCCATCAACGTTGGAGGAAAATGTCCACCCTTTTCAATTGGTAGTGCAAATAATCACACCGCTGCCTCCATCAAAATAACCACTAGCCTCGTCTCCTCCTGGACATGAGGGCTAGGTACATCTCTCCGTATCAAATGCCGACACTATGGAATTTTATCTTGACCATCCCATCACCAAACACCATCATCATCATCCTCTCTAAGACTTTAGAGGAGATCTAGTAGACCTACATACCAAATATGGGTAGCCAAAGAATCCCGAACTCATCCTCCAGGGGTGATAGTGATCTCACCTTTCGGCAAGTGGAACCTGCTAGGTCACGGAATTCCATCTATCGATGAGCATGCTAGTATCACTGACTCCACTCGTGCCCATCACCTTGACATGCTACATCTCTTCGGGGATCACTTTGCACCATGAATCGTCACAAGTAGGGGTGGAACCCTATCCCGCATGCATAGCTGATCTCTCCCCTGCATCCAATACAAACAATACATTAATCTACATTTATCCCACCCACATTTGCCCCCTATCATTTCCTAACAACCTATTTTCACCCTACCCATCTCAACCACCTAGCCCACATCACTTTTGGACCCTTGTCCCCCAAAACCCGACCGGTGTTGGTTCCCTTTAACCGACCCCGGTCACCCCTTAACCGGCATCGGTCACCTATTTGGTGACCGATACCGGTTCAACCTTATCGATGCCAACCAAACTTGACCGACACCGGTCACTCATCCCAAATACCATGCTACCTCATACCATACAAAATTACAGATTTTTCACCCTTCAATCCATACCCACTCCCATTTCCCCACCGCCTCAAGGGACTTCTTGGAATCTGACATTTGGTGATCATGTGAAATAATCAATCATGCAATGTCTTTAGGGTAATACGTTCATCACCTCTTTCAAGGTGTGATCTACTTGGTATGATCCTCACCAATCAGGTGGATTTATTTCCCCCTCTCCTCTTTTAGCCATCCTTGTTTACATTTTGATTACCTTATACAAGACTTGGTACTTGATGCTTACTTTTGAGGTAATCTATTTTCTTCTTTTGTCACAATCAATATCACCTCTCTTACTTTACCTATAACCCACCAACACCATACCTAAAACCTACCACCTCATTTTCACACCCTCTCATATTCTTCCCTAGCTTATGGGAGAACTACATCGGCTTGAGGTCCCTTTTCACTGGGACTATGTAGGCAGCACTCCACGGGCATGGGGCCCCTGGAGGATAGCTCGGCCATGCTTTACCCTCAACAATTCATCTTCCATGTTCCTCACATTACATCATACCTCACTTAGTTTCCCTTTTTTACCCACAATTGGAAATTAAACCACGTACATAACAAGTTGCTTCATATTTTAATCCTTATCACAACATACATTTATTATGCCTACCATTTCTCTATCATCACTATGCATAGATTATACCACATCTCACATAGGACCCATATTATCATTCATTGCATAAAATAATAAATCATAATTTCCCTTACTTTGAACACAACCATGCCTAAGACCTTGACTCAACCTTTCCTAAACCAACTTGACTCAACCATGCCTAAAACCTAAATTGATCCATGTCTATGACTTAACTCGATCCATGTCTAACACCGACTTGATCCATACCTAAAACCTGAATCAATCCATGCATAAATCAACCTAACTCAACCATGCCTAATCCAACTTGACTCCACCATGCCTCTGACCTAACTTAACCATGCCTATGACCTGACTCAATCACCCTAACAAACCTAACTTGATCCATTCCTAACACCTAACTTGATCCATGCCTAAAACCCGACTCAATAAATGCTTAAACCAACCTAAATCGACCATGCCTAATCTAACCTGACTCCACCATGCCTCTAACCTAACTCAACCATGCCTATGATCTGACTCGATCAGCCTAACAAACCTGATTCGATCCATGCCTAAACTAACCCGAATCCACCATGCCTCGACCTAACTCAACCATGCCTATGACCTAACTCAATTAGCCTAATAACCCGACTTGATCCACACCTAAGACCCGACTTGATCCATGCCTAAACCAACCTAACTCCATCATGCCTAACTCACCTAATTTCCATCCATATCAAAACAATAAATCAAAATCTCATCAACACATCAACAAATCAAGAAATCTCATGTATCTCATCATATAAATAAGTGTGTATCTCAATACAACATACATGGATGTCCCATCATGTCCATCATCTCAAAATCATCAGCACGTAGGCCGATACTCAATACAAAATGTCATCGACACATAGGCCAGTCTCATATATACAATAAAATAATGAACCAATACAAAATCTCTTCAGGTGTGCGAAGTTGGTATATCCTCAAAATATACAAAACCACTCATACATCCTCACTGTGTTCGGCACGTAGGAACGTATGTGACCAAAAATACAACTATCTCTCAACACGCAAACTGGTATATATCACAAACTCGACTATCATATATATAAAAAAATCAAGAACTACATATCATACATCTCGGTAGATGTCCTCCATCTCTATATCACCTATACCCCTCGCATCCTAGGTCCTTGCTAGGACTCGAACTAGAGCTAGTCTCTATGTTCTTGTAGCATCTTCTTGCTCTATCCTTGGAGCTCAAGTAACCCCTTGTGCTCTTAAAACTATGAGTGTGTGATATTTTCCTCTCACTCGATGCTTGGTGTGCCCTATACTCGACATAGGATATGAAGTCTATCTCAGCCGCCATTAGCTGGTCCTCAGTAGTATCTAGCCTTACCTAGGGCATCTCGTAACCTAGATATTAGTTGGTCTGGTAGTATCTAGCCTCAGAGCTCTCCACTGTGTCGCATTATACCGAAATGGGTTATTAGAGTAGCCACCGCCCTTGTATGACGTCCTTTGCACCATGATGGTGGCTAGATCTGGCTGCCCCGGTGTGGGTGGTATGGCTCGTAAGTGAGCTGCCCACCACTGTCTATACATGTCTGTGCACCCAACATCATCTATCCACTTGTCCACTACCTGTTCCTTTCGCCATGTTGGCACTGTAGGTTGTGGTAGAGGTAAGGGCCTCTCCATGTCATCTCTCTGATATTGTGGGAAGGGTGGAGGTACATCCTATAATAGCCCGAACTAGTTCGGACTCTATCCACCAGGATCATCTCATGCTCCCTAGCACGGTGACCCTGTATCCATCTCAAAATATAGATCTCATCTATCTCCTCATGCATATGCCTATATGAGGCGAATCCCACATACGGCTTCCATATAATGTCCACTCTGCACAACCCCTCCAATAACCACGAAACAAGCCACATCATGTGTGGGCCTGCGATCTCTACTCCCAATAGTGGCACCCATCACCTATACCCCATCCTCACAAATATCAATGCGAATGCATCATCTCGGGGGCATCCCCACGGCTGCACACAAGATATGTGCTCATAAGACCAACAGTGTAGTAAGAAGGTACATAATTGTCTCGAACCTACGCAGCCACCCATATGACCATAACTCTCTGTATAGTTGTACAGAATGTTGGCACCCAAGAAAATCTAGTCTCCTCTATCATCATATCATGGAGTACCCCCATCAACAATGGGGAAAATGTCCACCCTCTTGCATCTGGTAGTGCAAAGCAGCACACTACCTCTATCAAAAGAACCACTAGCCTCATCTCCTCCGGACGGGCTAGGTATATCTCTCCGTATCGAATGCAGGCACTATGGAATGTCAGCTCAGCCATCCCCTCACCAAACACCATCAGCATCAGCTCCTCTGAGGCCTAAGAGGAGATCGAGTAGACCTCTGTACCCAATATTGGTAGGTATAGAATCCCCGAATATGTCCTCCATCTTGACATTGATCTCACCCATCGGCAAGTTGAACGTGTTGGTCTTGGAATCCCATCTATCAATGAGCGTGACCATCGAACTAGGTTTCCAGGACTACATGTCGGTATCACCGGACTCCACTCAGGCCCACCGCCTCCACATGTTGCAGCTCCTCGGGGGTCGCTACACCACGCACTGTCACAAGTAGGGGTGGAACCCTATCCCGCATGCATAGCTGATCTCTCCCCTACATCCAATACAAACAATACATTAATCTACATTTATCCCACCCACATTTTCCCCCTAGCATTTCCTAACAACCTATTTTCACCCTACCCATCTCAACCACCTAGCCCACACTAGTTTTCGACCCTTGTCCCCCAAAACTCAACCGGTGTCGGTTACCTTAAACCAACCCCGATCACTGTTAACTAGCATCGGTCACCTGTTTGGTGATCGATACCGCTTAACCATTATTGACACCGGCCAAACTTGATCAATGCCTATCATTATTGTGGTAAAACCCATGATCCCCAATACCCTCCTTTCTTTAAAACCTCCCCCTTGCCCCTTTTACCCATTAGAAATTACCTAATCCTCCCTTGCACCTCATCCCATCCCCTCCTGTCCCATTTATTTCCCTCCCCATTCCTATTTTACCCACATTTCCCCCATTCCCAAATTTTATTATTTTCCACACCCAAAAAAACCAAACACCAAAACTATAACCACAATTTGTAAATCACTTAATCTATTTAACGAAATACACCTAGCATTGGATGCTTACCTCATCATGTTGCCATCATCTCAATGGCACGTCTGGCCACTGCACCGGTGGCCCACCCGATCCCTCTCCAGCCTTTGCCATCACCAAATCGCTACCGCAACCAAATCAAATCACTCGCACTAATCCTATGGACCCGCTTCTCACCAACAAATCACCCGCCATTCACACAACCAACTCAATACTCTGTTTGGTCTAGAGATTTTTTTCCCTTTTCTCTTTTTTTTGTCATTTTCTCACTTAGATAAATGACAAATGAATAACAAAAAAACACATATTTTTTGTTTTTATAACAAACCCGACATAATCGATGCCGGTTTACCCTTCACCAACACCAATCACGTGACCTACCTTACCGTGGTCGGTCGACCTATACCGACGTCGGTTACCCTTGACCAGCATTGGTCACACTCACTTGCATATTGCCCTACATTTTACCCTCTAACCTACCCCTCCTTCCTTTATTTACCTCACCCTACCCATTTACCCCACCTAACCTTTACACTGACCATTTACCTAACCCTCTGGACCTCCTCATTGCCTACCTACCCTTTTCCTCCTTTGGGGACTCATCATTTTACCCATACCTCAGCCCTACCCATGTCGTGACCTAGATATTTAGACCTAGACCATCGCTAGTGACCTTTGACCTCATGTGTTCGCTATACCTTGCACTGTTACCTGTGTTGATTGATCTAATGACCTTACCTAGCCTATTGCCATGACCGTTTATCCTCACCTTACCTTTGGTGTACCAGAACATACCTAAACGTTCCTACACCTAACCTACGTTGTGTTTCCTGACCATATCCTATACCTTGGATACCGGAATCACTCCCACCTTGTTTGGATAAACCTATACACCTTAGATGATCTAGAGTTTGTCCTCACCCACTTATGTGTGTGGATATTTCTTTTATCTTATTTAGATATAAGGAGATATTATCTTGTTGTTAGGTATAGTTCTTTCCTTGATCTATGGTATTGAGTAGATCCTTGATGTCTAGTTCTCTCTTAAATCTATTGTATTAACTAGTTCTTTGATGACTAGTTATTTCCTTGATTTATGGCTTGATATATGAACTTGACTATTTCTTAGATTGTTATTCCTTGACTATATAACCAAGGCCCATTTTCATTGTATTTCATTGAGTTCCATAATAATATATGATATTACTGGTCATTTGTTTGCAAAGGTTTTATGTAAAGTTATTCTAGTGAATTGATTTCATCTTATAGATCATGGTGTTTGATTAACATCTATGTTCTTAGCTTGGTACGATCTAGTTATCGTTCTTTTTAAAAAGCATGGTGTGATAAAAAGTGAAGCATGGAAGCTAGAGAAGAGGAAGTGAAATATGAACCTAGGGGTGAAAGTGTATGTGTAGATGTGTCATGTTGTACATGTCGTAAATTTTACTTGATGTTTGATGATGTGACTATTGCTTCCCATAAAGATGGACCCTATCCATGATGAGTGAAAAGAGTAGAAAGCATACTTAAAATTAGAAAGAAGAACAATTTTTTGGGTTATCTCATGCCATTTTCACCAAGTCCGAGTAATTTGGGAGATCTCAAACTCATTGAGGAAGAAGTATAGGAGAAAAGGTCTAGTGTTATTCTTTAACCATTTACTATTTCCTAAGTGTAAAAATAAATGCATTGGGTGTGTTCAAATCCTATCCATTTTGAACTAGTTTGATCCAATGTGAACATAGAAAAAGAAGAGAAATCATGCATGTTGAGTGTTGAAAAATTATGCCTTTCCTTTAAAATATGTTGTGTAAATTGATCCAAAATGAGCAAAATGATGTAATTTCCCTTGGTCATAGTCACCCAAAAGGGTCAAGGGCACAAACATGCTATTGTCTAGTGTTGGGCATTAGTATTTTTGTTATACTAAAGACCACTATCAGATTTTGGGTTGTTGCTGAGACTAAATAATGTGATGTAGATGTACTAAAGTGTGTTCTACTATGACTATAAACTGTTGTATGGGGCGACTATTTCATCCGATGATGCCCCCTTGTTTGGGTTGCATGTAACGTTGCTAGGAGGATTCCAACCAAAGGAGGATCAAATGCTAATCTGAAATTGATGCCCTGTAGGAGGGAGGGAGTGTGCTTGGTAAAAATCGAGTCACATGCAAACAATGTGATAGGAAAGCAAGTTTTAGTGAAAAAAGATAAAACACACATATAGAAGACAATGTATAAGTTAACAAGTAATAAGACAATGCACATCGATAAAATTTGGTTGCATATATGGTAAATCACACATGATGTTGCAAGATAATCAAGGAAAAAGTGGTTAAAAGAAAATAATTTACACACAAGACAAAGTTAAAATCCTGAAAATAATGGAAAATAATGACAAATAATAACAAACAATGTAGCAGATAACCATGGTGGCAAAGATTTCCCTTAAGACAAAGGTTTCACATGAAGCACCTGTAAACATGTTAGAAAGATAGAAATTATGTAAAAATGTATATGATCTGATATGAATTAGTGTAGTAATGTGAAAAGGAATTAGTATAAATCCAAACAATAGAACATGTGATGTGTACAAAAGTAGATTCCATAAGGATCTAGCTATGGGACTCGTAAGAGGTATAGTTCTAAGCATCCATGCTATGTGTAATGATCCATTGAAATTATATGATCACAAATAGAAGGAAAGTGATCGAGTATTTTCTTATCATAATGCTAATGACATGCAAAGTATGTGTCAAACATAATAAACAAATTATACATGCGAGAATAAGTAAGAAAGACCAATGTGCAACCAAGATATGCAGTATTTTGTGAGTGTGATAGGAGTCATGAGCCCCCCTGAGATATTGTGAATGAGTATGCATGAAATGAGGTTCATTTATAATTCCATCTCAGCAGTTAAGAATGAACCATAGAATAAGAGTGCTTCATCGGGAGATGGTTTAAATTATGTGAAAGATAAATATGATCGATGAAGCATAAAACATAGAGATTAAGTAAGTTTTGTGAGGCTCATTTCAAATTTAGAACCTCGACATTAGAGTATGAACCATGGAACTAGAGTGTCTCTTAGGGTAGTGTTTTATATTAAATGTACATAAGAGATATGTGTTGTGAATGCACGAGTGTGTCGTGTGTATGGTGTGAGGTTCATGAATGTAGTAAGCCCTCAAAAATGAATTGTGAACTATAGCACAATAGTGTGTCACTACGATATAAATGTATCAAAATGTGAAAGACTCGATGTGAAGTAATAAGATAAATAGAATAAATTTGAGACACATCATGATGCTATAAGGGGGAAAAGCATGATTCCCCAATTGTATGAAGAGAATAATGATCAAGTAACATCATCTAAGAAGTTTTCATTGTCATCATCAAAACCGAATACGGATGCATCGAGACTTGGTAAACATTAGTATGTGATTGATCCCATAGAAAGCCATTACAACTTATATTGTACATGACCGTTGCATATTCCTCATCAGTAAAAGGTGGTAATGGAAATCCATTTACATACCAATGAGTAAGCTTTTTGAATAGTTGAGAAATGAGTCATTGAAAAAAAAAAAAAAACAGCTAAACGACTTGGGAAATGAAATGTCGATATGTTTAGGATATAAATTACCACTAGCATACTCAATCCAAGATTAACCAAGATTAAATGGTGAAATTCCTATAGTGTAGGAAAAAAATACAATAGATGAAATACTCAGATCCCATAAGAAGCAATAATGAAAACATATCCATGATATATATGTGGTGAATGAGGAGGAATTAATATATAATTTAGAGTAAAATAAAGCCTAGTCAAGCCATCGAGTGTGAAAATAGTGTCAAATAACATGGGATCAAAAGGAATGTGTGACTAGAAATCATTGTTCATGAAGAAGGGTGCATGTGAAAGGATGTATCGTAAACGTATGTTGCTCACGAGGAGACAATAAATTTGGTATAACGTTTGTTGTATGGATAGACCCATGATAAATTATCATGGCATTAGTTGAAGGGGGTTTGATATTGAAGCAGATGGAACATCGTCTAATGCACAAATGGTTCCTTAAAGTGGAGGTCATAGAGGTCATAGAAAAAATTAGAATGTATAGTAGAAAAAGTGTGAGTAAGTTCTAGGGTAGTTGGATTTAGGCAATAATATTGGAATGATTTACTATCAGAGGGAACTGCATATTCAAATCCCACATCTAAGAATTTAATGCATCAATGAACTGTAGAAAAAACTCCTTGCATTATGTGAAACCATGGCCTACCAAGTAGGAAATTACATGGAATTGGGATATCAATGACAAAAAATAGAACCGGAATAGAATATTCTTTAGTCTAACTATGAGTGGTAAGGTTCGAGTTCTAGGAATGAACATGTAGTGGAATAATATGCTCACATAGAAATAGATGTTGGGTTAAGAATATATGTGGGAAGGCCTATAGCTTGAATGAATGATAAAAGGAAAAGATTGAGCTCATACCTAGTATTGAAAAAGTGTGTTTCACACTTAACTTATTGATACAAAATCATATGTATAGAGGAGGATCATTATCATACACATAAATATTATCACTAAAAGTAGATGGAAAATTAATTTATTGAGAAAATACATCTACGTATGACAAATAATGTCCGGATGAGCAATGGAAGGAATACGAGTAGTACCCAAAATAGTAATGATTTTAGAGTGAAACTTAGGATTAGATAGCAACAAAATCATGAATTGAAATATTCATGATGAGAGGGACCTAATAAAAATGTAAGAAGTGATGAAATGAGGATCCAAGAATGTTCAAATGAAATGGGTTCACCAAAATGATTTAACAAATTTTGAAAAATAAATGTTAAATTATAATTAAGTTATAATGCATATATAGATATGTGATTAAGTATAAATTTTACCTAAGAAATAAGTGAATAAATATGACACCATAAGTGCAAGAGAGAGGGTAAGATACTTGGTTGATTCACAATGATCCCAAGTAGTACCGAGAATAGAAAATGATGACATAGAAATGTAGAATGTCCCAACCAAAACTATTAAAATGCAAAGCTATCGGAATTTTGTGACTAGGGCACATGAGACACTACAAACCTCATTTGGGATCTTGTGACTACTCATAACTCTCGAAACGTGATTTTATAGGCTTGTGAAATGTTTGTTGGATGTTTCCAATTTATCTCCTGAACTTTTTGCTTGATCACTAAATTATCCTATAACATGAAAAGAGAAAGATAACCTATAAAACCACAAAAGACATAAAATTGTAAACATAAAAAAGATTCTAATGGGGATTCAAAATGATCCTAGTGCTAACATGACATAGTGAAATTACGATCTCTGGGCACTTTACTACATGTCAAACTCTATTTAGTTTTGCACGTGTGTAAGGAGAATCTTACCCTCAGTATCTCGTATGTAAGTTGTACTTGATAGTGAGTAATATCTAGATCTAGTAAATGGAGATAGATGTGTGCATGGAAAAATTAACTTTCCCTCCTATGAAGTATATGTAGAACAATACAGATCCTTTTACCTTGAATGGATGTTAGATGGATGCTTTAATGCTCTTGTAATGTCCATTGGATGTAACCTTAGGTGATGATAGTAAATGTTTAGTGCTTGGTCCTTTATTATGATCACATAGGTTTGTGTTTATATGATTCCCTCGGTTGGATTTTGTAATTAACCACTAAAAGGATGACTATTAAAAAATAAATATTCCTATGGCTAGAAAAGACCCAAACATATTTGAGATAGTGTTATCCAATTTTTCCCCTCAGGAAAAATTTGATCAAAAGTGACCTTGCACAAGACGAAATAGAGAGGTTGGTTCAGTCATGTGAGCTCACATATCAATTCCAAAAATCAAGATACATGCAGAAAGCTCGAAAATGGAAATGTAAGGTCGAAAAATGAATAGCCAAGGGAACATCGAAGGAGATCAAAGCTCAAGAGGAAGAATGGAGAAAGGATCGAATTTTTGACTTTGCATTTTTGGCATTTCGGAGACAAGACAAGAAAAATTTGGAAAAATTCATAAAGAGGAAGAAGGTAGAAATCTAAAATTTTGAAAGTCTAAAATTTTATACTTTTGGGTTTTGGGGTTTTGGAGAAAGAGAATGGACAGTCGGAAATAATTTCCTAAAAATACAAAAATTCAAAATTACGAAAGTCTTAAATTTTGGACTTTCGAGTTTAAGAGTTTCAAATTTTTTGGTGGGTGCTAAGGGATGATCAATGAAAAAGTTCTGAAAAAGGAAAGGTTCTGAAAGTCTGAAATTCAGACTTTCAGGTTTCGGAGTATTAGAGATGCGGAATTCATAGTTTTGAAGTCTTCAATGGAAACATGGAAAACTGAAAAAAAAATTCTAAAACTCAGAAAGTTCCGTAACTTGAAAGGTTTCAGATTTCAAAAATTAAAATTGATTCGGTGTCAACGTGGAAACATTTTTTGGGTTTCAGAGTTTTGAAACTCTTAAGGTGATTTGGAGGATAAACACTAGCCCAACTTCTGAAACCAAAATGTCTAAAAGTCTGAATTTCTAGATTTATGAGGTTGTATGCATTTCACACTCCGAAAAGGAATATCAAGAACTCTCATTTGTTGCAAAATGACACCCCAACCTTCAGATGGCCATAAGTTTTGAGTGGGATCTTGGATTTGCATAAGAAAGGAATTTTTGGAAAGCTTATAGTCTCCTCTAGGAAAATAAATTCTCCCTTTTATAATTTTTGGAAATTTTTGCTATATTAAATTTAGTGGGATTAATTTCTTTAAGTTGAAAAATATAGTCTACCATTTTTCAGTGTGTTAAACTTCTCACCTACCAAAATAATGAATTATGGGCTTCCTTTCTTTCCCAAAAATGCATAGTACACGGAGGCATGGGTTTTGAAGTAGAACCCATCATTGTTGCAGATGATTTCAATGCATTTTAGGGTGGTTGGAGAAAGAATTCAAATTCTTTTCTCTTTTCTCTCTCATTCTTCCTATATATTGTAAGGAGGGGGATTTTAAAAAGAGGTTGGATAATTTTTATTTGCACCCTCCCTTCTTCTCTGATATGGAAGTGAATTTTTGGAATTAAAACCTCCCATCTAAACTAAAAAAAGAAATCTTGCCTCTTAGCCATTGTAATGCACTATATAAAATCCTTGGAGAAATAATAAAAGTATGTGGATGATTTTCAACCCTTTCTTATGTTCATTTCATCTTATTGATCTCTCATTGTAATCCTTGTTATCTGTGCATGGTGGTTGTATTACATTTTTAATGGTTTTTGTTTAATGGTAAAGCATTTTTCATCATTCATTTTGGTGCATCACCTTTTTGGTTTAGAATTAGTTTCTTGTAGAATTCTTAACCCTGTCTCTTTGGAAAGTTAGAGTAGGTTTTAGAGTAGATCCTCTAAAATTTAAATGTGTGCATTAGAATATAGGAATATGAACCGAACTTCATCCGGAGAGCTTTCTCGATTGCAAAGTCCTTCACTTTGGGAAAATCTCCATGTTCTGCAATCACACTCATATTTTCAACCCATCGAGTCACGTGGACATTTAGGGATGTTGTGATTACGCATCAAGAGAAATATAAAAAGAGGTTAGGCACCCAAAGGGTGTGGGGCACCGGGTGCTTGTGTCCTTGTTGGGAATTGATGTCCAGAATAATAAACATTTAAGTATTAAAATTCAGGGATCGAGTAGGAAGGAGTCTAAGACCAAAAATTAAAAGAGAAAGAAAGAAAAGAGGCCAAATACATTGGTCAATTAGTAATTTTCTCTCTTAGGAATTGTTATCCAAAATTCACCACCCAGGGTAATTTTGATAACATGCATCAGATTATTCAGTCCTGAGCAAGTAGATTGATTCAAAGCCCAAAATCATGTTTTTTGGGGCCCCCTTGGCTTCTTTCTAACTCTCCCATCCAAGAAGAAAACCCAATGAGTTAGAAAAGGTGAAAAAATTGCAAAAACCAAGCTTGGGGCCGAAAAAATGAAGAAAATCAGCTAAGTCCTAGTCCGGGCATCTAAGGGGGGACAGTTGGGACGGGACGCCGGGCACGAATCGGCTGAAAAAGCCGCCAAAGCGGTCCACACAACAGATTGGTATGCATGGGACATGAGGGACGCGAAAATCTGAATCGGCCGAAGGCAGAGAAGAAAAGTCAACGTTTGACCCGTGAAACTTCAAACGGCCATAACTTTTGACTCCGAGCTCTGATTTTCACAAAATTGGACTTTCTGGAATGAGAAACATATTTGCTCTAGTCAGTTAATGCTCATTCCCGTCAAATGACAAAAACGCCTACAGACCCAAAATAGCTGCCCACACTCAAAAGGCCATAACTTTTGCATTTCTCAACGAAATCACACAAAATTGGTATCGTTGGAATTGTGGCTCGAGCCTGATGCACAAAAATCAAGAAATTCCAGATTTGGTGAGATATCTATGGATATTTTTTATAAAACGTGGCCGAGTTCATAATAGTGTTTTATTTGGTAGTTGGGAGTGCAATTAAGAGGCATGGTCATCATTATTTCTCTGCTGCAGCACATGGGATAGTATGGGGAGCCTTTTGCAAGTAATGTATAATCATTTTACTCCATTTAATTCCTCTTACAAGTGATTGAAGGATAGATTTCAGGATTTTCATTTTTCCCTTCTCTTTCTCTTCTCATTTTTTCTATAAATTGGAGTGTTGGGCTCATTTAAGAGGGAGAGTTTTTCAGATAGTAAAGCTCTGTCAAAATTGCTTTGTGAAGCCAATGTGCTGCAGGCCCTTGTAGTGGACTCCTTGCATGGTGATCCAGGCCCTTATCTTATAATAGGTCCCAGGCATATCATGAAGCAATAAAATATCGGTTTGTGGATGTATCTTCTGTGTTTTCTTGCATTCTTCTTGCCCCTTTAATCTTTCTACAAGAATATTGTGTCTATTATTATGTTCTTACAGGGATCCATTATCATTGTGTATGATTGGAATATTATTGTGAATGCATTTTGCTAGATTATGGAGACCTGTCATCACCTCTTCTAGTGTGTACTTTGCTTCTGTATTTCACACATTTGGAGACTACTCTCACACCCTCCTTTTCTGGTGTATCACCGCTTTAGTGTAGGCTTTCATTTTATGCATTCTCTCTCCCTGGTCCCTTGGAAATTTAGATTAGAATAGTTAGCTTCCCCTGCATTAGAGTAGATTGTGGCAGGTAGTTTAGGAGTAAGAACCGGCTTTCTCGGAGGTCTATCTCAAGTAGCAAGTCCCACAACTTGGAGATAGTACCCATGTTATCCAATCACACCGTGAGTTCAAGTATATGCACTTGTATAAGCATTAGGGTGCTGTGATTCGGTGATAACGGGAATCATATGAATATTTTAATGTGATCAACACTAGAAATATACAAAAAAAATTTGATTTACTATGTACACCTCCTACTAGGTATTGTATTGTGTATACTTCTACTAGTTAGTATATATTATAGGAATCCTTATAGGTCTACCATTATACATTATTCTTTTAGTAGGTTATCCTTACCTTGCCTCTTGATAGGACTTATGATATAAATATTTATCTATTTTCAAGTATATGAATCCTAGGTCTTGTATAGAACACATTATGCTTACTACATAGTTTGTTATGCTACCTCCTTACATATACATAGTAAATTGAAAAAATATTTAAAAATTGAATAATAATATACTAAAAATACATTCAAATATTTAGAAAAAACAAAATTAGTAAATAAATATGAATTGATTATCTAGCTTGTTACATTACAATTTTTTTTTATCGTAGTTGTTTGAAAGATATTATATTTTATGTATACTCTCTATACTCATGCCTAGAAGAGGTATGCTAATATTGATGTAAAATATATATAGAATGATATACAATGACATGAATGGGTCTCTTTGCTTCATAGCTACTTTGATAATTTGGTGGAATATACTACACTATATAGGTGTTTTTATTTCATTATAGTTATTTCCACTTCCTCGCTATACAAAATTATTTATATTATGTATATGTTATCTTTTAAGCTAATATGGTTAAGATGTGTCTTATGTAATGTTAACCTATCTTATTCTATGTTATTTTAAACTATTTTTACTATACTCAATTTCCATATTTACATATTACTTTATTGTATGAATTACTAAATGCTTCTTGCATGTGGTGTGTTGGTACCCAAATTGATTCTCCCTCATAAGTTGAGCAACATCACAAGTTTTGCAGGAAGCTTAGAGATAATCAGAGCATGTAGTGTATCATTTTGTATCTCGGGGATGAAATGCAGCTTGCTCTTTGTCACTTAGATGTGGAGAAATGGGTAGCACCCTCAAGAGGATTTGACCTATCCTCACTACTTTATGGTTGTGCCTTTCAACCAGGGTGAGAGGACCCTTTTTGTAGCCTATTGTTTTTAGAGGAGATGGAGATATCCTTCCTTGTGAATTTATTAAGAAGACCTTGAACAAAATATAATCAATGCAACAAAACCTAACTTTCACAAGTTGTCACTCTAGATAATGGAGATATTTTTAAGAAAGGTTCAAGCCACTAAAGAAAATGAAAACCCTGATTGTTTTTGCATATGTTTTAGTACTAAAATTATGCATTTGTATACACACATGACAAAAAAGGGTAGTATGGGTATGATCTGGTTATTTTTAAATGAAATTTTTTGTGTGAGGTGAGGTAGAAATGAACTTGATTCACCAGATTCTTGAGAAAGTTTACAAAAATGGAGAGCTTGAACAAAAAATGGTTTGGGATAGCTAGGATATTCCTTTAACTAAGAATATGTGCTTTAATGGAGGCCCAGATCAGCACTTTTCACACAAGCTTCAAGGATCCAAAATGAAGGCTCAAATTGGAATACTTAACTAAACATTATCAACCTTTGTTTCATCACGCCTAAGATACCTCGAAGGATAACAAACAATATTATAGTCATGGTAGGGGTCTTTGTGATTTTAAATTTGTTTATTTCATTATCGATGTAAGCTCTTCTAGTAAATTAAATACAAATGCCACCAAACTATCACAAGGATAAGATCTTGTGTGATTCACAAAGATTTCAATGTAAGATTGTAACGGGAACAAGAAAACTACTTGCAAACATTCAGAAATGAAGCAAACACAAATTTTTCCCAAAAATAATGTAGATTAACTCAAGTTTGATTGAATTTATGGCAAGGGAAAGTTTCTAGAACAATCTCAAAGCTTCTCAATGGTTTTACACTCGCAACCACCTTAAACAATCAAATTCAACACAAAGGAGATAAACAAGTTTCTTGAGATGATTTCTCAAAAGGACAGGTTTTATCAATCTTTTCTCTTAGAAAAATCATTCTTGACCTCTAACACTCCAACCATTTGCATGAAAAATTAATGAAATTTATAATACTTCATTTACAATAGAGTTTCCCCCAAAACAAGAGACATTCAAAGCACCATTGCGTGTTGAGACTCCCCAAATTAGATTTGTGAACAATTTGTCAGGTGTGCAAAGGGAAAATCTCTCCTAATATTTCTAGCATTCAATTCTTCACCTGATAGGTCATTTTTCATCTTGTGCGCTAACTACTTCCTCCTTCAATTTGTCAAATTCTAGTTCTTTGTGTGCCAAGGAAAGAAAAAATAAAAATTAGATCAAAGCCAATGGTCAGATTATGTCTTGATGGAGAAAGATGTCTTGATTTTTCCCACCCACCCACCCAAGAGACAAAATTAATGTTCCTTTTCATTTTACTTGTAGGAGACTCCAAGAAATGATAAAATACCATAAAAATTTGCATCCCCAAGATCTCTAGATTAGAAATGGTAGAAAATCGATATACATATGTACAACTTGCCATCGATATTTCTTTTGAATTTAGACATTCCACGTGGGAGATTTGAGCTAAGACGGGCCTGTGGGTTCATTTTTACCTTTTACACCTTTTGGAAAAAATACAAAATTTATCATTTTTCAGCCCCTCGGCCTTTGAAAAATGGGCCTTACACTGTCCCAATGTGGGTTCTAAAGGAATCACGACAAAATTCTACTATTTCACCTTTTTTTGGAAAAGGGAAATTTTTCCAAGTTTTACCCACAACTCCACCCTTCCACTTCTAGTTTCTGATGTGGGTCCCAATGGAACCACGCTTCCTTTTTCATTTTTAAATCCTTTTTCAACAAAAGGAAAATTTTCTAATTTACCCGTGAAAGTCCACACCTCCACCATTGACTAGAGCAAATTTTGAATTTTCTCTATTAGGCCCGTGGGTCATTTTGATGATTTCAGTGTTTTGAATATCAATGGGAAAAAAATCCAAGTTGCCCCGATGGCCCGCCTCCCGCCTCTTGAATTTTCAAACCACTTTTGACTTTCTCAATGGCGCATCTTGAGATGGTCCTAAAAAGTAGAGAACCTAAATGAGTGTGGGATCACCATGTGTCTCAAGCCTTTTAGGAAGTTACTGAAAAAAAGAAGGAAAGAAGACGCAATGACGAAACCTCTGCATTTCTTTATGGTGTAACTTCAAGACCCCTATAAGGCTTCAATATGATTTGGCGAGGGTGTGCTTCCATTTTAGAATTTTTACTTCATTTTTCCAAAAGGGAAAAATATCCAACTTGCCTCCAAAGGCCCGTATCTCCGCTTTTAAATTTCTATGTGTCATTCTACAAGGTCAAAGTAATAATTTTCCCTACCGCTTAAATTTTCTTTAATCAAAGCCTGACAAGGTCATGGGGTGGGTTCAAACTTTTTTCAAAGTAGCCAAAAATAAAAATTTATAAAAAAAAAACCCATCGGACCGATTCAATTAGAAGAATCCAAGTAAGTACCAAAAGAACCAATTAGAATTTATCGGAGCTATAGGACCAAATTTTCCTTTTTCCCAAAAGGCACAAAGCAACAAGTTTAAAACATTTTCCCGCCACCCCCTAACCAACCAAATGAAGCCACATGATTGCCGAATGTTGACAAATAATTTTTATAGGAAAAGGACACCCGCTAGACCGTAAAAAATATAGAAATTCACCATTCATGCCCAAAATCCAATTTTCTGCTAAAGATGATATTTTTTGAAACAAAACCAAGTGAATCATGGTTCCAAGCATCCTTCGACCATGGATTTTCATTTTCAAAGGCATATAAATATAAATTGATCATTAGATCGAGCTTCCATGGTCAGGGAAAAATAGAAAAATGGTAGAGACCAGCAGATTTTAAAGAAATTAGGGCAAACACAAGGCAAACTTGGAGATTCCTTCAAAAAGGGCATGACAATGGATTCTGTAAACAATTTGAGGCATTCAAATGAAAGTAAAAGCTTCAAAACATCCACATCAAGGGAAAAATGTTTCATAACACACAGATCGAGAGAAAATCAAGGCAAAATGGTGTGAGATCAAGACAAGCACCAACATGGTGTGAGTTCCTTATTTCTCTTATGACAATGTGAGTTTCGTATGATTTCAGATAGATAAATCTCTTGTATGTGTGCACTTATTTCTTTATATATAGCATGCATGCCTTCACTGTGATTATTTTTGTATACGTTGGGTGTTCCAATTTTTTTCTCTATGCTTTGATATGACTATTTGATATATTATTTCTTACATTAGCTTGATTAATTATTTCTTGTACTCTATTCTTTCATTTCTAATAAATTATTCCTCTTGATATATTTTCTTATTACTTGTTGCATTTTTATTTAATTGTGTTCCATGGTCTCCAAAAATAACAACCCTTATTTAGGAATAATGTCCTAACAATGTTCCTTCACACTATCTCTACATCTAATCCTACACAAATTATATAATTTATCAAAATGACGTACAAAACATTTCTTGTAAGACACACACTTAAATGTTTAATTGCATGTGGTTTAGAATATTTTGTATTCATTTTAGTATGTTATATATGTATAGGTGGTATAATGATAATACAATAAACATAAATTAGTTTTCATAGGGTATAGATTCTCAAATATAGCTTTAAACACTGAAAAATACCAAAATTCACATTTTTAGAAAACTTTCCACGAAGGAAAAGTATGTAGCATGGTATGGACCCTTAATGGAGATATATATCCTAAATGAAAATTCCTTAGAATATCTAACAATCCTATATTATTATAGTAATTTATTAACTTATGGTATATATTTAGATATTGATGGCATAGTTCCTAAAAGAATATAAGGTATGTGATTATTTCAATTCTTCTCCATTTCACTACTCAGATATAGGTCCATATACGTGATTAGGGTCATGGGAATTCTTCTCATTTTCATTACTTAATATTTTCATTTCTATACTCAATTCTAACACACGTGGTGGTGGCATGGGTCATCCATTCATTTTTGAACATTTGCTATATTTAGAAAATTATGCCTAGATTTATCTATAACCGTGTGGTTTATGGGATGGAAGATATCAAAGTGACTAAATGTTTGTAGGTTTTTATTACACACACACACACACACATATATAGTGTATGTGTGTTTGGTAACTTTAGGGTGGTTAGATACTTTGTACATTATTGTTCCCTTTTAGCAGTTTATTTGGTACCTCTAATTTTGTGGATTGGATTGTGCATACTCAACTTTGTCTTATCCTTAGGTAAAAATTTGAAAATAATCACGCTAAATCCTTTGGTATCTCAAAAAATCCAAATTACAACAAGAATAAAATACCCTCCTACAAAATAAATTGGTGTAATCCTTCTAATTTTAACATCAGTTTACTTTAGTATGTGTAAATTCAAATTTTAAAGATATAATCATTATTCACAATTGAGTTATATTTCAATATCTTCTATGTAAATTCAATACACTATGTGTTGAATGTTTCACCATATGAGGTTTTAAAACCACAAAAATACAAAAACTATTGACAAAAGCTAATTTGTGTGCATAATAAGGGATATTTTTATTTTATTTATTTAATTTTAAATTCCACACTTAAAGGGGGAAAATGTAAAAGATGAAAATTAATAACTTATCATTTTGCAATGAAAATTTCTGATTTATTCCCATGCTAAGACATATACATCTTCTAAAATAAATTGACAAATATTTGTATGTCTCTCATGAATATCTTGTCTCATTATCCAAAATAACAATCCTTTTACATGGATCATTCCAAAAGTCTATATTTTTCTTCACTAATCACTTACTTGGGACTTACAACATAGGTATTGACCATACAACCCTAACACACATATTTTCCAAGCCCTCTAATCTCATGACTCTTTTATATAATTTGAATAACCTTATGTCACTCATTTTATCTTTCCCATGTAAACCATAATGCATAATTTCATGCTTTAGAAGAATATATAAGAAAGTCAATTGAACTTCCTAACTCACTTGGAATTCTCATAAGCTCGTCTTGAAATTATCAACACTAAAGAAATAAATAATCTTGTAAATATTATGAAGTATTTTAAAATTAGTTAGAGTAGTCACCACATAGATCTTAAGCAATCAAACTAGGTTCATGAGTCAAGTTTCTCCATTTACAAGCATGCACAAGTCCTAGAGCCATGTCTTAGTAAGATGAAGTCCTTATAAGACATTTCAAAGGTATTAAATGGATGCTATTGATTATTGTAAGCATATAAATTACACCACATCATACTATTATCATTTTGGGTAAATGTTTTCTCTATAATTAACTTTATATCTTCTTCAATAGGAAACAAATGATATATAAGGGATTTGTTTAGATATGCATGCACACTTTAAACTACACTAAGACAACTACATTAGGATCTCTCTCTTGCTTGATGGAATGCACACTATAATATTATGATCCATTAAAGTAACAATTTTATTTAATAGTAATTTATATTTAATTTCTTAGATATGGTTGATTTAAATTGTAGCAAGTAATGTATAGTCAAATTTAATGTCGTAAAAATGACTTACCAATGAGTTAAACAACAAATTTAAATGATATAAGTTAAAATGTCACATTGAAGACACCATAACATCTCCTTTAAATAAATCCTAACATCCTATCATACTAGCACCCCAATGTGATGTTATGGAGACCTTAAGATTACTTACCAAGCGGAATTATTGCATCTATAAAGTCATATTTATTTGTGTATTTGAATGAGATGCCACGGTAACTTTAAGTTCATGAATTAATGAATTAAGGCATGACTTAAATAAAAATGAATTCATGAATTAAATATGAATCGATTTATGAATTTATATGGATATTTACATTTGTCTTTACATTAACATAGGTTATGGAATACAAATTAATGTTGTGTGTGATCTGAAAATTAAATTTTATTTTAAAAATTATTTCCAACTTAAAATGGGACACTATATGTGAATTAAATTGTGACATTAAATCAAAATTATATTATGAGAATAATTACAACTTTAATTTTTACACTACTTGAGACTTCAATGATGACATTAAATGTGACTTATATGACAATACTATTTGTGACTTAAATTATCACAATATGTCTAACTTAAATTATGTCACTAACCGTTAATTAAATTATAAATTCTTTTTCATCTAGAAATGTGAATTTTTTTGGTATTATTGAGGACTCTATTATCATTCTTATTTTCATTTAGTTGTATTATTATATTATATAATTTTAGTTATAAAATTTTATTTTGATGTCACTCTAACAATATAACTAAAGAATGAATAATATATCAAAGTAGAAAATAAGAAAATAAATTGAATACAAACGGTATTTTTTTAAGGAAATAAGGATAAATTAAATATTACAATCAAACCACTAAAATAATTAATAGAAATATATGATAAGATTATAATAAAATATATTTTTAAAGTTATGATTGACCTATGCAATATTAGGGTCAATATCCACAATATAAAGTTGTAGTATTCAATGTCGACCCTAGACATGAGGTTCCTCATATTAAATTTCCCCCAAATTTCTTCCCTACCATGATCATGAGTAACATCAACCTGCAAAAATAGTATAATAAAAACATCAATAACCTTGTCCAACCTTCAAATCCCAACTAGCTCAATTGTTTTAAGTAGACATTTAATGATACCTATAGTAGTGATGTTGCTCTCACTCATCATTCAATGAATTTTTCACTTTTTCTTATGGGTGATATTGTGTCCCCTCCATAAATAAAAATAAACCACTATTAACATCACATAATAATTGATAAAATGTATAAATAGTTTTAAAATATATTTTATAGTGAGTTTATATGGCATACATGTAATGGTTGGAGTTCATTGGTGGATATTTACTATTGTAGAGAAACATATTTGTAAGTATGGATATGAATCTAATGCCAAGACTTGATACACTTCCCATAGTTCTCATCTATTTGGAAAATTAAAATATATATTTTATATTTAGAAAATTAAAACATGAACACTTATTATTAGAATCTTATTTAATCTATGATACTTATAAATTGATCCCAAGCTCTATAAAATCCCATAGGACAAATGAGATTTGTAATCTTTTCTTCCTTGTTCTTATTTGGAATTTTTAGCTAGTTATTTCTCACTTTGTTGTACTAAATCCCAACTATTCCAATACTAAATCAATAGACACTATGGGTTGGAATTTATATCTAGTAGGTATGTATATAAATTAGAAGTAAACTTAGTTATGATAACAATTTAAAAAATAAAGCCAATTATTAAAGTAACTATTATGGAAAAATCACAACACCCCTAATTCCTCGTAGGTGAATGGTTGGAGTAGTAAGTGTGATTTGTAAAACATGGAGTTATCCCAAATTTTGGGACTTTGAAATCAGGATAACCCTCTAGAGAAGGCTAGCTTCATATCCTAACCTATTGAAAATAACAACTACACAAAAATACATATCAAAGTTGATACAATATGTGACATTTATGTTTGAAAAGAACAGATTTTGCATTACCATATTTAATAGGGAAGTTTTGAGATACACAAAACACTTAAAAATAATAAAGAAGGGAGGGGCATATAAAAGGTGTCCAACCTTTTGAAATGAACCCCTCCTTACAATATATAGGAAGAATGAGAGAAAAGGAGAGATAAGGAATTTGAAATATTTCTTCAACCACCTAAAAATGCATTAAAATCACCAGTAACAATGATGGGTGCAACTTCAAAACCCATACCTCTATGTACCATCCTTGTTGGAGAAGAGAAGAGGTCCATACTTAATATTTTTGGTGGTTTAACCACCCAAAATTATTGGGGTAGATATCCCCAAAATTATGTATGCAAATAGTGTTTTTTTAATTTACAAACAAGTCCTTTGATAATTATATTTTAGTAAGTTGAGGAATAACATGTGGTCTCATATCGTGGGTGTGGAAGTATTTATAAAATGGGAAGAACAATCATCATTTGATAAATCACATGGTCTAACTATCGAGGGGGTATACAATACCTACTCATGGGATTAGGAATAATATTATGACATTGATGTCATTAGGTCAAGGGATGTGAGGTATGTGCATAGTTGTATGGAGGTGATATTGAGGTGATATAGAGGAATGTGACAAAATAAATGGATGAAGAATACTATAGGAAATGCCAAAAATAACCATAAGCATTTTAGCCATTTCAAGATTTCCCTAAATTTAGATAAGAAATATAATTAAAAACCACATAAGATACAAAAAAAAGTGAATCTTAGTACATAAAAAGTTTGGTAATATTAAAAAATAATGACAAGACATAAAACACTGAATGTAATTTAAACAATTTTCCCTAAAGTTAAAGAATATTTCATAGGTTTACAAATTTAATAGTAAATTTAAATTTTATTATTAGTTTGTATCATATAAACTATATTAAGTCTAAGATCATTAGAAATATATGACATCTAAGAGTGCTAGAAGTTTTTCGTAGCAAGCACACTGATAATGAGGTTTTGGAAGCAAGTAAATTAATAAAGCACACATATAATGGACTCTAAGGATTCAAAATCCCAAGATAGATTTTGGAATGGAACTTAGGAATCTAAATTAAATCTTATAAAGGAATTACGATGGGAGTATAGCTTCCCAAATTTGTATTAATCTCAAATTTTTAATATCCTAAAGGAAGATAAAGTGGTTCAAAAAAGAATGCATAGTCTATATACATTTTGTGTTGTCTTGGGCTTTATCGTTCAGTTAGGAAAACTAATTTGTATGGATAGCTTGTAACCCAAAATATGGTTGGAACTAGATTACACATGGAGGTATGTTCAACTATTTGGGAATATTTTTCTTCTAAGTATCTCAATATGATCTTTAGAATTATCTTATTCAATGAGTTCATAAAAATCTTTTGTGTATTGGCTTACAAAACATCTATCTCATAACAATTTATATATACATACACACACACACATATATATATATAGTAGTCACTCATGTTCACTAATCTTCTTATTGTACACACGAGCCATATGGAAATGGATTGTATTCACACCTTTAATACCACTCCTGCAGCCTATCAAAATTATAGGGAATTTTTCTATTAACACTCACTCTTCATGTTAGTCACTTATAAATATTTACTTTATTGACCATAGGGACAAAGTTCATTGGATTAAAGCATTTGAAGCTTTTAGGAACATAAATTGTTTTTTTACTCACATATTTTATAAATCCCTGTATTTGTTATTCAATTTTTCATAGATGTTCAAATGGTAAAGAAATTAATAAGGGATAGGGAAACTAATAATATGTTTTTCAATATAATTTTTGTGAGATATGTAAATCAGTTCCAAAAATTCAGAAAAAAAAATATCGATATTATGTAAAATGTGGAATCATGCACTTGTGTGAAATGTTTGACAAAATTCATGAAATTAATTTGGTATTATGGATTGTAATTCAAAAAATTCAATAAAAATATATTCATCCCAATTAGCTCACATTTACCATGGAAAATAAAAATATTTTCATTGGGGTATGAACATCCATTAACGCATAATAGGAAGTATTTTTTTGTTGGATGTTGTAGTTGCAAGTACCCCATTTTATATGTATGTAAAATTTTATGAAAAGGCCTTGGAAACTTTTAAATTTCCAAATTGAAGATTCAATGTATGCATGCACTATGTTTGATGATATAACATGATGCAATTTCCCAAATGAAAGATTGAAAATATTTTTTTCCAATGTAGTGGTAAGTACCCTAATTTATTTTTCTCTGACAGTTGCATATTGTTTTCCTTAAGAGATGGAGACAAAATATTAGTTAAAATTATGTATAATTCGTATGATATTAGTTAGAGATACCTATTTAGGAAACATGTGGGCTCATTAGTTTGGAAAAAAATTGATTCCTACTTGTACTTACTAAAGAATGGTTTATTTCTTCTAGTTTTCATGAATATTGAAGATCATTAAATTTTTTGGTGTAATGGACTATGGCCCTATGGATCTTTTGTGGTTTTTACATGCCCTTGTAACATTTATTTAATCCTTTAACTACATAAATCTCACACCTGGCTCATCTTGTACAAAATTTAGTGGGTTATCATAAACTTTGGCCTCATAAATTTTTTGGTAGATAAGGTGGTATTTAACATTACATTTAATGATTAGTTAATATTAGGTAACATGTTTTTCATGGTTTACACTTTGTTCATTCTTTCCAAGTGATTATTTAAGATTATCAAGATTATGTTCTCTATTGGTTTGTAAAATAAGTTCCTCAACTTCATAGCTCTTCATTTTTAATGTTTTCTCTACCATTAATTAAGGCACAAATTTGAAGCTTGTCCTTCTCAAACCCCTAAGACATGTAATTTCTTTTCCTATAGAAATGGCTAGTTAAATTTAGTTTCAATGATCTTGAATTTGTATGCTACAATCATGAAATGTTTTTCTAAAAGTGTTTCTAACACCCTCATGTGGTTTCTTCAATGAATATATTCAATACATGAGATTATATTGTTACAAATGCTTTTGTTATTTTTAATTGTAGTTTTCAATATGTAACCTCTAAAATTGTTCAATTTTATTCTTATTTTTAATCAACTATCCTCAATATATAAGCCTTGTATTCACTCCCATTAAATTTTATATTTGAATTTATTTGATATGTTAGCTCCTAATTTATCAAAATTAAAATCCATATTTTTTTAAATTTGACCCATCAATATATGTTCCATGATGTTTTTTGTATGGCTTTTTTATAAACTATTATAGTGCTTACTCTAGTCATTACATGCCTCAATTAAGAAAATTATTTCAACTCCTTATTTTTCCATTCACAAAATCCTTTAAAACAATTAATTCTTTTACATCTAATCTCCATGTTGATTTTATTTATAGTTAAATTTTGAAATCAACAAAGTAAAATAGAGGTCAAGATTTTGAAGGGAATTTTCTCGGGAAAAATATGTTGAAGTGGACTATGAAAATGCCTTTTTGGAATTTAGTAGGGAAAATGACAATATATACCTAATCATTCTTTCTCACTTTGTCTATAGGTTAATATCTACAACAAAATAATGTATCTCATTCAATATAGTACACAAAGTGTTATTTAATTTACAAATAAAGATTTTTATATTTCACCCAAATCTATTGATATGTCAAACTATCATGAAAAAATAATCTATGAAGCATCCAATAATAACTATTCATTGACATATTTGAATTTGCAAAAAAGAAAAACTACCGCTATGAGCCCTACCTCCCACTACGCCTGCTATTCTCTAGCTCTCTCTAGTGATAGCATGGATGCTGAACCCTTCTAGTCCGGACCAGGCTCCCCCATGGTGCCCTTTCCCCAAACCACCTGATGCCTGGAACAAATTAGTGGAGGGTTCCACCTCTGCCCCGCATACAGACAAACTCATGCCCACTCTTTCTGATGGGTCCTTTACATTGCGCATTCCCACCCATATCACAGAGGTAGCTGCTGCATCACGTGATCTCTCACTGGTTGGTAAACTGATGGGCCCCAGACCCCCTTTGGAGGACATTAAAAAATGGGCACGGTCAAAATGGCACCCTTGTGGAGTGCTGGAAATAGCAGCAATGCCAAACGGGTTCATTCTATTCTCCTTCAGCATGAAAGAGGATTTCACAAGAGCTCTTCTTGGAGGCCCTTGGTTTTTTGGCAGATGGGGCTTCTACATAAGGAAATGGTCTCCGGGCTTCAATCCCCACATGGAATCCATGACCCAAGCTCCAATATGGGTTTGCCTCCCGGGTCTTCTCCCTGGAGTTCTGGCATCTTGCTATTATAGAAGGTATTGCTCTCACTATAGGCTCTTTAATAGCTATTGATCAAGCTACTAAGGCTAAAACTAGATTCATCCATGCCCATTTTTGTGTTAATGCTGATGTCAGTTGCCCTCTCCCAAAAGAGATTGAGCTACTTTCAGATCTAGGGAACTGGAAGTAAAATATTGATTATGAATATATCCCCCAAGCCTGCTCCTTCTATAAAAGCATTGGCCACAGAGCAGCTAGATGCCCTTCCAAGCCCCAGCCAAAACCTATACCCCAAACTCCCAACCCCAAAATCAAGAAAAATCCCAAAATCATCTTACGAAGAGATACCAAACATACCCATTTCTAATCCTTTTGCTCTCCTTGAAGAAAGGGAAATTAATGGTGACTCTCAAATGGCTACACCCACCGATCCCCATCCTCCCCCAAGTCTCTCATCCCTTCATTAACCCCCACTGCTCCTCTCCTCCCCTCATCTGCGGAGGTTTCCCTCTCCTTGGCTACCCCCTCCTCCCCTCCTTCCCTTTTGCCCTCTCCCCACTCCCCCTCCCCTCCTCCCTTCCCCCTTGTTGCTTTGGATATCCCTTCCTTGAATCTCCCCCTTGGTCGGCCCCCTTTTACCTCCCCATGTGGACTCCACCATCTCCCCTTTCGGCCCTTTTCCTCGATGACAGTTTCAATCCTCGATGGACAAGAAGCGTAGCAAGAAGCTTGATATTGGTATTGAGAAAACCAAGGGAATAAATATGAGTAATGTCAAGCTGCAACAAGAAGTAGCTCTTAATGTGACTCAAGGTAAAAAGAGCATAATCAACATGGTGGTAGGGAACAAATCAAAATCTAAGAAATGAAGATCATTTCTTGGAATATAAGAGGTCTCAACTCTCTCAAAAACAAAGAGTCATCAAAGATATAAAGTTTCATAATTCCCCTGATATCATAATGTTGTAGGAAACTAAACTTAAAAAAGATGATCACCTTCTAGAAAATTTGGCCTGCTGCTACTTATGAATCTCATCCCTCGGCTGGAAATTCTGGTGGTTTATGCACCCTTTGGGATCCCAAAAACTTCAAAGGTGATTGTCTGTTCAAACACCCCAACTTCTTGTGCATGCTCTTCCAAGAAGTGGGCTCTGTCTCCACCTGGATTGCCATAAATGTCTACGCCCCCAACTTGGAATCCCAGAGGGGAAAACTATGGAAAGACATATCTGATTTCATCAATAATTACAGCAACATCCCCATTTTAATAATGGGTGACCTCAACTGCACCCTTTTCCCTTTGGAAAAACAAGGAGGAACTCCTGCTAATCCTTCCAGCATGGAAGCTTTGGCTGACTTCATCAGGGACAATACCCTTCTTGACATGGATCTTCATGGCTCCTCTTTTACTTGGTCAAATCATAGATTGGGTAGAAATCACATTCAAAGCATATTAGATAGATCTCTGGGATCTCTCGAATGGATCTCTCTCTTTCCTGACTTCTATCTTTGTTCCCTGCCTAGGGTGACTTCCGACCATAGCCCTCTGCTGCTTAGTGCTAATCATAATCTGAATATCAAGAATCCCCCCTTCAGGTTCGAGCTGGCCTGGCTTGAGAATAACCATCTAAACCCTCTGGTTGAAAAATGGTGGGATTTCAATGTTGAGGGCTCCGATATGTTTAAATTTTCCAGCAAACTCAAAGAAATTAAAAAACAACTCAAAATCTGGAAGACCACGGTTTTCGGCAGTATCAAGCTCTGCAAGCAGAAGCTGAAACAAGATATTGCTAGAATATCTGCTCAAATGGAAATCAAAGGAGATTAGACCACCTTCACCAATAAGAAATCTCTCTCCTTAGTGATTATCCTAATACTCTTCAAGAGGAGGAAACCTATTGGAGGAAGTGTTCACGATCTCTCCGGCTTGAGCAGGGAGACTACAACACAAAAATTTCCACACCACTTGCCTCCAAGCATAAAAGCGAGAGAAAGATTCAAGAATTGTGACAACCTCAAGCACCTTATTAACCTCGACTACGATATATCTCATGAGCTTCTCTCCTTCTATTATAATCTCCTTCAGGTAGATCAACCTCCTACGGAGCAATCAATGTCAGCTATGATTCAACACATTCCCCAGCTTGTGTCGGTTGAGATGAATGAGAATCTTACCAAAGCTTTCACTATGGAAGAAATCAAAAATCCATTTTTCCATGAAAAGAGACAAAGCTCAGGGCCGGATGGCTCCCTTTGCTTTCTTTCAAGTCTTCTAGGAAACAATCAAGTAGGATCTCTTGAAAGTGGTTAACAAATTCTAGAACAGTAAAAAGCTTCTTAAAGAATGGAACACCACCTTCTTAGCTCTAGCTCCTAAAGATCAGGGATCAAAGTTTGTCTCCAATTTTAGGCCGATCAACCTCTGCAACACTGCCTACAAAATCATCACCAAGATGATGGCCTCAAGGATTAAACCCCTTATGAATAGCCTCATATCTCAAAATCAGAACGACTTTATTAGTGGGTGGCTCATCCAAGGTGGCATTATCATGGTCCATGAAGCTATTCACTCGACGTATCTTTCAAAGTCTCCTGGAATGATCCTAAAGCTTGATATGCAAAAATCCTTCGATAGAGTCAGCTGGCCTTTCTGATTAGGATCCTCGAAAAGCTTCAAAGGAAAATTGGTTTTGAAAAAGATGGCCTCATACCTTTGGGTTTTGTTCCCTATTTAATGACACCTTTTTTCTCCATTCTCATGAAGAGATATCAAAAAAGTTAGCACTCTAGAAAGGGGACCTACTCAATTAGGTTAAACTATAATTGGTGAAAGCTACTCTCGAGAGACCTACCTACTTCTTTGTCCTTATCAAATTACCCACTTCGTAAAGGAGGTGGAAAGAATCCAAAATAAATTCCTTTGGTGGGGTAGAAGAAAAAAAGAGGATCCATCTCGGTCTCATGGAATGAAGTTTGTAAACCGACCTTTCGGTGGGGTCTTGGTCTAAGAAGGATAGCTGATATGAATGCGCTCTCCTTGCAAAAATTGGCTGGGAAGTGTCTAAAGGGAACTCAAACTAGGCCCAACTCTTTATAGCTAAGTACCTTGCTCCCAATGAAAATTTAATCTCCTCAACTCGAAGCAGGTTGAGCCATCTAGAATTAAGTCATTAACCTCCCCACTATCAAGCGACACCAAATGGAATTTTGGAAATGGGAGGCTTATCGACTTTCTCGGCATGATCACTTGGATGGGAGAAAAAGTGAACAACATCTCCTCTTAGGACCCTATTAAAATAATTCTCATCCATAGACTTGGCAGGATGGTCTCTCTAGCTCTTGACCGAGGTGAACACTATACTGCATGGACTATCCAGTGGACGGGAATTAGGGAATACACAGAAGCTTCGTGTAAGCTTAGGAAGGAAATATCTTCAATATATATCCCCTTTTCCCCTCGGACCGAGGATGAGCTTATCTGGCCACTCTCTCCTTCAAGTTCCTTTTCGGTCAAAGTTGCTTACCTCTCCATGCCTTGGACTAGCTCGGCCCTCCCACCTCGCAAGTTCTAGCGAAGGCTACTATTCCCCAAAATAGGTTTCTTCTCTGGCTCTCTTCAAAGAATGCCTTCCTCTTCGGAGAAAATATAAAAAGAAGAGGTTTTCTCTTCCCACCGGATGTGTCCTCTGTGAAAATGCAATGAAATCTTCTTCCCATCTTTTGATCACTTGTCCCTTCTCACAAGCTATTTGAAATGGTTGTTATCTAGGATGGAGGTCTTTTGGATCTTTCCAAAGTCCATTCAAGATGTCCTCATTTAGTGGTGCTCCCCCTTCTCCCATCCATCCTTGGCTTTGGCTTGGAAGCTCCTCCTTCCACATGGCATCTTGGGAATACGGAAGGAAAGGAAAAGAAGAATTTTTAAGAATAAAAGTCTTGAATCTGATCTTTTGGCTAGGCAGATTGCTGTTTCTTTCCAGGATAATTTCAACTCTCACTATTGGATAAAATATCAAAAAGATTCAAATTTGTAACTCTCAGCAGTGGTATTTGTTATTGGTTAATCTCCCCATCAAGAAAGCCTCTTCTACGAATCGTGATGATGTTCGATGGCTCCCCCCTCCCGGTTGGAGAAAACTTAACACTGATGGGGCATCAAAAGGCAACCCTAGAAAATCGGGTGGTGGAGCCATCCTTCATAACTCCTCTGGCTCTATCCTTGCTACCTTGGCCCACAATCTTAATGTCAGTACAAATCATCGGTGGAGGCCATGGCCATCCTCAAAGGCCTTGAGATGGCTCTCAAACTTGGCAGTGATCCTATCCAAGTGGAAAGTGACTCCCTCAATATGATCAAGCTCCTTCAGTTGGTGGACTCAAGTCAATGGTCGATCCAGAATATTGTTGCGGATATTCACATTTTGCAAAGGGGATTCCAACAAATTTAGTTTCAGCATATTCTTCGGGAGGGAAACAAAGTGGTGGACCACTTGGCTAACATCGGGGTCCTTCTCGAAAATACTCAAAATTGGCATGATAACTTCCCGGTTGACCTCCTCCAAATTACTCAAAATGATCTCACCTCCTAATTTCAGAGGGTTTATGGGAAAGGCTGACTTGGGTGTTAGCAACATCTCTTTGGACCTCCATTATGGTGGTGGTAATAACTCCTCATTTAATATGAAAAGACCCCTGGCACACAAGCTTTTAAAGGGTGAGATGCATCATGATTCCATTGATTCTTGCATGCTTAGCACCATACATCCCAATAAAATCTCCCTAGTAGGAGTGGAAGAGAAATTATGTTGATGAGATTGTTGCATGTAGAGGGCTATTTAAGTCCTTCCTGCGTCCCCTCCTTCTCACGTAGCTCACTTTCGCAATCAAATGGGTGGTCAATTGAAGCGTATTGAACCCGCCTCATGCATCTCGATCAGGGAAGACGAAGAAGTGTGGAATATCCTCATGGACAATGGGATTTCCACCTTCCTCAAAAGAATGGATGGACATTCTACCCTAGTTTCATATGTAGCGATGGTGACCTGGGCAAGTGGGGAGAGCAGATTGGTAACACGGTTTTCCACATTTCAACGAATGCCATTGCCGCTGCAACTGGTCTTCCGGCCGCTGGTGACATCTACTCCAAATGCTCGCTGTAGGAAAAGGTCCAAGATTTCACTACCCCTAGGAAATACTGGTGAAGAATCTCTCTGGTTACACATGAGAGTCACTCCCTCCCCCATGGGACCGTATTATGGAAGTCATAATGAGGTATTTCTTGATTGATGATAGATAATGTCTGATCTTCGGGCCCCATATATTCATTCTCTCTCACTTGTTGGGGAAAGAAAATAAACTTGGCCACTTTCCTCTATCAATCTCCAAAACATTCTATGCATTTGGTGCGTGATGGGGATGGGGCCATTCTACATCAAGGTTTGTTGTATCTAGTATTTTCCACTATTACCCCCCATACCGAGCTTGTCCACTTTCCCCCCGGTATGGGGCGTTTGCCGCTCTCCCTCCTCTCCCCCCCGCCCCTCTCCTATCTCTCTCCATTAATCCAGTCACCATCGTCACCTTCACATTTCTTATAACTCTGATTTTGATGTCACCATCCTCGGTTCCTCTCATGATGCTGCCACCCCTTCCACTCCCCCTATTCCCCCCCATCCTCATATCCAATCCTGCCTTCTCTTAGAGGACGCTGCCACCAAAGTGCCCTCTCTGGTCTCCAGCCCCAATGTTTCCCATGTTGAGGACATTCTGGGCCTTGCCCAACTTTACCCCGACTCCCCTGATTCTGTGTAGATGGAAACAACGCAGCCCTTTGTTGACACTACCATCCAAATGTTGGGGATGATTTGGATTCAGCTAACAGTTCTCCTCGGACTAACTCTCCACTTTTTCCTCCAAAATAGGATTTGAACCTTGTTGAGCCTATGGTTTTTAACTCTGTGAGGGATGAGCGCAGAGTGGAATTGGTTTCATCTATCCTGAGCAAGTTGCAGAGAGCCTTCACCACTCTAAAGGCATGGGAGGACTTCACGGATATCACCAGGAAATCCATTGCCCGGGGACTATGTAGAGCTCATTACTCTGGCTGAAAACTTGCTGATGATTCTAGTTGTCCTAGTGCAAAAAATGTTGTAACTGAGCTTAAAAAGCTCATATAATGTTCTCTCTGTAATTATCTTTTTGTTTTCATTTCGCTCCTTTTTTGAATCTCCTTAGGGTATCTTCTCTTTATAATATTAGATGCTATACCTATCCTAATGGAATTTTTTTACAAGGTTGGGGGACCTTCTAAAACCCTCCCTTTACCCTTAATTCCAAAAATATAACTATTCATTGACTATGAGTAGATGAAATGGCATCACGATAGGCTACACTTGAACCATAAAAATGGGTCTAGGATCTAAGGCTTACATTTGTAGGAGATATTTGTGACTTTATTTTCCATAACAAGGGATCCATGAGAAGTGGGAAGGTAGATACAAATTTATAGGTGGGGGAGAGGGTTTTTTCATGACATGAGACTAAATGGTACACCAATGTGTTTTAGTTCCGAGGAGGAAACCTAAACAATTGTAAGTGGGATGGAGAGATACTTTTGATGTCAAGATTAGATTTTAAACCCTATAGATTCTTTTCAAATGTATCTTAATGGGATATTCCATTCTTTTTGGTTCAATAATGACCTAATATTTTTTTTTATAGATATGTTACTTCTTTTTAGTTGATAGATATTGTGGGAATGGTTACATGGTTCAAATATCAAATGGTAAAAGATGATATATCTTTGAAACTGAACAAAGATGAACGTGAAGGTGTTATATGTTCTATTTGGAAGGAGGATTTATATCAATGGAAAGAGGATAATTTTTTACTTTAATGGATGATAGAGTTCTAGAACTAATTAGAATTATGGAATGCATCACACAACATGAAAACAAATAGACATGAAGAGAAATTTAATCATTATATCAATCTAGAGGAAGTTTGTGTCTTTAGAATCCTTAGATCTCTTCTAAAAATGAAGAAGTTTTTTTTTGAAATGGCATCCAAATGATCTCCATGAAACTTTCCCTTCCCTATTTTTCATATTTCCAAGGAGGACTTTAAGCTCATAAATAAAATATTTTTTGAATATATTAGTGTTGGAGTTAATAAAGTGGGGGGTTTAATGATCACTTAAAAAAAATATGAATTGATTTCTAGAAGGGTGGATTTGGAAAAGGATATTGCTTCTATTGGTTATTTAAGGGTGGCATGTGCTAAAAAATGTTGTTGTGATTTTACTAATGTTGAGGATTTATAACTACAAGTATCTTTCTTTTTTATAGGGAAAATAAGGTTGGAACTTCTCAGATGTAACCTAAAGCATCACCTACTATAGAATTATGCCAAAAGATAAGGAATCGTGATCCCTCCCTCTATTAGAATAATCATCAAGAGTTTAATAATTAAATAACTTTGAGCCAATATATAATTGTAGAAACTTCCATAAGAAATCTAGATTCATAGTTTATTCTCTTTTATAGGGAGGAAAGGAGATTTTCTTTACCTTGGGTGATAGATAGCATAAAGGCTACTGATTATTTTGGGATATATTTTGATGAACTAAAAAATACCTTATGGTTCAGATATAGTTTATTGAATTATTTTAATGATAAATGTTTATCATGAAAAAAAAAAATTGTTGTCATGACAACCAAACCCACCACTTGAAACCCATTTTTCTTAGTTATTGTGAACCATTGTTGCATCTAACCTATCAGCTTATACATCCACTTTAATTTTGTGTCATCCTCATCTTAAATTAGAGGAACATGTTAACATAGATTTCAAGTTTGTTTCATGTGCAAGTAAATTTATTCAAGAAGAATTCATAAAGGTAGTGAGCTTGAGGTGGATAAGTGCCCCCGAAAGAACTAAAATGGATATTTTTACCATATTAAAGGAAGACAACATCCTATGGAATCTATCTACTTTGGTTTAATCCATATGGAGGTTTTGTAGGAGATAAATGAAGAGATCCATGAAATTTTAAATGAAATGTGTGGAGACTTTTCAAAATGGTATTCAATTGAGGAAGATAGTGTCACTATGGGTGTATGGAACCTAAGCTTAAATGGAAAAATTAATCTTGTTTTAAAGGTTTCATGACTTCCGAGAGGCGTTAAGGGATTAAATTTTTTTAACAAAAATGTCTTGGATTCATCTCCATGGTAAATATATTATTTTTGATCCTAAACCTTACTACTCTCTATACTCATGTGGGTCACTATCACTTCTTCTTTATGTCAAAAGGGTGATTGGGCCTTAAAAATATAATACAAGTAGAATCGGTATTGAAAATCATTAGGATGGACTCATCTATTATTTTAGAGTAAAAATAATATAAGTTTCAACATTGGATCTCTAATTTTTCACCTAAGATGGAGAAATCATTCTCTTGATTTATTATATCATTGCAATGATGATATCAACAAATTTCATAATCTAGTGGCATACATTTTCACCTCTCATTTCCCTTTTCCATTATCACTTGGTGTAAGGTGACAATGAGGACACAAAATAGTGCCCCTTAGTGTTTTTTCAATGTCACTTAGAATACCTCACTTATGTCTTAGGCATGTTTCAAACTTGTAAATCATGACCCCCTTAACCTTTGGTGTACTTTTTCACCTCTTTTGTCTCTTGTCCCTTATCCCTTGTCCCTTGTCCCTTAGTGTAAGGGAATATTGGGAAACAAAAGTGTACCCCCTTAGAGTATAATTTTCTACATCATTTAAGTGATGTCTCAAATTGCTAGGAAAAGTGGAAAACTTGTGTTTTTATCTACTTCAACCCTAATCATGAGAAAATATACATATGAAATATTATTTTAAGATTTTTGTCCCTTTTCACTTTTTCCCAACATCCAAAGGGAATTTTTGGGACATAATAGTGTTCCCAAGATCATGTTGTTAGCCCAGGTCATATGTAAAACCTCATTTTAGCTCCTAGGATATTTTTTCCAGCCCTTATATATATCTCTCTCTCTCTCTCTCTCTCTCTCTCTCTTAGTGAAACTTGTCACAATCTCTTGCAAAGTGTGAATTAGTATACACATTGTCCTCTCACCTCAACTATTCCTCATTTTTATGGGCGAAACTCACCCTCTCAAACCTCGAGTAACACATGTGAAGTTATGTTGAGTTAAACATGAGTTAAGTTACACAGAGAAGAGAAATGGTTAGCATTTAAACACTTAGAATTTTTGGCATATAAAAATGATTTTTTTCCTCCACAACTTCATTTCCATGTAATTACGTTTTTGAAAACTTCTTACAGAAACCCCCATTATTGAAAACAATGTTTTGATCATAACTCAAAAACCCCGGGTCATATATGCATTAGATTTAGATATCCCCTTGAAAAAATGCCATTATTTTTATTCCAAAATTTCCCCCATTGATTGTCTAAATAACTTTTAATGGCTTGAGAAAAAATCTATCTATAAAACTAGACTTTTAAGATCTACATAAATATGACAATTTAAAACCTTAGAAATTTTGAGTAAAGCATCCCGAAATTGAAAAAAAAACATTTTACAAATCTAATCCCATTCCGATACATATAAAACCATATCTAAAAATAGTAATTTTTAGCTAGTTCTCACATACTAAAAATAGTAATTTTGTAAAAGAACTTTTCGAGTCACCATCCCATCTTTGATTTCTAGATCACTCAAAATCACCAATGTCAAAAACTCTCTAAAACTATCCATACATGGTAGGACTAGCTAAAAATAGTAAGCTGTTGGGATTTTTCTAAAATTTTCATACCCATCCATCTCCCATCCATTTAACAAAAAATTTCATCACTATGAATTTTAAATACTCACTTTTAGATCCAATTTCAAATTTTGATAATGAGTATTATAATGTACATGAAAGTGATGTGATAGAAAAGGATTTGGAGGACCTAAAAACTAAGGGTGGTGAGAGAACCGTGAAGTTCTCAATGAAAATATTTTCTCAAATTTTCTATTTACAGATGTTTTGTATCCATTATCTGTAAAAAGCCAAAAGTTTTTCCTATCTTTTTTATAACATTATGGCGTGTATTCAAGGAAAATTAAAGTAAATGATAATTCATTTATGGTAGTTCTCACTCAAAAGGGTATCTATGAATGCCTATAAAACAAAACTTATAACATTATGGTGATCATCACTCAATATATGGATCAAATAGGAGGAATCCCTCATAGATTCCTAGATTATGCTCCTGAATTGAATTCAATGAGGCATAATCAGATGTAATAGTCTTTTTGAGCAGGGTGATGGAATAAAAGAATTAACAAGAAGTTTATATGATTAGATGGATCAATTCATCCTAGTGGCCATAGAGGGAGATCAAATTATTGATTGGGTGTAGATCATAAGTAACAACATTCACCAAAAATTCTGTAGTTTCTTTCTTTAGTGCTTTCTTCATCACATCCCATGGAATTTCCTTCTTCTAGTATACATGAATCTTGGATAAGTATTTTAATCCTATCTTTCTTATGACACACACTATTCCTACTACAAATTCTATATGGGGTCATCCCTCTTCTAATATGACATATTCAGCGTCTAATCCTCCTTCACCTTATGGTTTCTGTATACCTATTTATGATTCCCTCATCATTTATCTCTTATACTACCTCCTTACATGTACAGACATAATTGTAAAAATAATAAAAACATTCAAATAATCAAATACTATGAATACATTCAAATATTGAAAAACATGAAATTTTAGAAACTAAATATGATATTATTTTCTAGATTGTTATTTCACATATTTTATTGGTCATATTGGGGTGATAGATAACATTTTTTTAATATAATATTTACACACATGCATTCACAACATATGTTCATTTTGATACAAGACATAAAAAATTTGGTAAATGATGAAAGGTTTGGTATGGTCTCTTTCTAGTGACTTTAATCATTACGGGGCATCTCTCACACTATAAAAGATATTTTACGTTATTACTTTTATTTCCACTTCTTCATTATATTCAATTATTTATATTGTGTGTTGACCAAAATAAGTTGACACTTAGTTTATGTCAACTAACACCATTTTTCCCATTTTTGTGCTTCAATCTGAATTTTATATATTTTTAAAACTTAAGGTCCACGAAATCATTTCCATTAGATAGGAAATTTCTTCCCATTTCTAAAAATATAAAGAAGTCCTTCTAACACCTCATATTTTGTAAATGGCAGGCCGGTGGGCTTGGGAAGGATATTTTACCAAAAACGGGCCGATGGGCCTAGGAAAGACTTCTCACCAAATGGGAAAATATGGGCGGTGGGAGATATTTTAGCATTTTGCACTTCTTGCAAAAGGAACAAGTTATAATTGCGCCCGCGGGCCCAGGAAGGTTTTCTTTTGAAAAGTGTAAAATGTGGGCGACGGGCCCGGGATGATTTCTCTTGCCAAAAGAGGGTCTGCAGGGTTGGGAGAAATTTTTCCCAAGTATAAATGCGGGTCGGTGGGTCTGTGGGGTAATTAGGAAATTTTTCACTTTTCACAAAATGGCACAGTTTTCAAGTGCAAGCCCGCAAGCCCGTAGAGTCTTTTCACTAAATGAAGAGTCGCACACCCTCACAAGATGCCATGTGCCTCAACGGTGCAACTTAGAAGCTCAACCTCAAGGGGTAGTCTCCAAACAATTAGTGGGCTCCCCATATGGTCAAATTTTGAAAAGGAGATAGAGTCCATAGTCAAAAAGTCTCGGGGAAGAGGAAGCCTCCACATGTCTCATCATCACAACACCAAGGCATGGTCCAAAGAGTGGGTTCCCAAATGAGCATAGAGCTTCCACGTGTCCCAAGTCCAAAAAAAGGATAGAGATGGCCATTTAAATGACTAAGTATAAGAGGGTTCGAGAAGCCTCCACGTGTCTCAATATCAAATCTTCAAAGGTGTGACCCAAAGAAAGACTCTTAACTAGTGCCAACCCACCACATGGACATGTCCTAAAGGGAAAGAATTGGTCGTTGAAAAGTAGAAACAAGTGAAAAGAACCATGTGTCATCTCAATGTAAAATTCAAAAGGTGTGACATAAGGTGGAGACTCAAATAAGTGCAAGCTCACCACATAGTTAGGGTCCAACAAAAATCAAGTGGGTAGTGGGCCCGAATCAGCTAAGTATAGAAGAAATGATGGAGGATGCAACATGTCTCATTAGTGCAAATTCAAAATTGTAACCATAAGTGGAGACTTAGACAAGCGTTGGTCCACCACTTGCTAAGATTTTGAAAAGGTAAGGTCCGGCCATTGAAAAGTCTAAATAGGGAAGAGCCAGTGGAAGGTGCCACATGTCAACTTAGTACAACTTCAAAGATCAACTCCGAGAGGCCAATCCCAAATAAGCACTGAGCCTCGACATATCCAAGGTCAGACATATGGCTCTTCCAAAAAAGGGACTTAGCAAAAACACAAAGAAATAAAATAGAGCCGCTGAAGGTGCCACGTGTCTTTTTGGTGCAACTTCAAAGGCATGATCCAAAAGGTAGTCCCCAAATGAGCGTCAACCTACCACGTGGTTAGAGTTTGAGAAGATAAGGTCAGCCGTTGAAAATTCCAAAATCCTACGGAACTCTCCACATGTCTTCTCCATGCAAATTTAAAAGAAAAATCTGAGGAAGTTTCCAAATGAGTGCAAAGCCTCCACATGTCATGGGTGGAAATAGTGTCTCCGCCAATGGGAAGGACTTAGGAAGAATACAAAGGAAATAGAGGATCATGTGAAATCCATTACGTGTCAATCTAACACAACTTCAAAGTGTGGAGGAGGAGGCTTAATCTTTAAAATGCGCAGGCTACCATGTGGACCCGTATGGATAGAATTTTTAAATATATAGAGCACACATTAAATTCTTAACCCTAATTTTCAAATAGCCATATCTTTGAACAAGAACTTGGATTCAAGTGGGAGGGGACATTTTGGAAATCTCTGGCACCGACTTCTCACCTGCCTCCATTAATGTTTTGGCCCAACGATTTCGATGTTGTGAAGTCTCCCACCTACCATCATGATGAAGAATGGGTTTCCTTTCTTTCCCAGTAAGGGACAGTGATGGGGGCATGGGTGTTGTAATGAGACTCTTCATTGTGGTAGGTGGATTCAATGCTCTTCCAGGGGTGGTTGGAGCAGGGTTTGAATTCTTCCCTCCTTTCTCTCTTATTCTTCCTATATATTGTAAAGGAGGGGCATTTTATAAAGGGTTGGTCATTGTTTCTATCCTTCCCCCCTCTCTTTATTCCTTAGGGTAGAATGTGGAGTTTAAGTCTCTTCTCATGGCTTTGTAATGGCATTTTCTTGCCCCTTGCCCACTGATGATGTATTGTGTGACTTATGGAGCAATAAAATTTGTTTTGTGATGCATCTTGTCCATCCCTTTCTTATTTCATTGTCTCTTCTTGCCTCTCATCATTGTAGGGTATACCATGCATACTCTGATGTTTATTGCAGGTTATGGGAGCTGTGTTTAATGGGTTTTGAAGTGGTGTTCTATTGAACTTCATATCTATTTTGTGGTGCATCTTGTCCACCCTCTCCTTTGTTCACATCTCTCCACTTCAAGTAGTTTGGATTTGTGATCGGCCACTTCCTTTTCCGATGTATCACCACTTAGTGTGGGCTCTCTTTACTTCTCTCTCTCTCCATGTCTCCTTAGAATTGCTAGATTAGGATAGATTAGTTGTTCCTGAACTTGAGTAGCTTATGGAAGGTAGTTTAGGAAGAAGGAACCAACCTTCTCTCGAGAGGTCCATCTCAAGTCTCGCAAGTCCCCTGCTTGAGAGCATGGTCCAATGTTGTGCAATCACACCGAATACCCCATTTAAAACTCGGGCCATTCAAGGGTGTTTTTATTTTGCTACAACACTTTTGGCATGCCCGATGGGACACCGAGATTATATTCTCTCATATTTTCGAGGTGTCTCATTATCAACAACAAATCTTAAGCTACTGTACAACCACACAATAGTTTTGGCATGCACGGTGGTACATGTTTAAAGCACCTTACCACTTCATCTTAGTAGGTTGGTGTGTTCCGGTTAAGATTCAGCCTTTTAAGGCACATGCACAACACATCTAGCAACTCCATCTGGTCAATAACCCATCTCTAAAGTTGCAGACCTTATCCCATCCATTTTCATCCATTTTTATTCCATCTCTTTCATCTTCTTCCATCCCATGAAGTTGTGCAATCATGAATTCATTCCCATCTTAGAACTCACACTTGCAGCAACCATGATGGAGTCTACCTCCAATGTATTTCCCAACTCCTCTAAATCAGCATTATGATCAAATCCAAAATCACTATTCTTACCCATATGATCAGTGTCAAAACCATTATGGTGAAGAGCTTAACAAGAGAAAGGGTGTGCATTTGATGGTGATAGTTATGTGGATAATGTTGGTTTGTTAGAGAAGATCTAAAGAATGGAGGCTAACATGGTGCACTCTAGGGATACAACAAAGATGAAAACATTTAGAATTGGCTATAAGGCACCTTTTCCATGGGATGGCCCTATGCTAAGACATTACAACCCTCAGGAGAAGGTTGAATTCATGGTTTAAATGTTTCCTCAACTTGCATAATGGATTGAGGATATTAAGGCATATGAGAAAAGTGCGAGACAACCTTGTCAATGGGTAATTCAATCACCAGCTCCTTATGCTCCCTTTTCTCCATCCCAAACTTTATCATTTCAGCATGGTCAAGATTCAAGCCCCTCACTTGCTGCCCCAAGTGTTTATTTCCCTTCTCCATCTCCTAATCTTCCATCTCATCTTAATTCTTCTTCCCTTTTCCCTTCCAAGCAATCATCCCCTCCAAACAAAAAAATTTCCACATCCCTCACCACCACAAACAATTGCAAAGCTAGTTGAAACCTCATCCACTCCTTCTATTGCCTTCCCAATTCCATGGGCAAAGATTCTCAAGACCCAAGTTGAGGAGAAAGTAAGAAGAGGAACCCAATAGAGAAGAAATGATAGAAAATATGAAGAGTTAGGCTATTAGATTTGAGTTTACAAAGATCCCCTTGATGGTAAAGCCAATAGAGGAGGTCAAGTTTGAAGAGCCGGTGGTGGTTGAGGCTGATTTTTCAGCAGAAGAAGAAGAACAATAAGAAGGAGAAGATCAACAATCTATTTTCTCCGAATGCAATGTCCATAATGGCACTTTTTCGAATAGGATCTTATCTAATCCAAGTTACACAACCAACTTAAGGAGGAAGAACAATCGGCTGATAAGTCCCATTAAGAGGAACAACTAAAGGAGATAAAATAAGAGTTGAGGAAACTTAATGAAGAAAGCATTATTGAATATTTTTTACTTTCATTTGAAGGGCTTGATTTGATTGATGAACCGATGATGGAGGAGGACCATACGGTTTGAGAGTCTGTAAGAGTAGAGCAAGCCACAGAAGAACCTTAGTAATTCCTCCCACTTTGTCCCCTTGAGATCTGATGTTGAAGAAGAGTTTTATCTTTCAAACTTCATGTTTGAGGATGGAGGGAACCATGGTGAGCAATTTACAGATCAGGAGGACACCGTGGAGGAGGTCAAACACATGCAACAAGACAACAAAGAGGAAGACTATCTGTCATACTTGGAAGATTGATTTGATGGAGAGGAACCTAAGGAGATAACATCATTTTCTCCTCCATCATCCACCTTCCAAGAAGATGAGCCTACTACCATGAAGGAGAGCATTCAAGTACAACAACCTACACTTCATAATAGCCATCTAGAACAAAGGTTGGAAGATATGAATCTTCCATGTTCTTCACAGGAAAAGGAAGAGAAAGAGAAAGACGATGTCATCATTTCTTCCACACCATCCACCCAGGAAGGTGGAAAGAAGATTTCATTCTTGGAGTTGAAGTTCAGAGAAATGGGCATATCCATCAGATAAAACTGTTCATAATCATGTACTTTGCTTCATTGGATCTAAGGAAGAAGCTAAACCATTCATGCCCACTTCAAGGCATGAGGATGAGTATCAAATTACCAAGGATCAGCTACAATGCTTCTTTAATCCAAATACAAAGCAACTAAAAGAGGTATTTGTCTTGTTTCCAATTGATACCTTGATGATTTGGGTGGAGGATCGGCTTATAGTCAATTTTTCACTCATACAAGTAGCCATATTCAATGTCAAATAATTTTCATGGCTGCCCCTTTTGAGAAAGGGAAGCTACTTCTCCCTTCCTTGCATGATTTGTTTGAGTCCCCTTTCTCTCTTATTAGTGTACGAGTAGGATTAGATTTTTCTTTCAGCAAACAAGTTCTTGTGTACACTCTACGATTATCCCACTTGGGGTGTGTATGATTTCGATTCTATACATAGTGTATTGTGGTGTGTTTTTTTTATTTTTTGCAAAGTGAATTGAACATGGAATTTGGGGAGTTTAGCTCCATTCTCAGCAATTTCCAAGTGGCTAGAGATGATATTTCTAAAGTTTAGATCAGATTTTTGTTTACCTGTAGAGACTTGATGCCCAATGGATGCTTCAAGGCAACTGATCCTTTCACCTAGTAGGCAAAGTGATCCCCATGAGTCTCCAAATTGTTGACCAAAATATTCTCACACTTATTTTTAGTCAAATAACACCATTTTCCCCCTTTTAGTGCTTCAATGTAAATTTTTATATATTTTAAGCACTTAAAGTCCCCTAAAAGTATTTCCATCATATAGGAAATTTATTTCCCTTTCTGGAAATATAAAGAAGTCCTTCTAACTCCTCATATTTTTAGAATTGTGGGCCAATGGGTCGGCGGTCCTCGGGAAGAATTTTTGCCAAATGGAAAAATTTAGGTCGGCAAGATGGTCGTAGATATTTTACATTTTTTTCACTTTTCACAAAAGGCACAATTTAGAATTGTAGGCCCGCGGGCACGGGAAGGATTTTTTTTTGAAAAGTGGAAAATGCAGCCAACATGCCCGTGGATGTTTTCTTTTACAAAATGTAGGTCTACGGGGCCATGGAGGAAATTTTTCCCAAGTATAAATGCAGGTTGGTGGGTCTGCGGGGTATTTTGGAACTTTTTCACTTTTTGTAAAATAATAGAGTTTTCAAGTGCGGGCCCATAAGCCCGTGGAGTCTTTTTAGAAATGAAGAGTTCGAGACCCTTAGAATATGCCACATGCCTCAACGACACAACTCCAAAGGTCAAGCCGAAGGGGTGGTTTCCAAACAATCGTGGGCTCACCATATGGTAAAATTTGAAAAGGAGATAGAGTCCATAGTTAAAAAGTATTAGGGGAGTGGAAGCCTCCACATATCTCACCATCACAACACCAAGGATGGGTCCAAAGAGCGGGTTCGCAAATGTACATAGAGATTTGACATGTCCCGATGTATGAAAAAGGGAAAGAGTCGGCCATTTAAATAACTACGTATAAGTGGGTGGCAGAAGCCTCCACATGTCTCAATGTCGCATCTCCAAAGGCGTGACCCAAAGAAAGACCCTGAACTAGCACCAATCTGCCACATGGTTAGGTCCAAAAAGGGATAGAGTTATCATTGAAAAGTCAAAACAAGTGAAAAGAACCACATGTCACTTGGTGCAAAATTCAAAAGGCATGACCCAAGGAAGAGACTCAAATGAGAGCAAGATATCCACGTAGTCATGGTCCAATATGTTGGTACCAAAATTGATTCTCCCTCAGAAGTTGATTAACATCATAGATTTGAAAGGAAGCTTAGAGACAAGAAGATCATATTGTGTGTCATTTTGTAGCTGGGAAAGAAATGCAGCTTTCTCTTTGTCACTCAGATGTGGAGAAATGGATAACACCCTCAAGAGGATTTGATCTATCCTCACTACTTTATGGTTGTGCCTTTCAACTAGGGTGAGAGGACCCTTTTGTAACCTATTGTTTTTGGAGGAGATGGAGATGTCCTTCTTTGCAAAGTTATTAAGAAGACCTTGAAGAAAACATGATCAATACAACAAAAATCTAACTCTCACAAGTTGTCACCCTAGATAATGGAGATATTTTCTAAGAAAGGCTCAGGATACTAAAGACAATAAAAACCTGATTGCTTATACATGTTTTGGTAATAGAAATTATGGATTTGTACACACACACGGGACAAAATAGGGGTATTATGGGTAGTATTAGTTGTTTTTAAATGAATTTTGGTGGGAGCGAGGCATAATGACCTTGATTTTCTAGCTCTTTGAGATATTTTACCAAAAATGGAAGGCTTAATCAACATAATGCTTAAGCAGATAAAATGTTCCTTTAACAAGAAGGTGTGCTTCAATGGAGGCCCAGATCAACACGTTTTCACACAAACTTTAAGAATCAAAAATGAAGGCTCAAATTGAAAAACTCAACTAAACATTATCAACCTTTCTTTTATCACACCTAAGATACCCTCAAAATCTAACAAACAATCTTATTATCATGCTAGGAGTGAATTGATTTTAAATTTGTTTATTTCACTATAAAATGAGATATCTTCGATAAATGAAATTGCAAATGCCACCAAACTATCACAAAAGATAAGATATTGTGTGATTGAAAAATATTTCAATATAAGATTGCAATGAACAAGAAAAAATATTTGCGAGAGATTCAAAAATGAAGCAGACGCAATTTTGCTAAAAATCAATATAGATTGACTCAAATTTGATTAAATTCATCAGTAGGGGAAAGTTTCTAGAACAATCTCAGAGCTTGTTAATGGACGTACACTTACAACCACCTTGACATGATCAAATTTAACATAAAAGAAATAAATAGGTTCCTCAAATGGTTTCTTAGAAAGATGGGCTCTGTCAAACTTTTCTTTTAGGAATTAACTCCCGACCTCTAACACTCCAACCATTTGCATGAAAAAATCATGCAATTTATAGCATTTAATCTACAATAGAGATTTCCCCCAAAACAAAAAACATTCAAAGCACCATTGCTTGTTACACTTTTTATCATGAATCTCAAAATCAGATTTGTAAAAATTTGTTAGGGGCTCAGAGGGAAAATCTCTTCAAATATTTTCAGCATTCAATTCTTTCATTGGGTAATTCAAATTCTAATATGTCAAATATAGTTTTTTGCATGCCAAGGAAAGAAAGATTGGAAAATCAGATCAAATCCGATAGTCATATCACATCTTAATGGTAAAAGACGTTTTCAGATCTTCCCCCAAATCAAGATATCAAATTAATTCTCCTCTTCATTTGGCGTGTAGGAGACATCAAGAAATGATAAAAAACCATAAAAATTCACACCTCCAGGAGCTTTGGAGCAAAAATGGTGGAAAATCATATACCAATGCACAGTTACCATTGATTTTCCTTTCAACTTTGAATTTGGACCGTCCACATGGGAGAACCAAGTTAAAACAGGCCTAGGGGTTCCTTTTACCTTTTACAACTTTTGGGAAAAAATGCAATATTTCTCATTTTTCTCCACCCCTTCGCCTTTGAAAAATGGGCTTGACATGTTGCATGATATGGGCTCCAATGATTCACGGCTCGATTCTCAGAACTTTTACCTCTTTTTTAAAAAGGAATTTTTCTAATTTTCCTCCGGTGCTCCGCCTCCCACTTTTAGCTTTGATGTAGGCCCCAATGGAACCGATCTTTATTTTTATAGTTTAACCCCTTTTTTCACAAAAGGAAAATTTTCCAAATTTCCCCGGTGCTTCACCCTCCCGCTTTGACTTTTCAACACAGGCCATAACTGACTTTTGGTAGAGTCACGCTTCATTTATAAATTTTTATCATTTTTACCAAAAAAGGAAAATTTTCCACTTTTCCTCCAAAAGTTCCGCACCTTCGCCATTGACTTTTCAAAGCAAATTTTGACTATTCTCTATCGGGCTTGTAGGTCATTTTGATGACTTTAATATTTTTGACAAAATAGGCATAAAAACCAAGTTCCCTCCGATGGCCCACATCCCCACCTTTTGAATTTTCAAACTACCACGTGTCCTCCTCTGATTCACTACGGGGTTGCACTTCACTTTTATACTTTATCCCTTTTTACAAAATAAAGCTAAAAAGTCACAAAAACCTCTAGCTATCAATCTCCCCTACCTACCACCTGTCCTTCTCTAATTCACTTTGGGCCTTAGGGATTTTTCTTCATTTTTACTATTTTTTCCAAAGTGCCTTAAAGCACAAAAAAGACCCGCCCTTCCTTAATCACTCAACTTTCTTCGGGGACCTTCTTGAGTTGCGAGACTAATTTAAATTTTTGCCAAAATAGAAAAAAAGTATAAGTTTATTGAGAAAACCCACCACTCCTCATCCAATGAAAATCGCCCACATATTAGCATGTGTTTAGACACAATTTGATTGGGAAAAATCACCTATCAAACCATAAAAATGTATAACTTAGCCATTTACGCACAAAGTTGAATTTTTCTTCAAGGACAAAGGAGTTTGCAAGTTCTTCATGCCTGGGCATGTTCCAGGACCATGGATAAGGATTTTCATAGGAATACGAATGCAAAATAAGTTTTTTCATGTATCCATTCGGGAGATAGAACAAAAACGACACTCCAAGCAAAATGTAGAGTTTTTAGGGTAAAAATGGTGAGAGATCAAAATGAGCTCCAACATTAGCTCCAACTCGAGGATGGGCACTCCTAGTGAGTGACACAAGAACAAAATAGACCAAGTGCCAAGAATCCATTGGGAAAAATAGTCATGAGTCAATCCTTCAAAAATGAGCTGAGAAACCAATAAAAATGGCTGCTTAGAACTAGGACAAGCCAAACCCCAACAAAAGGAAATATCAAAACAAAAACAAAGAAATACACACTATACAATGGTATGCATGACTTGACTCTAAGAAATAAATCAAGGAAATGTTTCAAATTCCTACCATTAATAGGTAATTCAAGTTATTCCCCATCTCGGTCTTTTAGGAAGAAGGTATGTTCAGCAATTTGAATGTCAATAGAATAAGGGCCCATCCACAATTCATAAAATTTTCAATGTTTACCCTTATCCTTATTCCTGCTATCCCAAAGTAGCACAAGATCTCCAATGCTGAAAGATCTTGGAGTTACCTTCTTTTCAAACAATCATTTCAAATTTTCTCTTAACTTCACATTCCTTTGGTGGATGCCCTTGTTTTTCATCTAACTCAACAATCTGGTTAATGTGAGCATCATATGGACTAAGTTCTTGATCTTCGAATTGTTGAATGAACTGATATGAGGAAAATTACATATGCAGGGAAATAGAGCTTAAGTTCCATACACCAAGTCAAATGGAATATTTCTAGTATCTCTTTTAAAAGTAATTCTATCAGCCCAAACAACAAACTTCAACTGCTCACCCCATTTTCTTTTGTTCAGCTCCAAGGTTCTCCTAATTATCTTTAATAGATTTTTATTGTTGGAAACTTCTTGTCCATTGCCTTGGGGGTTATAGTTGGAGGTATATGTCAAATTGATCTCATATTCTTTACACATTGCTACCAAAGGTTTATCTTTGAAGCACATGGCATTGTCAGGAACAATTTTAATTGGCACTCCAAACCTGTAGATGATATGGTTTAGCATGAAGTCCATGAAAATTTGGTGTGTTTCTCTCTTGGTGTGGATTTCCTCCATCAAATGAGTGAAGTAATTAGTGGTTACAAGAATCCACTTATGGCCACAAATTGAAGGTTCTGAAATCTCAGCAATGAAATCCATTCCCCATTGCTTGAACGTGGATTCAATTGATATAGGCTGCAAAGGAAGGGATCCTAAAGCTTTCACTCTTCAAGAAAAATGCTGGCAACTCTCACATCTTCTAACCAATAAAGTTGTATCTTTGAAGAGATTTGGTCACCAATAACCAACCCTCAAGATCTTGTGTGTTATGACTCTTCCAAGAAAAATTCCCCCTAAAAACTCCTCCATAAATATCAACAATTATCTTGGGGGCTTCATCTTCAGTAATGCACCTTAAGAGAACTCCCTCGGGGCTCTTCCAAGATAAACCAAAATTAGTAATGGCATATTTATGGGAAGCCAACTTAAAATATCTTTTCTAAATTTTACTCAAATACTCAGGGCATTATAGATATCTAGGATAAAAAATTATATCTTTGTACCATTCATAACTCATCAAATTTTCAAGGACATCCATATTTTCTTCTTCTACATCATTCACCTCAATAATTTGTAAGTTTCTCTCAGCCATAAGCTTAACTAATCCTAAACCTCTTACAAACTTCATGGTTTAGATATCCATGTCATATTCCTAAATTTGTTTTACCCATCTACATATTTTGGTTTAGACCTCTATCTCTGATAAGAAATATTTCACCATGGTGTGGGGAACATAAGCAACAACTTTAGAGCTCAAAATGTAAGGTCTAAAAACCTTTTTTGCTTTTACCAAGGAAAATGCTTGCTTCTCCATAATGGTGTACTTCAACTCAGCCCCTTACAATGCCTTATTGAAAAAGGTAATTGGCCTCTCAACCCCTTCATCATCCTTCTACAACAAGATATATGCAATAGTGTTCTTCAAGCAAAGGAAAACATTTGAAAAAGGCTTCTTATAATCTAGAGCTTCTAAATAGGGTCATGCTTTAATGCTTCTTTGATCCCATTTGATAGCTTGATCTTTCTTCAACATGCTAGTAATTGGGATGGATAGCTTAGCAAAGTTAGATATAAATCTTCTGATAAAGTTAATTTTCCTAAAGAAAGATTAAATTCCTTTCTTGGTTCTTGGAATTGGGACTTTATTGATGGCTTCGACCTCTCTGATCAATAATGACCCATTCTTTTGACACAATGTGCCCAAGCAGCTTTGCCTTGAACTCCAAAATGGTACTTCTTGGGATTTAATGAAATACCATACTCTCTACATCTGATCAAGCATTTTCTCCAAATGTTGCAGGTGGTCATTTCTTTTCTTGGAGAAGACAATAACATCATCCTAATATATAGCAATAAAATCATTAATGTAACCAGAAAAGAAACATCCATTGCTCTTTGGAAAGTGGTTCCAACATTCATCAAGTCAAAAGGCATTCTAAAATAAACATAAGTTCCCCAAGGAGTGGTAAAGGTAGTTTTGATTCTTTCTGAATCCTTTACAACTACTGGTTATAGCCAGAGAAACCATCCAAAGTGGATAGCAATTCTGAACCAGTTACCATTTGCAACATATTCTCCATATTTGGCAGAGGGTAATTATCTTTTAATAATGCTCTATTCAAGTTTCTAAAGTCCACACAAATCTTGATATCACCATTATTTTTTCTTACAGGTACTAGGTTTGTAACCCAAGATGAGTACCTTGTGGGCTAAATAATCCCTCCATCCCTAAGTTTCTTCAGTTCTTCTTGCATTTTAAGAGATAGGAGTGGATTGATAAGCTTTTGCTCCTTCCTAAATGGATTTTCATTAGATTCCAAAGGAATTTCATGTGGAAACAGATCCTCTCTATATGCCTTCAACTCATAATAAGACCAAGCTAAGTAGTCCTGATATTTCTTCAACAATTGAACATATGACTTCTTTTCCTCCTTGATCAAATTACTACCCAACCAGATTTTCCTTGGTTTCTCCTTTATGCCCAAATCATTCTCTTCAACATCCCTTGAGGTAGACATGTTTCTATTGATAATGCAATCAACATTATCAAAATTTGTTTCAAGAGCAACTAACCCTCTAGGAATAGTGTTAGTCTTCAGCTAAATGATACCTTTACCAAACAAGGTCTCCTTTCCTTCAGCTATACTGACCATTGGCTCCCAATCTATATGTTGATCAACAAACTCTCCTTGGTTCTACAAAAACCTTTTCACTTGAGCATCATCTTCGAACACTTGCCAATGTTTAATGTTGTCAGGGACAGATGGTCTAGTTAGCACTTCAACATCATACTCACAATATGGGGATATGGTGCAATTTTCAAATCTAGAGCCCAATACTGCTAACTTTTCCACAACAACATTGAAACTCCTATCATGATGTACAATATTGAATGAGTCAAACATCTCAATAAGATCCCAAACTGCATGCTTGTATTGTTTCATTCGTTGATTTTTAGTAGCATAAAGTTTTCTAACTTGCTTGACAATTAGTTCTGAATCTCCTTTGACAATGATGTCCTTAACACCATATTTCCAAGAAATTCTCAAACCTAATAATAGTGCTTCATATTTAGAAATGTTGTTAGTGCACTCAAAGTTGAGTTTTAAAGAAAAAACAAACTCTTCTTAGCCTGGAGAAATAGAACAACACCAGCACCATTTCCAAACTTGGAACAAGCTCCATCAAACAATAAAGTCCAAGGAGAGCCTTCCTGTTCAAGAAACTTGCACTTTTCAATTTTGTGCTCTTTACCATCAGCAAATCCAAAAAGTTGTCAACATCAACATTAGCATACAACACTTAGTAAGAAGCATTATTGGGATCCTCAATGAGATGTAACATCTTCTTTTCTCCATACAACTGACAAGGCTACCCTCAATTGGAATGGTGGAAAAAAACATATCCATTTGAATAGTTCCACCAACACTTGTAGCCCATTTTTCTTGATAACAACATGCCCCATTTGGCAGGGCAATCAACAATAATAACATCACGTTTCAAGTTCTTACCTAGGTAAGTTGCAAGTTGTACCACCAAACCTTTCACACATCCCACCACTGAAACCTCTCTAGAATGCATGGCAATGCACTTCCCATATGTTGTTGTTAGTTTGATATCCAGATCATTCATGACTTCCAGAGGCATAACATTACATAATGATCTGGAATCAAACATACATTGTGTAGCAATCTATCCTTAATGAATAGAGTAGTGAAGAATGGATCTATATTTAGCTGAGACTCCACCAAGGATGTTCCCAAATAAACCTTAGGTGGTTCACCTAGTTATTTAAGTACTTGGGGTTTTTCAACTTCTTCAATGGTAGGAGGAGTCTCAACATTGTTTACACTTCTGCCTAGGGTAGTCTTCTCCTCTTTCAGCCCCAAGTACTCAAAGGCCCTTTTATTACACTCAGGAATCCTAAGCAGCTCAACAATTGGAACATAAATATTTATCTGACTCAAGACTTGGGCAATATCATAAGGAACATATCTAGGCAAGGCAACATTAGGAGATAGATTGACACACTCATTAGATGGCACAAGACTTTTCACATTCTGAGCATGAGGAGGAGTATAATTTTTGTTTGGGACAACAAGGCCTTTGGTAGATGCATCTTTCCTAGGAGCTTCTTTAGGAATATTTGAAAGCAATGGAGTTTTTGTTTTGGCCTGAGGCCCTACCCCTTTGACAAATTTTCTCCTAGTGTTATACTCTTTTTCTTGGGCAACAAAACATTCATTAACAACTTTCTATCATCTTCTGAAGGTATTCCTCCATCATTCTTCTTAATAATTAATGCCCTTAAATATTCAAAGTCATTATTGGGAAATTCAAAAGCTTGTACAATATCTATTTCTAAAGTATGAGAGGGAGGAAGAAGAGGTACATGGTGAATACAATCCCAAAAATCAGTAGCAGTTCTAGCACTTATTACCTCAGTTAAAGTTACTCCTTGTTGTGAGCTTGTAGAGAACTCCATCATGCATGCATCATCATCAATGTTATCATCATCAGATTCTTCTTATATTTACTGATCTACATCACATGGAGCATGGGGAATGAAACATTTGTCACACCAATCAATTACATCTATTTCTTCAACAACAAAACTCGAAAGCCAAAGGATCGGGCACCATTATATTTTCCCTGGGCTAGGGCTGTTTATTTCAAATCAACAGGTCCCTTACCTATGTCATCAAACCTTTGATCACCTCTAGGATGATTTGAAAATTTGTCTTGTCCATGTTTCCTATGCTGACCTTAGGAACCTTGTCCAATTCCTTTCTCTGCTCTGGCTAGCTTGTAAGACATTTCTTTAACATCCACACGACCAAAGTCTTTACAACTTCCTCTAGATCCACAACCTTACTTGATTGAGGCTTCTCTAGGTTAATCAGTTTGACACCCTCCCTCTTAGGAGGATTACTAATGGCTTTGATATTGTTCTCAATTTGAAGAGCCATGGTAAAGGTCTACCTCAAAGTTACAGGGTTCTTATCCCTTAAATAGTAAGAAACTTTCTTATCAAATGCATTTGAATACTTTATCATACATGATTCATCACATGGCCTCAAATTAATAGGAAATCTCCTCAAGGTCTTGTTAAATATTGTGTTGAAATCATGCACTGATTCATTAGGATTCTTCTTGATATTTTCAAACTCTGATAAAAGAAACCTAGGGTCTATTTTATCACCATACTACAATCTAAATGCATTATTCATTTATGTCCAAGAATCAATGGAATTATCTGGAAAATATTTATACCAGTCCCTTGCATCTTCTTCCAAAGTATGGATAAACAATTTGATATATACATCTTCAAATTCAATCTCAAAGTATTCCATCATGTTGATAAAAAGATTTAAGTGTTGATCACCAGTTATAACATTATTTTCTTGGAACTTTGGTAGTCTATTTCTTACATCTTGGGGCACAACATTTGGATAACCATCCATCCCTCTAAAATTTCTAGGAGCAAAGGTATTTACAATAAATGGAGGTCTGGGTGGGGGATGGGCCATGTTGTTTTGAGGAGGTGACCTTGGAGGAGAATCAAAATGATAAGGGACAAGGGGTATTTGAAACACATGAGTATAAATTTCAAAATGGATATCCCCTAAGGCTTTGTTTCTTGGAAAACCCTTTCAAATTTGGAAAACACAGGGGAAGAATGATAAGCAAACTTTTTAAATTCATATGAATGCCCCTCTCTATATGGAGAATTCAATTCCACAAAAATGATTACACGATTAAGAAGAACTTGAATGGAAATATTCAATGATAGGATGATCACTTTCATAAATGGAGATATCTTTTCTTGACTATTGATCTCCAACAACTCTCCAAGCTCTTCTTCCTTCTGACTTTGTTTTTCCTAGCTCTGGAAATAATGTCCTAGTAGGATCCTTAGCGAAGAAATATCTTCTTCCTTCCATCTTTGCAAATATTAGTAAAAATATCACTTGACAAGAGGTTAAGAAACTAGTATTTATCAAAAAATCAGATCAACATGGAGTCACCACTAAGGATTTCCACCTTAGTTGTGCAAATGCACTAAAAATATGATCTTTCAAATGTCTTTCAACACTAGAAACTAGAAATGGAATGATATGACCTTCCTTTACCCAAATTTATCAATGAAACTTAGTGTAATAACTATAGAAACTAGAAATATTGCACACAACACTTGTAACTTTGAACACTTCTTACAGGCCTAAACACAAGATGATGTTGAAACAATGTACTAGCACTTAGAGCATGTAAGACATATTTAGCGAGTGCTGATATGAATTAAATCACAATGTCCCCGAAAAATGGACACCAAAATGGTGTTTGTACCCAAATTGATTCTCCCTCAAAACCTGAGCAACATCACAAGATTTGATAGGAAGCTTAGAGACAAACAGATCATGTTGTGTGTCATTTTATAGCTGGGGAAGAAATGCAGCTTGCTCTTTGTCACTTAGATGTGGAGAAATGGATAGCACCCTCAAGAGGATTTGATCTATCCTCACTACTTTATGGTTATGCCTTTCAACTAGGGTGAGAGGATGCTTTTATAGCCTACTTGTTTGTGGAGGAGATGGAGATGTCCTTATTTACAAATTTATTAAGAAGACCTTGAAGAAAACATGATCAATACAACAAAAATCTAACTCATGAGTTCTCAAACTATATAATGGAGATATTTTCTAAGAAGGTTTAGCCTACTAAAGATAATGAAAAATTAATTCCATCTACATGTTTTGGGAATATAAATTATGCATTTGTACACACACGGGACAAACAGGGGTAGTATGGGTAGGATTGGTTGTTTTTAAATGAATTTTTGTGGGAGGTGAGGCAAAATGAACTTGATTCACCAAATATTTTGAGAGATTTTACAAAAAAATGGAAGGATTAATCAACATAATGCTTTAGAACAGCTAAAATGTTCCTTTAACCAGAAGGTGTGCTTCAATAGAGGCCCAGATCAACATGTTTTCACACAAACTTTAAGAATCCAAAATGAAGGCTCAAATTGAAAAACTTAATTGAACATTATCAACCTTTGTTTTATCACGCCTAAGATACCCTCAAAGGCTAACAAACAATATTATCATCATGCTAGGAGTAAAGTGATTTTAAATTTGTTTATTTCACTATCAAATGAAAGATCTTCTGATAAATGAAATTGTAAATGCCACCAAACTATCACAAGGATAAGATCTTGTGTGATTCACAAAGATTTTAATGTAAGATTGTAATGGGAACAAGAAAAACTATTTGTAGACATTCAAAAATGAAGCAGACACAATTTTTCTCAAAATCAACATAGATTAACTCAAATTTGATTAAATTCATCAGCAGGGGAAATTTTCTAGAACAATCTCAAAGATTGTCAATGGTTATACACTTGTAACCACCTTGACATGATCAAATTTAACACAAAAGAAATAAATAGGTTCCTCAGATGGTTTCTCAAAAAGATGGGCTTTGTCAAATTTTCTCTTAGGAATTAACTCCCGACCTCTAACACTCTAACCATTTACATGAAAAATTCATGCAATTTATAACATTTAATCTACAAAAATGTTTTCCCCCAAAACAAAAAACATTCAAAGCACCATTGCTTGTTACAATTTTGATCGTGATTCTAGAAATCATATTTGTAAAAAAGTTGTCAGGTGCTCAGAGTGAAAATCTCTTCAAATATTTCCATCATTCAATTATTTCATTTGGTAAATCACTCTTCATCTCACATGCCAACTACTTCCTCCTCTAATATGTAAAATCTAGTTTTTTGCGTGCAAAGAAAAAAGATTGGAAAATTAGATCAAATCCCATAGTCAAATCACATCTTAATGGTAAAAGACATTTTCATATCTTCCCCCAAATCAAGATATCAAATTAATTCTCCTCTTCATTTGGCATGTAGGAGACATCAAGAAATGATAAAAACCATAAAAATTCACACCTCAGGAGCTTTAGAGAAAAATGGTAGAAAATCATATACAAATGCATAATTGCCATTGATTTCCCTTTCAACATTGAATTTGGACCATCCACGTGGGAGATCTGAGCTAATATGGGCCTGGGGGTTCCTTTTAACCTTTTACAACTTTTGGGAAAAAATGCAAAATTTCTCATTTTTCTCCGCCCCTTTGCCTTTGAAAAATGGGCTTGACACGTTACATGATATGGACTCTAACAGAGTCACGGCTCGATTCTACAAATTTTACCTCATTTTTTGAAAAGGAAATTTTTTCAATTTTCCTTCGGTGCTCCACTCTCCCACTTTTAGCTTTTGATGTGGGTTCTAGCAAAACGCGCTTCCTTTTTACACTTTAACCCTTTTTTCACAAAAGGAAATTTTTTTGAATTTCTCCTAGGTCTCCACCCTCCCACTTTGACTTTTTGATGCAAGCCATAACTGAATTTTCATGGAGCCGCACTTCATTTATAAAATTTTACCCTTTTTACCAAAAAAGAAAAAAATTCAACTTTTCCTCCAAAATTCTACACCTCTGCCGTTGACTTTTCAAAGAAAATTTTGACTATTCTCTATCGAGCTTGTGAATCATTTTGATGACTTTAATATTTTTGAAAATAAGAGGAAAAAAATCCAAGTTGCCTCCGATGGCCCGCCTCCCTACCTTTTGACTTTTCAAATTTCCATGTGTCTTCCTCTCGATTCACTACGAGGTTGCACTTAACTTTTAGACTTTATCCCTTTCTACAAAATAAAGCTAAAAAGTGACAAAAACCTTCAGCTATCCATCTCCCCACCTACCACGTGTCCTTATTTGATTCGCTGTGGGCCATAGGGATTTTTCTTCATTTTTACTCTTTTTTCCAAAGTTCCTTAAAGCACAAAAAAGACCCACCCTTCCTTAATCACTCAGCTTTTGACATGTGTACACCTTTGAGCTGCGGGACCAATTTAGTGTGATTGCTGTTACAAAGAAATGTGGAGCGTTGTTCACACAATTCCCCACATTCATATACCTCAGGCTGTGAATTTCGAGGAGAACCAACGAAGTTGCCAAGGTTCTGAGGGCCAAAGCTGATCTGCTTTGGAATTATCAAGGCGGTGATCATGTATCATGAGAAGTGCATGAAAAGAAAGAAAGGATGGACCCCATTCCCCTTACAGGTTGGCGATACACCTGCCCTACACTAGCTAAAGCATGGGAGATGTATTCTGAGCTAGAGTTTATAAATTTGAAGCACAACTTCCCAACAAGGCCGACCTTCGACTACTGGAATTGCCTCCCAAAGGTGAAAATTGATCCCATCCTTGTTCTGAGATCAAGGACATTTAGATCGACACTGAAACATGAGATAAACATAAGGTGAAAGGATCACTCCCAAATGGCTCTAGAGGAGATAATCCCCTATGGCGTAGCCATCATCCCCTGAGAATTCCGAGGGACTAATCAAGAAATTGATTAGGTTTACCTTGACACAGATGGGGATGATTAGCCATTCACGGAGATTGATAAATCCAAAGCACAAAAACCATTCAGGAAAGGGTTAAGCCCACATTGCAATGCACCAAACATTGGTGCAAACAGAATGGTCTCACCTACCTCAGAGTTGATTTCACTACTTCTCCTTCAAGTAGAGCACCTCCAAGACTGGCCCATGTGCCGAAAGTAAAATTAAAAGACAAGGAGGGTGAATCAAGAAGACAAGAAGAAACTCTTGAAGGACTTCCTTCTACTTATAAGAAGCAAGTAGACAATTTGGTGTCTCTAGGTAAAGAAGAAACAACAGAGGTTTCAATGGATACATCCACCCATGATGTTATCATAACTACAACTACAAAGGTACCCAGCATTCCTTCTTCCATTTCTTCTCCTCCTCTGTCATTGAAGCATCTATTCCTATGGATGTGTCATCTCCTTTTCCTTCCTCCCTTCCATCTCCTCCCTCTTCCATCTTCTCCTCTCTCACAGATCTATCACCTAGTATTCCCTCCATCCAATTGCAAATCCCTTCCATTTCCATGTCCTTCTCTTCTCTGTAGTAACTCAAGGCCCCGCAACTAGCAAAGTGCATTGGACTCCTTATCGATGCCACCACCAAGTGTTTTAACACAATTTCCTAAGGCCTCTATAGTTTCTCCCTGTCTCACTCTCATTTCTTCTTCTATTTCCTCTACTCCCACTCCCATAAGTCCTGGTTGGATTTATGACCACCTAAGTCAGCATAAAAGGAAGGTTCCCATTACAGCCATGAATTTCTCCATCATTCTGAAGAAGGGAACTAAGAAGTAGAAAGTGATAACTAAATTTTATAAAATAACTTTGGGGAGAGAGTTATGGAAATAGCTTACCCAAATCCCACGAAGAAAAATGAGGATCTATCTCCCACAGACTTCACAGTGACTCAAGTCACAATGAGGACCTAATGTGAAATCCTGCAAGGGGAAGCCTTGTTTGCAGTTGATGCTCTCTGCAAGAATCTCCAAGAAGAAAAAGAGGAGAAGATAATACTCAAGGAACAAAAACATCTCCTCCAAGCATTACAAAAATGGACAACTCTCCTCCTATGACTACCGTTGAACCCATTCAAGTTCCCAAAGTAAAGAGAAACTAAATCAATATGTTAAGATTGGTGAACAAGGTGCATCAGTATCATCTTGGATTGAGCGAATCCTCAGGGATGGTCAAGAAATGATTGGGAAATTCATAGTTCTCTACTAGGATATAACTCAAGGAAATAAGGAGCTACAAGTGTAGTAGGTTCCCCTCTCGAAGAATTGGATAACTTGGGTTGCGGCATGAAACATTTCAAGCCATGGTTGATTGCTCAAATGACGACCTATTGAAGTTGAGAATTATCGATCACCCATGTGCACATAACAAATCTCTCATTGCTTTACATTACGGGGGTTTATCAAATGGAATATATCCTCAAGAGAATTGATAAAATCAAAGATGAAGCCTGGACGCATGATACAACATGGAGCAAATAGTTAAAAATGGCTCCAAAATGCTCGGTGAATCATATGACTTAAGTGAGGTAGATGATACATTCCTGCCCTTCAAGGCTATCATCACTCAAGGTTTGGCACCAGAGGTCACTTTCGACCAAGAGTCAATCAATAACCTCTAGGCCTGCTGTGACTTCATTGGATTTTAGATCGATGCGTGCGAAACTTTCACCGAGTTACGACAAGATCAAGAATGAGAAATAATCTTGTGAAGTCATTGGTGACCATTTTAAAGGTCCATATCATGATTAACTTCAAGTGATGATCAGCAAGTTTATGGAATATCGAGCACAGTGTCACATCGACTCTCCTGATCAAAAGCAAGACACCAAGTTCAAACAAAGGAGTGATGAGGAGTAGTTTCTCCTTTTGTGTATGCTTTGATAATTTTTGTAAAATATTTAAAAATCTTGTTGGCATTTATGATGACATCATTCATGTTGCACCATGGGATGTTGCCATCCAAAAACTTGCCCAAAGTCAACTTTTGACTTTTTAGATATTTTGTAAATATCTTCTAAGATTTTTTGTAAGTAGTTTGTTTGTTTTTTTCTTCTTTCCTCTTCTCCTTCTATAAATACTTGAATACTTGTTGTATTCGGGTTGGACATTTTTGTATGAAAAGAGAAGTGAAGAGAGAAACACTTTGTGTTTTCTTATAATGTAAGAATTATTAATACATATGTTTAGAATTTGTGCTTAATATGTGTGTTATTTGCATCGAGATCTTTCCTAAATAGATCTATGTTTTTATTCTGTTGGATTCATTTCTACTATTGTCATATGTTCATCAAGTATTTCTTTAATCGATTATGCAAGTAAGTTTGGCTCTATTTACTACCAACCGAAAACATAAAAATTCTGACCTTTCCATCTTGGAATCCATTTCCTTTCTTCCTTGAGATCTACCCACCTCTGTTTCTTCCCTCCTACATTTATATTCATAGTTGGAACTACCTCTACGAGGATGAGATCCTAAAACCCCCGATGTTAGTATAGTGTAGATTTACACTGATTCCTACTTGATAGATTAGCAATAAACAGTTTCACTTTGATGTCTCAAAGAGGGCTATGCCCGCACTGCTGTTGGCTGTTTCCCCATAGCCTACCAAACCAGCATTTTTCGGACCAACAATTTCAAACTCTTCCATTTGGAAAACTATAAATATAAGGCTAAGCCTACCCATTTAGCTTACACCTTCACACCTAGGATATCTTATTAACACTAGGAATACCTAGTTTTGGGATTCCATTTGTATTAGCTTTAAGGTATAAGAACATTTGGATCTTGGCCATACTCCATTGTTAAGAGCTCCTCCATCTTGTATCCATCCTTTAAAAATATAGTTAGTAAGGGAAGATTTAAAGCTTGGCCATGTAGCCAACTTAGAGAGATGTCTTCACTATTTTTGGGAGTAAACAACACACAATTTGATTGCTTAGAATTTAACTAGGTTCACTTTCATTAAGATTTCATAGAGTAGAGAGCAGTATACATGTTAGTTTTTTATGTTTTTATCAAAGTTATAATGTTTGCATGTTTTTTTCTCTTGTTTAGCTCTAATCTCATGGTGCACTGATGAGTTAGCAAAGCTTTGAGGTTCTTTAGCCTCTATCCATAGATTTTTCAACTTTCAATTACAGATAGGTTGCACAAGATATTCCAGACCCCTCTCCCATTCAATCTCTCCAAAAGTCTGATTTTTTTGAAGATTTTGAAATCACTAGCTTCATGTTTGAAGATGAAGCTTCATATGGTTAAAATAGTGAAGATTTCAGGACCACCATGCAAGATGGAGAGACCTTGCTACAGTAGGATAGTAAAGTGTTTTATTTCCTATCAGACTCAAAAGAATGTTTTGATAAGGAGGAGCCAGTTGAAATTGTAATATTTTCTCCCCGATCATTCATCCTTTAATCACAAGAACCTGATGCCATGGAAGAGAACATGGAAGCACAACATGCAGTTTGCAACATGCCTCTTGAATCAAAGTTGGAAGATTTTGATCTTCTAAAAGCCACACCTATTGCAGAGGAAGGGAAAGAGTATGAGGCTATCATCCCTCTCACACCATCCACCGGGAAGGTCAGCAAGAAGAATCCACTCTTGGAGTTGAAGTTTAGAGCAATTAGAACATTCAAAGGATGAGGCGTGCCCAATATGGTAATTAGCTTCATAGGAACCAAGGGAGAAGCGGGAACCAGTCATGCCCACTTCAGGGCTTGAGGATGAGCTCCAAAGTACTAAGGATCAGCTGTAATGCCTCTTCAATCCAAATGAAAAGCAACTAAAACAAGCATTTTCTTGTTTCAGGTTGACACCTTGATGATATGGGTAGAGGATCAGCTTAATGTTATTTTTTCAATCATCCAAGTAACCATATTCAATGACAGATCATTCACATGGCTACCCCTTTTGAGAAAGGGAAGATATTTCTTCTTACCTGTGGAGGGCTTTGTTTAAGCTTTTCTTTGATAAGGTTAGTGTATGAGTAGGATTAGATTTTCTTTAAGCAAAATAAGTGCTTTTGCACACTCGCATGTTCCACTTTGAGCATGCATGACTTTAATTTTTTTATACATAGTGTGCACTATGGTGTTATGTTTCTCGTCGTGATCCATTTAGGAAGCTGGTGAAATCCCGGAGTTAAAAACAATTTTCTAATCTCATAACGTCACCTCCATGATTTTCTTGAAAAAATTAAGAGTGCGGACTGCGGGGGCAGAGTTTAGTGTCAGCAAGTGCAAATGGTTAGGTTTGCGAGTTCGGGAAAAGATTAGTATAAGGCTCTCATTCATGATGCCATGCCTAATGGATGCTTCAAGGCCACTAGTCTCTTAATCTAGCAGGTAGATGTCCCCTGTTAGTCACGAAATTTTTATCTCAATTTTGCCCACCTATAAAAATTGATCAAACACGATCTTACACGGGAAAATATAAGGGTCAACTCTGTCATGTCATGTGAGACACATTTCAAATCCAATGATCGATCCCAAATATGAGGAGAAGGAAGAATTCAAATGTAGGAGCATAATCAATGAAGGGGGCAACAATGTCAAAGAAACCGAGGCTCACGGGATAAGAGCGGGTAAGACTCAAAGTTTTGGACTTAGCCGAATACCCGGTCGACACGGGCGGAAGAGTAGACTTACGAAGGTGCCATGTGTCATCTCGACACAATTCCAAAAGAAAAATCCAAAGGAAGATCCCAAATGTGTGTTGAGCCTCCATGCGTCCAAATGGAACAATTTTAAAAGTGAGAGACCAAGGTAGAAACTCAAACATGTGCCATCTCTCCATGTGTCTAGGTCTCGATGAAGTCAAATGAAAGTGGGCCTAAATTGGTTAAGTATGAGAGTGTCGGGAGGAAGCCCCCACATGTCTCAATGACACAACTTCAAAGGAAGGATCAAGAGCGAAGTATCCAAAATTGTGCCACCCGTCCATGTGTCCAAAAGTCAAGGGAGGACAGAGCATTGATCATGTAAATAGGCTAAGTATGAGACTACCAATGGAAGCCTCCACATGTATCAATGGCACACCTTGGTGGTCCAAGTGAAAGGAAGTCCCCCAAACAAGCACCAAGCCTCCACATGTCCCGGGTTTGAAATGAAACAGAGTCGAAGTTGAAAAGTATCAAGGCTAGTGGAAAGTTCCATGTGGTAGCTCGACACAACACCAAGGATAGGTCCCAAGATCGAGGTTTGAAATGAGTGCAGCTTTTCCATATGTTCAAAGTAAAAAAGGGGACAGAGACGGGTGTAAAATTGGTTAAGTATAGAAAGTCCAATGGAAAGAACCATGTGTCGGCTCGACACAACTTTAAAAGAAGAACCTAGAGTGGAGACTCAAATGAGTGCCAACTTTCAACATGTCCTAGGGCCCGAAAGGAAGTAGGCCTAAATTGGCTAAGTATGGAAGGGCCAGGAAGGTGCCTTGTGTCTTAACGATGTAAATTAAAAAGGTGTGGCCCAAAGCAAAGACTCAAATGAGCACAAGGCTTCCACGTGACTAAGGATACGAAAAGGTAGAATCAACCGTTGAAAAGTCTAAACGGGGAAGAGCCAGCAGAAGGTGACACATGTTAACTCGGTGCAACTTGAAAGGTAAAATACGAAATGATCCCCAAACACACGTGAGCTCTACACGTGGTAGAGTTTCAAGTTAAAATGGGAAGGCGGGTCACCGAGGCAGATTGAATTTTTAGCTTTTGTTTGAAAAAGCATAAAGTATAAAAGTGAGTTGATCCTCCACTGATGCCGGGAAGCCACCCTTCAAGCCTAAATTACATGCGGGAAGGTGGGCCTTGGAAGGATTTTTTTCCAAAGCGGGCCAGCGGGCCTTGGGAGGAATTTTGCCAAAGTGGAAAATGCAGGCCGGTGGGCCTAAAGATGAATTTTGGGAAATATTAAGTTGTGGGGCTGCGGGATTTTTGCATCTTTTACCACTTTCAAAAAAAGCACAGTTTACAGTCTTGACCTACGAGCCTAGAGGAGATTTCTTGCCAAGAAGAAAAATGAGAAGGATGCGGACTTGTGGGGGCTTTTAGGAAAAAGTGAATTTCAAACATGCAAGACTATGGGAGGTTTTGTGATTTTGTGTCTTTTTACAAAAATTGCAGTTTGTATTTTTGGGCCCGTAGATCCGCTTTGCAAAGGTTATGTTTCGCCATTTTGCACGGTCTTAACGAGAATCTTCAAATTTCCATATCTTTTGACTGAATACTTAGATTTGAGCTAGAGAAGTACTTTTGGAAAGGTATCGACCTCATCTACACCATAGTATCCTGAAAACTTGATTTTGATGAGGTTAGGTGGGTGAAAATATGAAAATGTATTTCAAGCCATTAATGTAGAATCCGATTGCTTCAATTACTAGATCATATTTGATTTGATCCACCATTATTCCTTCTTCAACATGCCAAATAGACATAGAGAGGTGGACTTGAGAGATTGTGAGACGGATTTGCAAGGCATTAATGGTTAGTTGTTGATCTTTCATAGTAGAGTCCTTGTTTTTTTTTTCTCTCTATCACCTTCATCGTCTATATATTGTAAACACTTCTCGTTTGAGAAGGGAGAGACATTATGGGATGTGAGGAGACTTTGTCAAAGTTATTTCCTAACTCCATTTGAGCTGCAAGCCTTCTTCTACACCTGACAAGTGTATTTGTGCCTCTGAGCACCCATGTAATGGTCTGTGCACCTCATAGAGCAATAAAATCATGTTTTTGTGGTGTTCTTCAACCGTTTCTCATGTTTTTTTATTTCTATATGCCTCTCCATTTCATGTTTACGATTGCGGGATGTTGTGCTTAATTGAGTTTCAATGGTATATTTGGATATGGGCCTGTGTCACTTTTTCCTAACTTCCCTCATCTCCTTTTCCTCTTTTTCATGCTCCCTCAATAGAGTATCTCACCATTTCCTTTTCTGGTGTATCACCGCATAGTGTAGGCTCTCTTTCTCTCTCTGCCTCTATCTATCTTCTTAGAATGGTTAGATTAGGATAGATTAGTTACTTCATGCAATAGAGTAGCTTGTGGAAGGTAGATTAGGAAGCATGAACCAACCTTCTCTGGAGGTCCATCTCAGGTTTGCAAGTCCCACAACTTGAGACATGGTCCAATGTTGTGCAATCACTCCAAATGCCCCATCTAAGATACTAGGCCATTTGGGGGTGCTGTGATTTTACACTAACAGGGAGTAGGTGACCCCCCCATGTGAAGGTACATAGGCATCCTTAATGGCTAGTCAAACCTATCATTTTTTCCGTGACATGATATTAAAATCACTTTATTCTGATCCAGGAAATTCAACCACAAAGAAACCCAAATTGCATTAAAATTTAGAAGGTTGGATAGTTTTAGCACTGGAAGATACGCCTATAAATTGTGGAAGCATTATATTTACATGTAAACTACTCGCCAAAATGACTGAAAGAAACGTGACTCATAGACTGCACCAACTACAGGTTATGCACGAAATTGGTTTATGAAAATTCGATTCAAACATGGTCAACGGAAGTATTTATATTAGGCTATTTACAAAAATATTGATATGGATCTATATTTGTATCTGAAGTTATTCAATGTATGTGAGAGGTTTTGACATTTTGAATGTTTACTATTGTATTTAAAAATAACTGCGCGAACATGGAAGTGCTTCATTTATAGATGTGTGGAGTTGTTTTCCATTTTTGTACTTCTCAGGAGAACATGTTCTACGTGCACTAGTCTTGACAATACTTTTGTTTTATTTCCTCCTCTTTATCTATTAAGTGGAGTATTTGTCTTGAATTAGAAATTGAAAGTGACTTCTTGCCATCCCACATATGTCTCTGTAAGATTTCTCCTTCTCGTTCCCATTCATCTTCCACTTTTCCAACATCGTCCCATCTTGTATCAAAACATGAGCATAGGAAGGGAAATGGGCATCCATCAAAGCTTAATGGAAATCTCTGCAAGGTGTGCGGGCCTGAGATTGTTATGCCTTTAATATTTGTAGGGTTGAGGTGATTTCCTCTAACTATTAAGTGTAATTTATGGACTGTTAATAACCTCAATCCTTTGTTTGCATTTGAGCCTTTAGAGTCACCGACTCAAAATCATCAATGGATTTCAAAGATGGTGAGTAGTTTGATTGGGAGATATATGGTTAGATGGGACATATGGGTCTCCTCTTATGCTTATAACTACTCCCTCTCTAGATAAATCTTGGTTAATAAAAGACATGTATACATACATAGGATAATTTCCAAGGCACTAGATTGTTGGACATAATGCCTCAATGAGATGATTTAAAACTTAAATGTTTGTGTTAGAGATAGTTTGGCCATGTCGGTACTTTGAGGAAGCTCCAAAGCTTTCCTTGAACATGCTAGTTAACTGTGTGGTGGTAGTGTGGATGTGTTTTCTTGGGGCTTAAAGAGCATATAAGATATGGAGTCACTATTCTTGATAACTCTCCTTTCGAGTTAGATGATAAAATTTCATAGTTATGTTATCCTATCAAACATATGTGTAGAAGTGGACATTTAGGTGGCCATGTAAAATATGGAAAGTGCATACGAGTTCAAGGACCTAATGACAGTAATCATGCTTAAAGGTTCTTATTATGGCACATAATACACTTTTTGATATATATTGTATAATGGAAAGTTAGAGGAAGTTTTTTAAGCTCCATAGGCTCATGTATAGGAGAGGTTTTTTTTTTTTGCCAATGTGGTATGTAGGGCTTCTATGATTGAGGATAATTCTCAAATCATTTCATGGAACGAGTATCAAATATTTCAAGGAAATGAAAATTGGTGGAATGGTGGACGCATGCAAGCTATTTTACAAAGTGTTCATTAGAGATGAAGAACCAAATCCTGAAATTTAGACCGGCTTTGTTCATCGTTCCTAAGCATGGTTCATCTCTCCTTGTCTTTCGTAATTATCGTACTTTATTTTCTCTTTTGCAACGAAAGATAATTTTAAAATCTTAGAATTATCATACATTTAATTGTTTATATTAACTGGTTACAAATCAATAAATGTCGTATCGCAACTCACGCAATCAAAATAACTCTTTTGTATTAAACCATGAACTTCAACCCTCATTCTGAGGTGATTTAGAAAACTTCCTACCCAAACTAGATATCTACAATATTGTTTTATCGTCAAGACCAAACTGACTTCCCTGTAAAAATGTTGACCATCTCTCTATTTAAATAGATAAATTTAGATTTTTCGGAGACTCATTAAGTACCCTTCGTAACTCGAAAATGGGATGTTAAGATTCATTCATGTACCTTGTTATGTGGGATGTCACCTTAACCTTTGGTTTGACCCTGAATGAACAATTTTGATCTTTTTAACGCCCTACTGGGAGTAATGTTACACTATTTTGTAGTTGTAAGAAGCTACTAAAAATATAAAGTTGGCGTTTGTTTTGAACCACCATTTGAATCCTTGAAACGAAATGCTTATCCATCTTCATAAAAATATAACAATTTTAGTAGATAATTTCCTGGTACTTTTTTCAACGAGGAAAAAACTTTTCCTGATAATTTTGCAAAGCCATTTTGTAGGCTTTTGGTTGTAGTTGACTAGGTCAAACTGCCCCAACTATAACCAAAGGCTCTAGAAGGCATGTTGTTGTTTGTAAACCATTTTCCAATTCTAAATTCCATCAGTTCCTATGAATTCTTGGTGTAAAGAGGACATGTAGAATCTTACCTGGAGTGTGTTTTCACATTAGAGGACAATGTTTGATGTTGGCTTCTTAACCTCTGAGCGTTAATTGAATGTTTTTGCAGCTAACAGGGAAATTCAAGAAGGAAGTTGTATGACCCATGTCGGGTTGCCCAAACCATTATGGAAAGTTGTTGATGCTTATAAATAACTAATTGAAACTTTATTATATTATTTGTTCGTGAAATTAAACTTTTGGCAAAACAATATTTCTCTCTTCCCTATTTCTTCTCTCCCCTAGTAAAGAAATGAAGAAAAATAAAAAGAAATAAATGTGCCTCTAACCTTTTCCTTCAAATTCAAAATTATTAATGTAATTATGTAAATGGGAAACTAAAAATGTTAATTATGATAGATTAGGGTGGAGACCATGCCAGTGAGTTATCGTTGATTTCATGCTCACATGGTTTTGCAGACATACAAGAAAGATGACAAAAACGCGTTATGTAGTTTATTATTTATTTTTATAAATTATATAGCTCCTTGTAAAGTGTATATATGTATAATGTATTCCCATGTTACAAAAAGGTTGAGTTGAAATTTGTAATATGTCCGAGATGCTAGTTTTAGGGATACCTTGGGAAACGCACATTTACTCATAGGTGTCATGTCATTCATATATATATTTAAATCAATTTGAATAAAATATCTTGTAGTGTGTTTTGAGTTTTTAATAAACAATTAATTAAGTATTGTTTTTCATTCTAACCTTGTAAATTTAATAAAGATATTTATTTGAAACACTCAACCCTAGTATAATATCTCTACTGAACATGTCTTCATATGTGATCCTTTTTTACCATAGAGGAAATTGAAACCATATATTGAACTTAAAATTTACACTCAATGGAACTCGTTGATGGTGAATCACAGCACCCCTGAATGTCTACAACTCGATGGGTTGAGACTCTCAGTGTGATTGCATAACATGGAGCTTTTCCCAAGTGTGGGACCTTGCGAAATCAAAAAAGCTCTCCAAATGAAGGCGTTCCTATTCCTGCATTCGAGATACACACGTAAAAATGCATAGGGTTTACTAAAAAAACTAATCTAACTTTCCAAGGAGACAGGGTAAGAAGATGCATAAAAATAAACCTAAACTAACAAAGGTGATGCACCGAGGAATGAAGAATACCTGTCTTGCCAATAAACACAAACCATTAAAATGCAATGCAAGATCATGCACATATAACCAAATTTTTAGTGAAAGATCAGGAGGATGCAAATGAACACAGAGAGGGTTGAGAATCATCCACAGACATGCGTTATTTTCTCCAAATATTGATACAATACACTACAAAATTCCAAGAGGCAAAGTTGCATTACAGTTTTAGATGGGAGGTTTGAACTCCAAAAATTCGCCTAGCAAAGAGAAGAAGGGAGGGGAAAAACAAGAATGTCAAACCTTAAGAAAAAATGCCCTCCTCACAATTTATAGGAATAATGAGAAAGGGAAGAGAGAGGAAATCCAAATTTACCCCAACCACCTCCAAATTGTATTTAATTCATCTCATTATGGTTGTAGGTAAGAACCTTAGAAAACCCAACAAATGGTGAATTATATTTTGCATTTTGTGAAGAAATTGTTCTCACCCACATAAAGATATGGCCCGAGGACCTCGTAAGATTTCCAAAAAGTCCAACCTTGAATGAATCCGAGCTCCCTATGAAAAGTTATGGCCATTTGAATATTTGGGTCAGGGTTTGCTTTCTGTCGGGTGTCAACACTCAAAATGTTGTGCCTCTTGAAGCTGCGCCTCGGTGTATCCATTCTCATGTCAACATACTCTTATGTGCACCATAGGTGCTGAAAAATATGGTGTTGACACCTTCTGTTATGCACCTCCAACCTGTGCCTTGGTGTGACTTTTTTCATGTCGACACCTTCTGTTATGTGCCTCCAACCTACGCCTTGGCGTGACATTTTTTCATGTCGACACCTTCGTTATGTGCCTCCAACCTACGCCTTGGCATGAATTTTTGATGTCGACACCTTCTATTATGCGCCTCCAACCTGCACCTTGGCGTGACTTTTTTCATGTCGACACCTTCTATTATGCGCCTCCAACCTGCGCCTTGGCATGAATTTTTTCATGTCGACACCTTCTGTTATGCACCTCTAACCTACGCCTTGGCGCGAATTTTTCATGTCGACACCTTCTCGTTATGGACCTCCAACTTGTGCCTTGGCATGACTTTTTCATGTCGACACCTTACGTTATGCACCTCCAACCTGTACCTTGGCACGACTTTTTTCATGTCGACAACTTCTATTATGTGCCTCCAACCTGCACCTTGGCGTGACTTTTTTCATGTCGATACCTTCTCGTTATGTGCCTCCAACTGTGCCTTGGCATGACTTTTTCATGTCAACACCTTTCGTTATGTGCCTCCAACCTATGCCTTGGCACGACTTTTTCATGTCGACACCTTCATTATGCACCTCCAACTTGTACCTTTGTTATTGGTGGACGCAATAAATATCAAGCTTTGAGTTTCTCGATTTCCATATTCTTCTATTCATCTATATTTACCCGAGGAGGGAAATATATACAACAATCTGAAACTCAACGGGATCACCTACCTACTAGGTAGAAGATCAATGGCCTTTTAGTAATCCATTGCGCATGGAGTCATAAGTAATAACCTAAAACCAACCACGATATCCGATCCCGAGCCCGATACCACAACTCCTCTCGACAAAGACTTTGAATCGTAGAAATTCAACCGAGAGCAACAAAACTTGTGCCAAATAACTTAGGGAAATTGAAACCTAACTACAACAAGACAATGTGCATCCACGGTTAGAAGAATTGAAATCTAGGCTAATATTTACAAGGGTAAACCTTTTCCTTTTAGTAGAATGTTTAAGATAGATTCCGTTGACTAGAATCGGGAGTTCTTCTCCATGCAATGTAGAAAATTGGAAGGCATTACTACTTTTACATCCCATAACCATGTAGGGGCCACTCCAAATGGCATTAGACTTGGAATTCCTTCCTAGTTTTCCCGATCTCGCATCCCATTTCAGAACTAGGTTCCCTTCCTGGAAGGTCCTTTCTCTTGATTTCTTATCAAACCATATTTTTACTAAGGCCCGATCTTTCTCAATCGTTTTAACTACATGTTCTGTCATTTCCTCCAATTCCATTAACTCTACATACCGGCCTCCATTGGTTCAAACTCGACAACTCCAACTACTTCATGAGCTCCAATACAAGAAATTCTAAAGATATAGGCAATACTACGTCCTTCCCATAAACCATTCGTAGGGAGAATTACTGTAGACCTTTTTGGCATTATCTGTCAGCCCATAATGCTGATTTTAGCTTGGTATGCCATTCCCTTTGGTTTTCATCTAGAGTCCTTATGATGATCCTTAGCAAATTCTTGTTCATGGACTCTACATGTCCATTACCCTACGCGTAATAATTGAAGAGGTGCTCAAATAGATTCCATTCTTGACAGCCCATTTCGTAATCTTGGAACCTATGAATGCCAATGCATTTATGACGATATGATAGTGGTGGCACACCAAACTTGGTCACTATTCCTTCATAAAAGTCTAGTATGTTAGACTCATTTACTTCTTTGAGCACTACTACTTTGGTCAACTTGGTGAAATAGTCCGTTTCCGTGAGAATCCACTTGTGGCCTTGGCTTGAGTTTGGATTGATGACCCCGATGAAGTCCAATCCCCATTGCATAAATGGTTGGTCATCCTAAATTGGGTGCAATGGAAGCACTGCTAGTCTTTCTTTTCCTATTAAGAGTACACATTTCTTACACTTTCTTATCCATGTATAGCAGTCACTTAACACTGTGGCCCAATAATACCCTACCTTCATTATCTTGAGAGCTATTACCCATGGGGTGAAATGTCCTCTGGAATCTCCATCATGAAAATCTCATAACACTCTCTCAATTTGATCTATCTCAATGCACCTCAATAGAACCCCATTAATGTCTTTCTTGAACAAAACACCATCAACAAGAACATATGGAATGACTTGTAATCTAAAGTATCTCCTTTTCACTTTGCTCATTACTGGAGGGCATAGGCCTGCTTGTAGGAAGTGTATCATATTTTGAGTCCAACAAGGAGTGGGCACATCATCATTTTCTTGGTCTTGGCCATCCTGTAGTACCAAGACAGTCCCTTTTTCATCACCTACTTCGACTTGTTGACTCAAAGCTAGCTGTTCACATAATCCCTTTCCATGGACCAACTTAGTGACCTTAATTTTGATGTCATATTCCATGACACGAGTGATCCATCCTGCACATTTCTCATTGAGATCCTTTTTTAGAAGGAAGTCACGACTCCCCACATGAGAGACCAACAATTAGATCTTGTTGTTTGAGACTAGGTGCTTGAATTTCTTTAAGCTCCCGATCACTTTGCAAGGACATGCTTTTCGATGAAAGAGTACCTAGTTTCGTATTCCACCAAGCCTTGATCAAGAAAGAAAGCAAGCTGGTTATTCTAATCCCTATTTGTTTTGTTGTACGGGATTGCAGAAATTGTGTCTCACCACCGAAGGCATATAGCATGAAGTCCTTAGAGAATTCTGGATCTACGAGTTGGAGCTTGAGATATAGCCTCTTTTATTGCCTCAAAACTTGCCTTGCCTTCAACTGTCCACTTAAATGTCATGCTCTTCTTTGACATCAGCGTTTTTGGCTTTACGAGAGCTACAAAATTTGGAACAAACCTGCGGATAAAATTGATCCTTCCTAAGAAGCTTTGAAGAGCCTTCTTGTGACTTGGTAATGGTAATGGTTGAATTTCTTCAACTCTCTCTAGGTCGATCATTAACCCCCCTGTTAGTGCAAAATTACAACACCCTTGGACGCAGATCGGGCTTCTAGGTTGATCACTCGGGCATCCAGTGTGATTGCACAACATGGAAACCTCTCTCAAGCGTGGGACTTGTAAAACCGAGAGAGGAATCTCTAGAGAAGGTGGTTTCTGCTCCTAAACTACCCTGCACTGCTACAAGCTATTCTAGTGCGAGCAAGCTAATCTAATCCTAATCTAACCATGCCAAGGAGAGAGAGAGAGAGAGAGAGAAGGGAAAAACAGCAAAATCCTACACTAAAACGGTGATACACCGAGAGAAGGATAATGTTGAACATCTATCAAAGCGCCACGAGACAAAGAGAGGTGAGCAATGGGAAGGATGGACGAGATGCATCACACGCCCGAGGATAGATTTCACACAAAAATGTCCCAAAACTCCATGAACACGGCTCAGAACTGCAATGAACATTCAAACATGCACAAATACCTGTAATGAAGAGAGGAAAGAAGAGAACAAGCAAAAACGAGCAAGGATGGACGGATGCATCACAAAACATGTTTTGTTGCTTGAAGTTTGCCTGAGAACATCATTCCATTAGTAAGAGCCAAAAACACGATTATAGAGCGGGGAGGAGGTTCGAACTCCATTTTCAACCCTAGAGAAGAAAAGAAGGGAGGGCAGAGCAGAAAGAATGAACAACTTGTTATTTTTGAGCCAAATCTGGCTTTTTACATTGCATGGGTCGAGCCCAGGGGACAGAAATGTGGGAAAACGTGCCAGCCCATTCCTCATTGATTGCATATGCATTAAAACGGCATGGGATACCTTACCAACCCATACCCTGCCATCTTTTCACCGATTTGGAGGAGAATGTGACCCATTTGCATTAATTTGGCCGCTGAAATGTCACTTCTGGCCGTGCTGAAGAAGAATGCGACCCATTAGCATTAAAACAGGTTGTTGAAACGTCGCCTCTGGCCATTATCACGCGTCAGATCTGTTTCTCAATTTTCTCTCTCTAGACTGCACCAAAACTCGAGATTGATCCTAGAATCATGTAGATAATTTCAACAGCTTTCCGTTGATATAAAGAACGTGCAAATCCGAGCTCTAGATCAAAAGATATGGCGATCTGAAGATTTAGGGCACGGAACAGACCAAAACGGATTTTGAAATATTTCCCGCACTTCGCCACCTGGATGACACGTGGCACGCATTGATTGGTCGCATGATTCTCTCTCCTCTACCTTTCGGTGGGCTTTCTTTTGAAATTTCCTTGTGGGCCTCTTTGGGACACGTGGCGCTATTTCATTGGTTCGGATCAGTGCTCGAAAACTCGCCCCTTTGACTTTTTAGACCTTTCCCCTTGTGACACGTGTCATGCGTTGATTGGTCCTCGGCCCTGCCGGCTCTTTCGCGCCCTTCGCATCTTTTTGTCCCGGATGTCCCAAACCGTTTGGGACATAAACCTCCGATCCGCCCGAAATGGGCTTCCTTGTCCCGATTCGGCCGATGACACGTGGCGCTGCTTGATTGGCTTTTGGCTCCTTCGGCGATCCGCGTCCCATGCGTCCCTTTGTCCCATTTGGCACAGTGCTGAAATTTCCCATTTCGGCCGAACCGGCCGGTTCGCGTCTTTTTGTCCCATATGTCCCACTTTGTTTCGGACTGCCTCGACCTTTTTCGCCCGGTTCGGCTAGGTTCGCGTACTCGCGGCCCAAATGTCCCATTTGCTTTCGGACCATTTGTTCCCATTTCGGCCAAACCGGCCGGTTCGGGTCCTTCGCGTACTCTTGTCCCGAACTGTCCCGCTTAGCAGTTAGTTGATTTTCTTTCTTTTTCGGCCGGATCGGCTTCTCGCGCCCACCGCGTACTTCTGGCCGATTGTCCCAAATGCTTAGCGGGCCGCCTGGAGGCTTTTCGGCCGATCCGCGCCTTCCGCGTACATTCGTTCCAATTGTCCCAAAGGTGACCTTGAGCAGGACTTAGCCAATTTTCACGATTTTTTCTGGATCAACCTACTTGCCTGGAACTGCAAAACTCTGATGCATGTTATCAAAATTTACCCTGGGGGGTGAAATTTTGACAACAGTTTTGACGACTCAGCGGGGTCACCTGCCTGCTAGGTGAAAAGACCAGTTGCCTGAAGCAATCCATTGGGCATGGAGTCATGAGTAGTATCCTGAAAACTGATCTGAACTTTGAAAACCTCCCCTCTGAGCCACTTGAAATCCACCGGACATGGAGTCATTCTCACCAAAAACCACTGAAAAGAACTGTGCAAGAGCAAAACCAGCAACACCAAAAACTATGTACAAAACTGAAAATCATACATGCCCCAAATGGAACATGCAGAGTGTGCACAAGCACTTCTTCTACTGAAAGCAAACCTAGCTACTCTACTCTAACTGGAAGCAAAGGCAAGCTAAACAAACCCTGCAACTGGTTGTGAGAAATAGCTTCCTTTCTTCAAAATTGGCAGCCATGCAATTGATTTGGCACTGATCATGGCTGTTTGGATGGATGGAAAATCAACAAGAAGCTGGTCTTCCACCCAAATCATCAAGGTATCAACTGAAAACAAATCCAATACCTCTTTTAGTTGCTCTGCATTTGGATTGAAGAGGTATGGCAGCTGATCCTTGGTACTTTGTAGCTCATCCTCATGCCCAGAAGTGAGCATGACCGGTTGTGGCTTCTCCTTTGGCTCCAATGAAGCCAAATACCTGATTGGGCAAGGTCTGATCCATTTGATATGCCCATTACTATGATTTTCAACTCCAAAAATGGAGTCTTCTTGTAGACCCTCTTGAATGGATGATGTGGAAGAAATGGTGGAATCCTTACATCCTTTCCCTTCCTCGATGAAGAACATGGAAGATTTAAATCTTCCAATTTTGATTCAAAGGCTGCTTTATAAGATGCGAGGGCTGTTGCAAATGAAAGCTCTCCTCCATGACAGCAGACTCTAGTGTTTGGAATGTGGATGATGAAAGAGAGAATGGTGAAAACTCAACCGGCTCTTCTCCATCAAAACAGTCCTCCAAATCGGCGGGTAAACTACCTCATTGTTGTCTCACTTTGTTAATGTTCAACTTCCTCCATGGTGTCCTCTTGATCTGCAACTTGACCACCATGGTTTCCTTCACTCTCCAATATTGAGTTTGAGAGATCAAACTCCTCTTCAGTACTAGAATTTGAGAGAGATGAAGTGGAAAGAAGAACTGAAGGTTCTCCTGTAGCCTGCTTTGTGCTCAAAGCCCGTGGATCTGCACTTTTCTCCTTCACAGCTAGATTGTGCTCCTCTTCTTTTGGATTTGGAGCAGCTTCTCCTTCCTCCAATGTTTGAAGGAAATCTTGCTCTTGATTGAACTCTTCCTCCAGCATGAAGTTTGTCAAGTCAAACTCTTCAATCTGCTGCTCTAGAGGACAAGTTGGGGCTGCAAGATCTTCTTCTTCTGCTGCAACAAAATCAGTCCTGACCACCATTTGTTCTCAACCCTAGCCTCTTACGTAGGCTTAATCATCAAGGGATCTTTGTTATCCCAAATTTGAGAGCCCAACTCTTCAGACTTTGAATTTCTTCATCTTTGTTTGGCCTCTCTTTTTGTTGTTGTTTTCCTTGACTGGCATTCTGATTTTCATCCTCCCAACATGGATTTGGGAATGCAAGAGGAGGGATGGGTTGAAACTCAACTGATTTGACAATTTTTTGTGGTGGTGGAGGAGATGAAACCTCTTGTTTCTTTGGAGGAGGGGGTGTTTCTGTTAGCTCTTGTGGAGGGGATGACTGTCTAGAAGGAAAAAGGAAAGAAGAATTGAGATGAGGTGGAAGACTAGGAGATGGAGAGATGGATTCAACACTTGGGACAGCAGATGGAGGGTTTAAAACTTGACACTGCTGAAATGAAACAGATTGGGAAAGAGGAAAAGAAAAGGCATGAGAAGGTGTGCTTACCCGTTGACAAGGTTGTTGAATACTCCTCTCATACACCTATATTTCTTGATCCACTTTGTAAGCAAAGGCAGCGTTGCAATCATGAAGTCAAGCTTCTCCTGAGGGTTGTAATGCCTTGGAAAAGGTCCCACCCATGGACAGGGTGCTCCACAACCGATTCCAAAAGCTTTCATTTGTGCTTGAGCCCTGGACTGCACCATCCCCACCTCCATTTTTTGGATTTTCTCCAATGAGACCAGCATCTTGGATCGATGGTCTTCATTGTATGCATACTCTTGCTCTTGGAAAGCTCCATAGCCAAAGCTGACTTTGGCACTGCTGCTGCTCATATGGGTATGCATGCTGATCTTGAATCTGCTCAAAATGCTGATTTGGAGGATTTGTAAAACATGTTGGAGGTGGAATATACTGTTGTTGTTGATGTGAATTCCATGATGGAAACGAAGTCATGATTGCACAACTTCATGGAATGGAAAAGAATGAAAGGGATGGAAAGAAAGATGGATGAAAATGGATGGAAAGCAGTGAAAGCTCAGAGAAATGGGTTGTTGATCAGATGGAGTCACCAGATGTGTTTGCAAGTGCCTCCAAAGGCTGAAATCTTCACAGGAACACACCAACCTGCAAAAGATGAAGTGGAAGACCTCTAAGGTCCCACCGGGCGTGCCAAAACTGTTAGTGCAAAATCACAGCACCCCTGGACGCAGATCAGGCTTCTAGGTTGATCACTCAGGCATCCAGTGTGATTGCACAACATGGAAACCTCTCTCCAAGCGTGGGACTTGTAAAACCGAGAGAGGAATCTCTAGAGAAGGCTGGTTCCTGCTCCTAAACTACCTGCCACAAGCTATTCCAGTGCAGGCAAGCTAATCTAATCCTAATCTAACCATGCCAAGGAGAGAGAGAGAGAGAGAGAAGGGAAAAACAGCAAAAGCCTACACTAAAACGGTGATACACCAGAGAAGGAGAATGTTGAACATCTATCAAAACTGCCATGGGACAAGAGAGAGGTGAGCAATGGGAAGGATGGACGAGATGCATCACGAGGCCCAAGGATAGATTTCAAATAGAAAATGTCCCAAAACTCCATGAACATAGATCCGGACTGCAATGAACATTCAAACATGCACAAATACCTGCAATGAAGAGAGGCAAGAAGAGAACAAGCAAAAACGAGCAAGGATGGACAGATGCATCACAAAACACGTTTTGTTGCTTCAGAAGTTTACACAGAACATCATTCCATTAGTAAGAGGCAAAAACGCCATTACAGAGCAGGGAGGAGGTTCGAACTCCATTTTCAACCCTAGAGAAGAAAAGAAGGGAGGGCAGAGCAGAAAGAATGAACAACTTGTTATTTTTGAGCCAAATCTGGCTTTTTACATTGCATGGGTCGAGCCCAGGGGACAGAAATGTGGGAAAACGTGCCAGCCCATTCCTCATTGATTGCATATGCATTAAAACGGCATGGGATACCTTACCAACCCATACCCTACCATCTTTTCACCGATTTGGAGGAGAATGCGACCCATTTGCATTAATTTGGCCACTGAAATGTCACTTCTGGCCGTGCTGAAGAAGAATGCAACCCATTAGCATTAAAATAGGTTGTTGAAACGTTGCCTCTGGCCATTATCATGCGCGTCGAGCCGTTTTTTTATTTTCTCTCTCTAGACTACACCAAAACTCGAGATTGATCCCAGAATCATGTAGAGAATTTCAACAGCTTTCCGTTGATATAAAGAACGCGCAAATTCAAGCTCTGGATCAAAAGATATGGCGATCTCGAAGATTTAGGGATGGAGCAGGACCAAAACGGATTTTGAAATATTTCCGCGCTTCGCCACTGGATGACACATGGCACGCATTGATTGGTCGCATGATTCTCTCTCTCTCGCCTTTCGGCGGGCTTTCTTTTGAAATTTCCTTGTGGGCCCCTATTTGGGACACATGGTGCTATTTCATTTGTTCGGATCAGTGCTCGAAAACTCACCCCTTTGACTTTTCTGGACCTTTCCCCTTGTGACACGTGTCATGCGTTGATTGGTCCTCGGCCTGCCGGCTCTTTCGCGCCCTTCGCATCTTTTTGTCCCGGATGTCCCAAACCATTTGGGACATAAACCTCCGATCCGCCCGAAATGGGCTTCCTTGTCCCGATTCGGCCGATGACACGTGGCGCTGCTTGATTGGCTTTCGGCTCCTTCGGCGATCCGCGTCCCGCGTCCCTTTGTCCCATTTGGCACAGTGCTGAAATTTCCCATTTCGGCCGAACCGGCGGTTCGCGTCTTTTTGTCCCATATGTCCCACTTTGTTTCGGACTGCCTCGACCTTTTTCACCGGTTCGGCCGGTTCACGTACTCGCGGCCCAAATGTCCCATTTGCTTTCGGACCATTTGTTCCCATTTCGGCCGAACCGGCCGGTTCGGGTCCTTCGCGTACTCTTGTCCCGAACTGTCCCGCTCAGCAGTTAGTCGATTTTCTTTCTTTTTTGGCGGATCGGCTTCTCGCGCCCGCCACGTACTTCTGGCCCGATTGTCCCAAATGCTTAGCGGGCCGCCTGGAGGCTTTTCGGCCGATCCGCGCCTTCGCGTACATTCATTCCAATTGTCCCAAAGGCGACCTTGAGCAGGACTTAGCCAATTTTCATGATTTTTTCTGGATCAACCTACTTGCCTGGAACTGCAAAACTCTGATGCATGTTATCAAAATTTACCCTGGGGGGGTGAAATTTTGACAACACCTCCTTTGACACAATATGGCCTAGAACCTTTCCTTCATGAGCCGGGAATATGCATTTTTGGGATTCAAAGATACCCCAAATATTTTACACCTACGAAATACCGCCTCGGATGAAAGAAGTGATCCATTGCATTTTGGAGAATATAGTGATGTCATCAAGATATATCAGAACTATTTTATTGATTAACCCCTTGAATGCCATATCCATTTCCCTTTAGAAAGTAGCTCCAGCATTTGATGGCCCAAATGGCATCTTCTTATAGGCACGGGTGCCCCATTTGGTGGTGAAAGTTGTCTTAAACTAGTCATCTTCTTTCACCATTATCGATTATACCCCGAGAAGCCATCTAGGAGAGAATCTCTCCGAACCGGATACCACTTGCAATATTTGTTTCATTAAAGGAAGTGGGTAATGGTCTTTGAGAGATGCCTTGTTGATGTCTTAGAAGTCAACACACAACCTAATTTATCCACTCTTCTTCCTGAACGGAACCAATTTTGCAACCCAGCTTGAGTGCTTGATCGGGAATATAATGTTTGCCTCTATTAGCTTGTTTAACTCTTTCTTCATTAGAGGCTCAATGTGAGGGTTGACTGGTCTCTGCTTCTACCTGATGGGCTTAGCATCTGGATCCAATTCTATGGTATGTTGTGCCAACTTCGGATTGAATCCTCTCAAGTATTCATAGCTCCAAGCAAAGACATCTGGAAATTCTTGGCAAAGTTGTATGAAATCTGATTTCTCTTGCTCAATGGCCACTTTACCAATTTGAAGTGTTTTGCCTTCCCCAACTGGAATTGGCTCTGAATCTTCTCTCTTGACTTGTATGTTAGCCTTTTCCTTAAGAAACTGGTCGTTAGGGTTGAAGATGGACTCCAATGTTACTAAACCCTTGGGAAGATTGTTTTTCTGTAGCTACACTACCTGATCCCCATATTGCTGCTCTAATCTGCATCACGATTCCTAGTGAGAATTCAGCCTCTTCTTGTAAGAAATTGATGATCTGTTCATTGTTCTCAAACACTTGCCAGCTTGTGTTATTATCTAGCACTTCTGCCTCACAATCACATGGATATGTGGCTATGTCTTTTCCCTTCTCGATGTTGTCAACCACATCAAACGTTGCTCCAATTGTTGTGAGTATATCCACGACTTTAGTTTTCTTCTGGTATGGACACGATGTTGAAAGCTTGAAATCACGACGAGGTCCCATACCCTGTTCTTGTATTTCTTGATAGGTCATTCTTTTTAGCATGTTGTCCCCGACTTGATTGGTGATTATCTCACTATCCCCGAACACTGTAAGTTCTTTATGCCTTTTTCCTCACCCGATAAAGTCCATGAATCAATGCCTCGTATCCAGCAGTGTTGTTTGAACAGGAAAACTTGAAATGAAAAGCTGAATAATATTTGATGCCTTGAGGTGAAACAGGCATAGCTCCTCCTCGGCACCTTGCCTACTCCTTGATCCATCGAAAAATAACTACCATACCTCATTGTCATCCTTATGGTCTGGTTTGGTGATGCTAGGAATAGGATGGTTTTCTTCATGTATGCAATAGACTTCTAGTTCAGATTCTTCTACTTCTGGTAGGGATCAAAAGAATGTATATTTCTTGCCCATTCATCAAGAGTCAAACTGGGATGCTCCCAACTTTGGTGTCGGCTTCATTTATGCTTGGATAATCTTCTTGATCAAATCTTTGAACAATTGGCATTGATTTGGGTTGGAGCATGAGGCTCAATGTGAAAGTTTTCAATTGGTTCGGATCTGATCGTGGCCTTAGTACCATATCTTGTTCTGAACAACATGTGTGACCAGTCAGCAGATAAGTAGCCTCCAATTCTAGCTGTGAAATCCCTTGATAAGCATAGGGAAAAGAGTGGTGGAAAATCTATCACTGACACATCTTGCAAAATGGTAACGTTGGGGCATGCATGCAAGGTAAGATTCAAACCTTTAATCACTCCCACTATTGCTACTATTGTCCCATCCAATTACACTACCCCTTTGATATGAATTCATATTGGAGACCCAGTTGATTAGCTATTTGCTTGGGCATGACAGAACTACTTGCCCTAGAATCAATCATGCAATTGTGTACTAGTTTATCCCCAATGATTAATGAAACATAGAATGGAGGGGGCTTCAAAACTTTACCTTGTTTTCCTCCATGATTCCCTTCAGGCTAAGTAGCATTTGTGAGGACATTCTCTTGCATATGGACCTGCTGGTTTGAAGTTGACCAATTCTTCATGGCATCTTGTAGAAGATCTCTTTGGCCTAGGATGGATAAAGATTCCCACATTGATATATTCATGTTTTTCTTCTTCATTTGATCAATGATGCTAAATGGGGATGAAACATCTCTTTGTTGTCCTTTAGCCTACACATTCCTTTCTTGCACATGGGCAGCAACAACTGGCATTTGAGTTGGTTTAGAAGGTGGTTTGGGTTGTCCTTGCGTGTTTGGAACTGTATTTTGCTTACCAACACCTTGTGGAGTGATGGAAGGTTGTAGATCACTTGGAGCCAATGACTGCCCTTCACCAATATTCCTCTTCTTTGATCTTGTGTTAGCTGCTACACTTTGAGAAATTGTTTGATTCATGCCACAAAAATCCTCAACTTGCCAATTCACAAGTGCGGTATCATTTAGAGCTGTGTTTTGCTGAGATGTCCCTTGTTACTGATTTGTTTCTTTACTCACTTCACCCTCTACATTAGTAGTTGTCACCATCAAGGCTTTGTTCAAAGCACCATTGAAGCACATAGATTGGTTGTGAGGTTCATTGCATGGGAAACACCAATCATACTCTTGAGCTATGTTGTTTTTCACTGACACTAATGCTTTAGAATTATATGCAACATTGGGGTTATAGGGATGAAATGGTCTATTGGCGGGAGGCCTTACTTGGCTTTGATTTGCAGCTGGATTGGGTGGCCTATTGGGCTGGTATGGTTACCTATTAGGTTGAGCTTGAGGTTGATAAGAAGGTCTAAAGCTTTGGGCCTGCTGCCTCTTAGAGTTCATTTGAAGCACGAGAGGATGAAGTAGAAGTTTCATTTGAACTTTGATTTCTAGGAGTGGGAATAGGAGCCAAAGTGGGTGTTTGAATAGTGCTTAGATTTTCTAAGTTTGGATACAAGGGCATGGGAGGCCTAGGAGCTAGCTTACCAGCTTGAATAAGATGGTTTTCAGCCCTAATGGAAATGCTATAAGCAGCAGGTAAGGTTTTCCTCCCATAGATTGAATTAACTTAGAAATATCAGAATCTTTGTTGATCTAACGACCACTGGAATCCTATCCCAAGACCTTTTAAATCTGAAGTTGAAGTCATCACCTACTCATTGGGAGCTCTCTTGATAGTTGTCAATTGTTATAGTAGAGAAAATTTTCTCCTTTTCTCCAAATTGCTCATGGAGAACTATACATAATTGATTCCAATTTTGGATAGAACGGCTCAAGGCTCCTAAACCATTGCAATGCCTTCCATTTGAATGAAGATCCCAATAATTTGATAGCAACATCCATTTCATTTATCTCATGGATTGCACAAATGTTAGCAATGTCTTTGACATGATCACCAGGAGTGGTATGATTTTCTCCAGTAAAAAATGGAATGTTCTTCAATGCTGCAATTGGAACTGGATTCTTTGCATTGAGGGCAAGTGGGCTGTTGCCAGTGAAGTTGACAAAAGGGTTTTGTTGTGCCATTTTGATTGGCCTGAGAATCCTTATTGATTGGATGAAAGGTCTACCAGGTGGAGGGGTTAGAGTCCTAGCTAGGTGGAGATCTGATCTTTGTGGTCTTCTTCCTCTCCTTCCTCTACCACAGTGATAGTGGAGATGGTGATCTTTGGGCAACATGTTTTTTGCTACGCCGCTGAATTCTATCCTTTCAAGTCACTAGATGTGTTAGAGAAGGAGCCTTAAAAGGTTGGATTCTGCCAAGTTACACACCAAACTTGGCAATATTAAAATTGAAATTAAAACTTTGAAGGACCGGAAGATACAACTCTTCAATTCGGTTATTAGGTATTGTTATTCAGCTACTAATGCCTAAAAGGTATAGGCGAAACTCAGTCATGTAAGGAAGCTTCCAAAACCTTACATACACCGTGTCGAACTTGGGATATGCTCAACACAGGAAAACTCTGAAATACTAAAAACCATGAAATTTTGAAAGTCAAAATATCAAAAATCTAAGAATACCCTTTTGAAGAGTACCCCTAGATCTATCAACTGGTGAAATTTTGACTTGTTTTGAGTAAGTTAAGCCCTTGAAAATCAATTTCAGAGTTTAGCCTAGGAGGTGGAAAAATCGAAATTGTAAAACTGTTGTTTCTAAGTCCAAATTTCTTGAAAGTTCCTTCAAATCTTATGGAATGACGTCTTGGTCACACCAGGCATGCCAAAACTATTGATGGTGAACCACAACACCCTCGAGTGTCTGTAACTCGATGGGTTGAGACTCTCAGTGTGATTGCATAACATGGAGCTTTTCCCAAGTGTGGGACCTTGCGAAATCAGAAAAGCTCTCCGGATGAAGGCTGGTTCCTATTTCACTATTCAGATATACACGTAAAAATGTAGAGGGTTTACTCAAAAACTTAATCTAACTGCGAGAGACGGGGTAAGAAGATGCATAAAAATAAACCTAAACTAACAAAGGTGATGCACCAAGGAATGAAGAACACCTTTCTTGCCAATAAACACAAACCATTAAAATGCAACGCAAGATCATGCCATGAGATAACCAAATTTGTAGTGAAATATTAGGAGGATACAAATGAACATAGAGAGGGTTGAGAATCATCCATAGACATGCATTATTCACTCCAAATATTGATACAATACACTACAAAATGCCAAGAGGCAAAGTTGCATTACGAGTTTTAGATGGGAGGTTTGAACTCCACAAATTATCTGCCAAAGAAAAGAAGGGAGGAGCAAAAAAATAATTTACAACCTTTAGAAAAAACCCCTCCTTACAATTTATAAGAAGAATGAGAAAGGGAAGAGAGAGGAAATCCAAATCTACCACAACCACCTCTAGATTGTATTTAATTCATCTCATTATGGCGGTAGGTGAGAACCTTAGCAAACCCAAAAATGGTGAATTTTATTTTGCATTTTTGAAGAAATTATTATCACCCAATTAAAGATATGTCCAAAGGACCTCATAAGCTTTCCGAAAATTCCAACCTTACGTGAATCCAAGCTCCTATGAAAAGTTATGGCCATTTGAATATCCGCGTCAGGGTTTGCTTTCTCGCCGGGTTTTAACGCTCAAAATGTTGCACCTCTTGAAGGTGCACCTCAGCACATCTATTCTCATGTCAACATACTCTTACATATACCATAGGTGCTGAAAATGTGGTGTTGACACCTTACATTATTCGCCTCAACCTGCGCCTTTGTGTGACATTTTCATGTCGACACTTTCATTATGCACCTCCAACTTGCGCCTTAGCACGAATTTTTTCATGTCAACACCTTTCGTTATGCACGTCTAACCTACGCCTTGGCACAAATTTTTTCATGTTGAGACCATCTAATATGCACCTCCAACTGTGCCTTGGTGCGACTTTTCTCATGTCGACACCTTTTGTTATGTGCCTCTAACCTGTGCCTTGGCGTGACTTTTTCATGTCAACACCTTCTGTTATGCGCCTCCAACCTGTGCCTTGGCATGAATTTTTTCATGTCAACACCTTCTATTATGCACCTCCAACCTACACCTTGGCATGAATTTTTTCATGTTGAAACTTTCTGTTATGCACCTCCAACCTGTGCCTTAGTTATTGGTGACGCAATAAATATCGGGCTTTGAGTTTCTTTGATTTCCATATTCTTCTATTTGTCTATATTTACCCGAGGACAGAAATATATACAATAGAACCTTCTACTTTAGGTAAATAAGAGCCCAAAAATGGGGTTATCGTCTTAGGCGGTATGTTTAGTGACATCGTCATAAACCTGACAGATAGGAGCGACACAATCAAACTTTATCTAGAGTAAGTAGAGATAAATCTTCCTTCATATCCTAGTGGACTACCTTGTCTTCTAGGGATATTTTTAGAATTTCATTTTATTCATTGAATAAAGTTAAATAGTTTTACTATCACTTAAAATTTAGTTAATGACCGCTTAGATCCTCTCGGCTAAATATCTTATCTTTAAATATTGACAATATAGTTCCTTGGTCCTTTACGAGAGGGTTTATAGTGTAAATAGGTTTTTAAACCTTAATCTAATCTATAATAGGGTGTAAAGCCCTGAGTGCAAATTGAAATTTAACTAAACCTCATTCAATTAGGAGGTTAACTTGTGGGTAGAAAATGGTAAGTAGCTCCTTGAAAATGAAATTGATTTTGAAAGATGTTGACTTTAGAGAACCCAGGAAACCATAATCTTGGTCCCGTAATCCCTTGTTATGCCCTTTTATGACATTAAGAATAAATTAAATTTCACATGTGAAATCATGAAATGCAGAAACATGGGATCTTACCTTGAACAAAAATCACTTGTGGTTCATGTGTACTTTATAATACTTCCTATCATGTACTTCTTCTAGATGTTAGAAAAATACTCTTGTAACTCCTTTTCTTATAAAAATGCTAATAATGAAACCATAGTACAATGTAAGAGTAAATTGAGATTTTAGGCTAGTAATAATGTCACTCTTGGATTCCTTATAAATCAATTAAACAATTTCAAGTGTTACAAAGAATATGAATTGACCTTGGTGAGATCAAACATCGAGAAAAAAAGATATATATAAATCTAAATACAATTTCTTGATGTCAAAATGTTGAATTATTTCAACAAGTTATTGATCTATATTAACTATGGTAGGGAAATAAATTTTACGTGATCGAATAATGTTTTTAGAGATAGGGTATCTTGAATCTAAATCTTCCTCAAATCCTAATAATTCTTTCTTGATATCATGTCATATTCACCGATGTAGTAAGGGTAATTATTAAACATCATATAAACATTTGAGAAGCATATTCTTAAGTTAATAACGAGAGAATTAAGGATGTTGTATGTAATTTGAAATTTGGCAAATTAGTATGTAAGTTATGGAAATTTCTATAAAGGATTACAAAATTCCAACTTAAAATGGTGAAATGTAATTTAAATGTGGAATGAACTTAATAATTTGTTGGTGGAAAAAGGAGAAAATTATCCTTGCGGTAATGTTCTTGGAAGATTAATCATAACTAAGATGCACTTAAAGAAATGATGTGTTGTGGGTTTGCCAATCCTCAAGTCCTTTCCTTTTGGTTGGGTTATTGCTAGCATTCGTTCATTGGGGAAAGTGTGGCATAGAATTGTATATGGGGTTGTCATGTGTCTATGTGAGTTGATGACTTATGTAAGTGTTGTATGTGTTGTTGAGTTTCTCTACTTGGAACCTTGTGGTATTGTGTAGTGAGCAATGTAATTAACAAAAAAAATATATCCTCATATTTTTACTATTGTCTTTGTGGGTGTGACATATGTAATTATGGCAATGATGTGTTGTGCGTTTCCCAATCCTTGGGTCCCTTTCTTGTGGTATGGTCATTGCTAACATTCGTTCATGGGGAAAGTTTGGAATTGACATGTATATTTTGTTTTCATGTATCTATGTGAGTTGATGACTTATTTAAGTGTCTTATGCATTGTTGTTTTTCTCTACTTTGAGCCCATCCAGTGCAGTGTAGTGAGTAATGTACGTCAAAAAATTTATTCTTATATCCCGACTATTATATAAGTGTGTAAAATGTGGGCATTATAGTTTATCAAGTAAAATGACTTCTAACCTTCGTCTCGAAGGGTATGTGACGATCCATTCCCATATCATTTCCTATAAGGAAACCTTTAGCATCTCCTTTCAAGTCGAGCATTGTTGATCTCCCTTATGTTCTGCTCCTCCTTAGACTCTAGCCTAACAACTTCATCCGGCTCTTGAGAATCCTTTGAAATAACATCCAATGATGAATCAAATCTATATGAGGAAACACAATCCTCTTTTGATCTCGCATCTCTATCAAGGTGCATTTTAAAATACCTCTTGGAAATCGGAGGAGGAAATACACCGGTGAATATCCCCATAACCGGTTTCATGGGAAGAAAATTTTTTGGGGTTGTAGGCAAATTTTTCGCCTCATTTTCAAGTGGTTGGACAAAAAGGCAAGCAAAACGTGATAAGAGATTTTTTGTCATGTGATAACAAACTTTTGTCACATGAAAACAAACCTCCTGTCGCGCATCAACAAGGTTTTTGTCACGTGATAATAAACTTGTTGTCGTGTAACAAAAACCTTGTTGACATGATCATGTGTCAATGAGGGTGCTATTTAAACAACAAATCTTCAATCGTGTATCTACAACCTCCACACTCTGTCACACGTCAACAAACTCTACATGTCGCACGTCAACAAACTCTCTGTCGCACCTCTCGGAGCCTCTTCCCTCTAATCGTACAACAAAAAAATATCTTTTGCATTTCTTTAGTCTCCTCCATCATGTCACGTGTTAACAAACTCTCTTTCGTGTGTTTGTAGCCTATTCCCTCCTATCGAGCATTTATTGTACTTGATAACATAGATGTCCCTGGGTGGTATGAGTGAGCTAGTAGTGTTCTACTTGGTGAATAATATAGGATTATATAGGGGTTATTTTCAAGGGTAGGTGAAGACGACCCTAAAAAAAGTAAACTATAAATTTTACGCTAACAGTCATTGACTTGCACTACAAAATTTTCCTTTTCAAAATTTTCAAAAAATGGAATATTCGTCATATTACAAATATTTGCCGATAAAAAAAACCCCGATCTCTTTTTCCTAGAGAATCGTTTGGAATGAGGTTCCTCACACCCCCATGCACATCACCATTTCCATTAAAAGGTCAGTCCATAATGGCGGTGGTAGTTAAAATCTTTTGTTTAGACACGATTGGTGCAGCAACCCTATGCCAATTTGAAACAGGGGAACCCTGCCACATAACAACCCCACCAAAGCATCACTACCACACTTTATCGTTTCAAGGTTCCATATGAAGCAGACCCATACGTATCATGTTTAACCACAAAAGATTAATAAACAAGTGTGATGGTCGGCACAAGGCCATGCATGCAAACATCTAAAATAGAAGACATTAAAGTCTTCTTACATGATCTTTGGATCATCATACTATGAAGAGGTAAGAAGAATAGATTGAGGAGAGGTTTTTATGGGTGACACGACAAAGAACCTAGCACATGCCTTTCTTGATCTAGCCGAGGGTAGTTGGATCAAAAACCCAAAATTTTCGACAAGATTTAATAGTCTTCAATGAAACTTATTGGTCCTCATATTCCATACAAAGAGCATGGAGGTGGACCTAAATAGTACAACAAGTAACCAAATAATCTACTGAAGGTTGTTGGATTTTAGCGATAGAGATTTATGATGGTTTTCCTAAAAACCAACGCCCCTCTATAGGACATGAATAATATCTAGCTCCGATAAAAATGAAAAAGAAAATTTCATTATCTAGGGAAATTACTTCAGGAAACCCTTGATCTTCCATTTCATTTTGTCCCATTCCATCACGGGTCAAGTTTTTGTCTAACCAAAGAGAAAAATACAAAAAGACTAAATCCATACCTTCTATTGGATTTTTCAAGGATATGATCAGGTATTGAGAGCTTAGGGGTGGCATCCAGTAAGGAATGAGACATTATGGAGGATCCAGTAGTCCAAGGGTGACCATTTCCCACTTTGTCTTAGATAAAGATCACTTGTCAGACACGCCTAAAACTCAACTCATGCAAGGCAAGGGCTCTCCTCCATCTCATCAAAAGTTTGAAAAACAATTTCTTGCTTCTCTTGTCCTTCTCTTCCATCCATTCATTCCCCTTATTCAATTACTTTGTTTATATTTTTAACAATTCTAAGTTATAGATGAAGATTCGAGCAGTATTAGGGGGTTAACATATCAAGTCCCAATAGTGTGTTGTATCTCTTGTACAATTTTATTCAATGGTAGTAATCATGGATTAAATTTGATAGTTGTTTTAAATTTATGGTCATTTAAAATAAATATAAATAGTTTTTAAATAACTATAGCATGTGACTTGTATAGGGATATATGGCTAAAAACTAAAATCATCCAAAAAAATATTGATAGGGATATGTGTAAAAATTTAACCCCAAATAGCAATATTTCCTCATTTTGTTGGTTATTTTTTTTTTAATGATGGTTAGGTTGAAGTGAAGTAGTATTATAAAAATATTAATTTTGGGAAACCAAAGAATTTATAATACCATAAGATAAAAGTTACTTGTGAAATGATTCTTTCCCAAAACATGTTACATGTGAATATGCTACATAATCTCCTATATACATGGAGATAGGTCTAACAACTCTAGCTACACATCCCCAAAAATTTTTACTTCATTTATTTTTCCTTCTGACCTCTTTACAAGACTTGTTTTCACAACTCTCAAATATATCAACAATAGCTAATTCACGAATAATATTATAAATGAGCACTCATTTTCATAATAGAGAGATGAATTTTATTCTCGAGTTCCACTAATGTTTGAGCTTGTTCTTTCAATCACTAGAAATTGATACAAATTTAAGGTTCTCCTTGTTTGTATTTCACCCTCATAATATTAAATCTTGTTAGATATCAGATTCCATCGATAATAAATAGAGTTTTAGTTTGGTCAACATTTATAAATTTATAAAAAAATTGAAAAATCTTCCACTATTTATTAAAAAAAAATTAAATATCCCTTTCCGCTTTTCACATTAAAATGCCTTATTATTAACCATAAACTCACTTAAAAATTATTTACCCTCAAAATAATTTAATTTCTTTTGAAGACAAAAAAACATAAATAATTACACATTTTAAGAATCCTACCCAAGACTATAACATCCTTTTTAAAGGCTTTTAGAAAAAATAAGGTTTTTGTGGTTATAGGAGTCAAAAATAAGGATGTTATGGATTTCATATATACATTTATAATACTTCATTTTAAATTTAAAACATTTCAATTGTGAATTAAAAAATATAAGCCTTACTCAATTTTAGGATTTAAGGTAAAGTCTTTCTTTGATCAACTTTCTAAAGGTTTTTTTCATTATGTATCCATGTACTTCTTCTGCTAAGTACCACCGAGGAGGTTGTAATGCGTGATTCTTGTAAGAGTGGAAAAAAAAAGTGTGATGTCCAAACTTGTTTGAGTGTGCACTCACATATATCAAATATACAACCTTGGAGGAACTCGAGTCAATTATCGAGAAGATTATGTGAGCATGGTGGTAGAATTTAAATTTTATTTTGAAGATTCGATCAACTAAAATGTCTCATCAATGTAGTGTAAGGACTACAAAGGTCTCATTAGAGGTATCGTCCTTGCCAAGATGGATGGTAAGATTGAGCCAAATCCATTGTAGGAGAGTGGACTGATAGCCTAAGTAATTCCATTTTTCGTGTGTTGATTTGTGAAAAATTCAAATTAGTTAGATTGATTTGAGTTAGAGTCAACAAGGTTTGGTGTTGAGTCGACATATTAAACGCGGTGTCATTTTTTAATAAAGATATCATTATTCTAAAATGATCAATAAATGTTGTCAAAGGTGATACAAGCTAATAAAATTTATTAAAGCCAAGAAGGATTAGAAATTGGGCTCGTTAGAGATGGATATATATTTCAAAAAATATTTCAATGCCAATATATATGTGCTCATTGTAGAAGGGCTAAGATATGAGGGGAGAGTCTTCACAACCTGAGTAGAGGAGCTTGATTAACCACACTACAATTGACATTACAAGACGGATCGAGAGTCACTACATGTGAGTTTGGAATTGTTTGAACATAGTGGAGTGTTGTAAGACACACAACTCGAGGAGTGGTGAGGGATTTGAGGAGCTCATGAAGAGCTTAATGTTAATGCATCTTGGGTCTTGCAAATAAGTGAAAATGGGAAGTATGCACCCACAATACAAAGATTTATGATTAAGATCAAATGTAATATTTTCATTTGAAAATATTTTAGTCTCTTGTAGAAAATTTTTCAAACCTTTGGATGTATAATATTAGATCTATAATGTAAACTTCTATAAGAAGAAATTTTGAAACCCCGGCCTTATGCACAAATATGCAAAGAGAAATTTGTAGGAAAATTAAAATATCTATATTTGATAGTGACAAATATTGAATATATAGTCTCCTATAGAATTTTTTTCTTTTTGATAATTTAATTGAGGTATGATTTGCTATTGAATTTTCCAAAATAGACATAACAAAAAAATTAATTTAATTTTGTACTTAATTTTTACCTAGCTTTTGGGGTATGAAAAAGCTTTAAAAATAGAATAAGCAAATCTGGATAGAATGAAAAGGATGAAAAGAGATATTGTAAAAATTACAAATGATTATTCATTCGAGCATGTTTTGCACACCAAATGGATTGCTTATATGTTTAAAAGACATATGTAACAATAGCATACTTAATGTTTAAGCCATTTTTTTGAGAACAATCTAGACAAACTTTATCGATCCCAAATGTTGACAAAACACCCATATTTTGGATGAACATATGCTCAAAAATAATTATATAATATTTATTATTCCAAAAATTATGTTAATTGTAAGTAATCCCCTAATCTCTTACATACCTTACATTAGCTTATCAAATCTAGAACTACACATCTAAACTCACTCCTATTTTACTATTATCCCTTATAACATATCCATGTTATTTCTTCTAATAAATAACTTGAATAATTTTCTAATGGATCACTAATATTCATTACAATAGAAATTTATCCCATTCCTCATCAAGAAGTTTAGTTGTGATATGCTTGAAAATAGCCAAAACCCTTCATACTATGTATTTGTTACTTTTCCTCACTATTCAAAAGATTTGGGTGTTGGAAAATTTGCTAGATCAATAACCCCTTTCTTAATAATTTATGTGGAAGGAACCAATTAAGAGTGATTTTATATTATTTTTAGCAGCTCACTCTTCAATAACATTTATTCGAAAATATCTTGCCATATTGAAAACACGACATTTAAATATCGATGCATAGTATTTATTTTTCTTCTACACATAGTTAGATTTTTCAAACAAGACCAATAATTATTTTGAAGGTGAACAAAATGTGCCTCTCAAATAAGGAGAAACTGTACCAAGAACAATATTTTTGTGTTAAGGAGATAACTTAGCGAGAATAATAATTGGAGCGTTTGAAAATCATTTATGCTCATTTCTTAAATATATGAAGTGATGCCTTAAATTTATTACTTTTATTTGTAGATCCCACTCCTCTTCAATGTCTATTTTGCTATGATCATGATTATTAGTTGCTTAGTGACCTGGACATTGTTTCAATTTTTGGGTAGCCTATTGTTAAAAACTATGGACATTGTGATTATCATTGTGTTTTGGATTGTATTATGGACTATATGGGTATGTAGAGGACATTAATTGATGTACATGATGATTATTTAGTGTTGTTTTGATATATGTTGACATCTTGGAACTCGATAAAGTGGTGATTATGTTTAGATGATTAGACTAACCATATGAGCACATTGATGTTATGATTTATTAATAATGTGATGATAATAGGTGATCAATAATATGTTGTTGAATGCATCTAGATAGATATAAGTTACAGTGGATGGATGAAATGCATGGTTATCATAAAATATGAATTGTGATAGATGGTTATGCATAAGCATATGGTGATAATAAATGTTAATAAATATGGTAAAATTGTGATAATTAGTACTTGAAAATAATTGATTTAAATTAGAATTCCTTAAACATGATAATGATGTAGCTAAGTTGTATGATGATGTTATTTGATAAATGATATATGTGTTTTAATTTCTTGACGTATTGATATGGCCTTGAGGCCGAAGGTGGTATTGTCTTGTTTTTGTAGTAAAAAAATCAAAATAAATAAATAAGGGACTAGGAGACTAAATGTGAAAGAATAATGATGTTTACAACATGGTCACCTTGGCAGTTGTGTGTGTGTACATTATTGTTTTTCTTGATATGTTGTTAGGAGGTCTCCAAGGGAGAGCAACCTCATAAGTGACCATGTGTGTGAATGTTGGAAATGTTCTTATATTTATTTTTCTTAGTTGAGTATGTGATTTTATTGAATTCTAATGTTTTCCCATGTCCTTGTGTTTATTAGTGTGCTCTTGATTATGTTTATTAACTATATAGAGTATACAAATTGGGTGATGTTATAATGCGGTCAATGAATGTTGTAGGTATTCCTTATTTTTTCTTCATGATTTTGGATGGATTTTATTTTATCTTGGTTTGTGTACCCATCCCCATCTCCAAAACTCGGATTTGGGCTTTGAGCCCATTTTTGGAGGCTTGTGGGAAAAGTTTTACTTTTCCCATACCCTTAAACTATCCCATTAAACCAAACAATGATAGGAGGGGTAAAAATTAGCCCTATTATGTGCTTTTGAAGGAGAATGGGCAATTAATTTCCACCATTTTCCTATTTCTCTTAATGATGTCCTTTAAAGTGTGGAAGGGTGGATTTTGTGTGAAAATAGAAGTGTCATTCCCTCACCTTATTCATTTATGGATTATTGGATTATGTGTTTGACTTATGAGGTGGATTGTGGAGAAATGATGTGGCATCATACATGGAGCCACCTCACCACCATCTCCACCACTTTTTATTTAATGGAGTTTCTTGGGTGTTATGGGGGTTACTTTCTTAGAAATTTTGGAGAGCTTGCATAGGAATTGACTTGGATTTGGAATGAAGTTGGACCTTGGTTGTTTTCGAAGGTTGAAGGATATCTCAATGGCAAGGTATGGTATTATACTTGGTATTTTGTTTTCTTGTTGTATATCGAGTTGTGAATTATGTGAATGCTTGTGATTTTGTCTTGGATTGGGTAGAATTTTACATAGGCATGGTTTAGGAGATGGATTCATGGCCATTTTTTGAGGTAAAGGGAGTCTATGAGGATTTTGTGGAGGGTGTGTGGGAAGGGTAATATGTCTATGTGGAGCTATAAGGAAATTGTGACATTATGTTATCCTACAAATGGAGAGACATGGGTATTATGTGTGTGTGTTAGTGCACTTAGAGGCCTTGGGTGGATCCCTATCCCACTTGGGAGGTATAAAGAGATGTCCACAATGGTTTACATTCTCCTTTGGTTCAACGTTTTGAGCCTACATGTTTTTGGTATGTTTTAGACTCTTCTTAGTGTTATTATTTCTTAAATGTTGTAGATTTGTGTGTTTGAATCTATACTTGTGATGGATGCCATGGTTGTGAACACCCCTTATTCTCCCATTGTTTGGGCTCAATGGCCAATGAAAAGGTTGGCTTCACCTTCTCATAAGATTAAGGTTGGGAGGTGAACCAAATACTAAAGGATATGCTTTGGATGTATGTTATGGATCATTAGTCATAATGGGAGGAGTACTTGTATTTGCTAGAGTTTGCGTGAAATAAAAAAATCAATGTTCCATGGGCATGGCACCATTCTAGGCATTATATTGAATACGGTGCAGTGGGAAAACTTTGAGCTATGAAAGATTAGAGTACATGGTTAATATTTTAACACCTATGTTATAAGATATGGAGCAATAAGTCATTTTTATTAGGCAGAGACTACATGACGCACATGATATGAAGAAATAGTATGTGGATTAGAGAGGAAAGACCGTAGGTTATGAGGTTGCCATGAAGGTGTTTCTTAGAGTCGGACCTCATAAAAGTCCCATCCTTTTGGGAAAATTCTCTAAGTTAGTTGAAGACTTGTGGGTTCATTTGAGATCTTGGAGTGGATCGTTCCCATAGCCTACTACTTATCTTTTCCACCGATCTTATATCGCATCCATGATGTATTTCATGCTTGTATTTTATAGAGATATTTACTAGATCTATCTCATGTCTTGGATCATACCACCTTGCACGTGTAGGAACAAGGATAGGTGATTGTTGATCCCGTGCGCATCCTAGAGTGTAGAATCCTGGGCCATTGAGGGTGTGATATTGACCATGTGTGCATCTGTTGAGATCAATATGATGAGACATCAGCTACATGGGAGGATGCCACACTCGCTATGAGCAAAATTTCCACTTTTTTACAATGAATTCTAGGAGGATGTCAAGACTAAGGGGAGCGAGATGTAGACTCCACTCCTCTTCGAGACCTAATTTTCTATGATCATGATTATTATTTGCTAAGTTACATGGACATTATTTTGATAGTTTGTGTAGCCTATTGTTAGACAATTGTGTACATTGAAAGTATCATGTGTTTTTATTTTATTATGAACTATATGGGTATCTAGAGGACATTGATAGATATTGCAGTACATGATGATGATTTAGTTTTTTTGTTATATGTTGACATCTTGGACTCCTAACATTGGGGATTATATTTAGAAGATTGGACTAACAATATAAGGATGTTGATGTTCGTATTTACAAATAAGGTTATGATAATAGGTGATCAAAAATATATTGTTGAACACATCTAGATAGATATAAGTTACAATGGATGTATGAAATGCATGGTTATCATAAAATATGAATTGTGATAGATGGTTATACATAGGCGTAGGGTGATAGTAAATGTTAATGGATATGGTAAAATTGTAATATTTAATAATTACAAATAATTGATTTAGAATAGAATTTCTTAACCATGATAATGATGCAGCTAAGTTGTATGATGATGTTATTTTATAAATGATATGTGTTTTAATTTCTTGGTGTGGCGATATGGCCTTGAGGCTGAAGGTGGTATTGTATTGGTTGTTTGTAGGAAACAAAATAAAAATAAATAAAGAAGGGACTAGGAGACTAAATGTGAAAGAATAGCAGATGTTTACAACATGGTCACCTTGGTAGTTGTGTGTGGGTACATTGTAATTTTTCTTGATATGTTGTTAGGAGGTCTCCAAGGGGAGCAACCTCATAAGTGACCATGGGTGTGAATGTTGGAATTGTTCTTATATTTGTTTTTCTTAGTTGAGTATGTGGTTTTATTGAATTCTAATGTTTTCCCATGTCCTTGTGTTTATTAGTGTGCTCTTGATTAAGTTAATTAACTATGTGGATTATACAAATTGGGTGATGTGACAATGGGGGCAATGAATGTGGTAGATAGTCCTTATTTTCTTCATGATTTTGGATGGATTTTATTTTATCTTGGTTTGTGTACCCATCCCCATCTCCAAAACTCAGATTTGGGATTTGAGCCCATTTTTGGAGGCTTTTGGGACAAGTTTTACTTTTCCCATACCCTTAAAATCTCCCACCAAACCAACCAATGATGGAGGGGTCAAAATTATCCCTATTATGTGTTTTTGAAGGAGAATAGGAAATTAAAACCTAGCTTTTTCCTAACTCTCTTAATGATGTCATTGAAAGTGTGGAATGGTGGATTATGTGTGAGAATAGAAGTGTCAAACCTTCACCTTACTCATTTATGGATTCTTGAATTATGTGTTTGACTTGAGAGGTGGATTGGGGAGAAATGATGTGGCATCATACCTGGAGAAACCTCACCACCTCTATCCATCATTTTCTATTTATTGGAGTATCTTTGTTATTTTGGGGATTGCTTTCTTAGAAATTTTGGAGAGATTGCATGGGAATTGACTTGGATTTGGAGGTTGGATTTCTTGAATGTTGAAGGATATCTCAATTCCAAGGTAGGGTCTTATACTTGTTTATTTTATTTTCTTGTTGTATATTGAGTGGTGAATTATGTGAATGTTTGTGATTTTGTAAGTGATTGGGTAGAATTGGCTATAGGCATGGTGTAGGGAGAGGAAATGGGGCCATTTGTGGAATTAAAAGAAAGTGTGTGATGGTTTTGTAGAGGGAGTGTGGAAAGGGTAATCCAATTATGTGGAGATATAAGGAAATAATTACATTGTGTTATCCTACAATTGGAGAGAGAAAGGGTATTATGTGTATGTGTTAGTGCGGTTGGAGGCTTTGTGTGGATCCCTATCCCACTTGGGAGGTATAAGGAGATGGCCATCATGTTTTCCCTTCTCCTTTGGTTAAAATATTTTGAGCCTACATGTTTCGGTATGTTGTAAACTCTTCTTAGTATTATTGTTTCTTGAGTCTTGTACATTTTTATATTTGAATGTATTGTTTAAAGACATTATTCGATGGCTTCCATGGTTATGAACACCCCTTATTCTCCCATTGTTAGGGCTTGGGGGCCAATGATAAGGTTGGTTTTAGCTTCTCATTGGATTAAGGTTTGGAGGTGATTGTTTCCAAGCTATCTTCCCTTGTGAAGTGATCGTAGATGGAGGAGAAACAAGAAGATGCTGATTTAATCTATGGGAAGGAGTTATAGTTGTGTTAGAAAAACAATTTTTTTTTTGTAAAATCCAGTATGTTGTCTCCACTTTTGTGTGGAGGGATTTTGCACTTGTATTTTAAGTTTTAAGATTCTTGTAAAGGAATTACTCAAACCTGTTATGAACTATTGAATTATGAAAGGCATATGGATCTTATCTTATTGAAGTTGTACCTCATTAAATATAAAATGTGTTCTAAATCTACAACTTAATTTTAAGGCTACATTTTACCTAAAATATACACCATAATATAGGCTAAAATCTTTAATTTTTTGTTCGTTCGATTAGGAATATATTAAAGTACATAAACAATTTTCTTTTTGGTAATGTATTATTCATGCTTCAAATGGTGGACTCTTTGATTTATAATGTATATTCACCTTTTGATTTTATAGCAAATTGCAAAATTAAACAATCATTATATGCTTATTCTTATTGTGATGAAATATTTCCTCTTTTAGTTGATATATAAAGAGATTTTTCTTATTTCTAATTGTGTATTTTATATAGCAATAGTATACATACAATACATACATACATACATACATACATACATACATACATACATACATACATACATACATACATACATACATACATACATACATACATACATACATATATATATATATATATATATATATATATATATATATATATATATATATATATATTGGGTTGCATGAAAAAAAAAATAATGTCTTGTTAACTACGGTTGGGGAGGAAAAAGGTTGTCCAAACCCCCGCGTGCGTTAACAACTTAATTCAATGTTGGAAATAAATACAAGGAAAAACATGTATATATATACCATTTAATGGTATATTATGTATATAAATACATACTATTTTTTTTAAATATTAAAACCTAAAATATATACATATATACATATATATATATATACATACATATATGTATACACACACACATATCGGATTTATCCCGTATTTTGTATATGCACAAAAAAGATGCATAAAGAAAAAAAAAAATCCTCAACTAGAAAACCTATTATAATATTTTCCAAAAAAATAAATAAGTAAATATAAACTACATATTGCAAACCATATAAAGGGTATTCATAAATAAACCAAAAGGATCGCATGGGAAGATATTTCCCCTTCATTATATATCTTGAAAAAATAAAAATCTCTATAGCTCTCCATATGCACCATGACCCCATCATCTCCTACTTGCAAAACCCACATGAGCAAATGAGGGGAAATAGGGAAAACAAAGCATAAAAGGTAAGAGATAAGAGAATTTTATTTCTTTATAAGGAAACCTAGGATCTAGGGTGGAGATTAGTTTCATCTAAGGGTCCTAATTGAATCCTCAAACTTAAAGAGGATGGAGAAATATATGTTCTATAGGGTGTAGGGGTAATTTAAATAATGGTGTACCCTAAAATATTTTATACATGGAAATAGTAGGTTTAGGTTAGGTTGTGACTTGTTTTAACTATGGGTAAGTAAATTGATAATGTGAATGGGTGCCTTAAATAATTTTTTTAGTGGATTAAAAGGTTAAAGTTAATTGTGTAGCTAAATGAATAAATTATTGGTATGGGTATTTATTACTTACGGAATTAAAAATTAAATTTAACTTAGGATTTGATTTTTATAATTTTAATGGAACCTACAAAGGGATTTAATTCCTTCATAATCTTGGGGAAATTTAATAAATTTACGTAATTATTAATTAGGTTTCGAATCCTTAGCGGAGCTTATTACTCAATAAATGAGAATTTAAACAACCGTAATTATTGTATATTACCTTGTATCATTAAAAAATATATAACGTAAATTTTTGAAGTGATGGGATATAGTTTTAGTTTCGATTGACATGGTGAATTTTGTTGTTACATTTATTTAATTTTGTTTCTTATAAATCCTTTAATGTATCATTCCATCGTCTCTTAGATGGAAATGCTTTCTCATATTTGTTGTAATCATAGAATTAGCCAAATCATGAATACACATAGTTCTAATGTTGAACCATGTGTCATAATAACATTCAATTCACCAAAATTAAGAAAGGAGGGTAAATTTAATAGGTCCTAGAATGGTTTTAATTTTGGGCGCTGCAATTAACCTAGACCTAAAAAATTTTTGGAGTTTAAGAAAATTTAAAGGAAATATTGAATCCCTAACATGTGTTGTCTGTCTCTCTAGGTATTACATTGTTGGTCCACGATCTATATGATTTGGCCTTGTCCATGACAATAATTAAGATGCCATCACATAGAATCCTTCATATATAATAAACATGATTGAAATTTGTATTGGACATTCGAATAAAGAAAAGAATCCGCATATATTGACACAAAATGTATTAAGAAAATAATTACATAAAGAAAATGAAATAATTGTGGTTTCCATTTTGATAGAGAATTTCAATTTAATGTGATTCAATATTTTTTTGAAGCCCTTATGTTTGGTCAATGTGTAAAATGTATAAAATAATAAAATCAATATAATAACCTTAGTGATTTCGTTGCATTAATGTATTTCATATTTTATTCATTTTTATATTAAAGTTTTATATTAGTTTGCAACATTTGGTGTATTTTATATTAGAATTTTTAAAAGAGAAACAACAAAAACATATTCATTCTCTCGCCTTCAATTAATATTCTTTGTTTGTTATGCATGTTAATATAAATTCATCAAATTTTATCATACCCTTGTACTTATCAACACTAATAAATGAAAGAAAGAATAACTATATTTAAATTCTTAAACATTTTCATACATTGAACTAAGTTTTATTAAATGGAAACAAATCTTTCTATGAATAAATAATGAGACATGTTTGTTTAATAAAAACTTACTTAAGAAATGAACATATCTTTTATGCATGCATATATTTTTCTTATTTGTTTTAAGGCTTTACTTGAAGATACTCTAGTCTCGAGAACAAAAAAATAATATATTTTAATTTAGATTTCCTTCATATCTTCCACTCTTTCACATTATTCATGTTAGCAATGAAAACTGATTTTAATTTATATTCTTGATTATTTGAAAATTTTAAACTAAGTTTATTTAAATCAATAACACATTTCTTTGAATGTGTAGTAGGGATGTATTTATTATAGCACCCATGTAAAGGTAGCCGACAGGACCCACCATAAAGAGAGAGAAGGGAGATAGGAATGAAAAATAGAGGGAGAGATGTAAGATCCCTAAGAAGAGAGATGGCCACGAGGAGAGACCCAAGGGCATTTAAACGTAAGCTACCGATCACATCCATGAGATACGATGCTTCATCTACCTAAATTTTCCATAGACAAAGGAGGGTACTAGGCCGAGGAAGGGCTAGTTAGCTTGAGAAAATTCTTCAAGTTGTGTCCATGCACTAGTAACACGAAGGCTCATGTTGTTATACATATTATGAGGGATGGGGAAGGAGTATTGTAGAGGAAATAGGAGCAAAAGCTCTATGTGGATTTAAATACTATGACATGAGATATCTTTGAGGAGATATTCCCAAGAAGATATATTTCTAGTTGGTTCATTTAATAATAGATTGATGAGTTCAATGATCTAAAAATCTATCTTTGATGGTGGCATAGTATGAGAGTATATTTTTGGACTTGTAACACTACATCGACTATATTTAGGATAAGCGAGTTAGGATTAACAGTTCATCAAGGGGCCTAAATTTAGATCTTGGAGGGTCCATGCGTATGTACTGTCCATAAACACAAGTTGATGCCATGGAGAAGGTCTATATTGTGGAAGGAAATAGAGGAAAGACACAATAGGTGAGAGATAGGGTGAGGAGACTCATTCAACAAATCCAGGATATTTGGTCGAAGGGGACAATCCCTCCTCATTGTGTTGAACATAGATCCGCATTGTCCTACTTTTCCCACATCAAAATCTAAAGTAGTAGTCACACAAGTAGTAGAAAAACCACCCATAATTTATTAATCCACCTAGATATAATTCATAAAGAGGATGTATTATGGGGCATCCTACTAGAAGACCCATTAGGACATAGGCACCACATATATCTTATTGATCAGAGATCATCCACAATAGCCACAATAGTCTAGATCAAGATCATCACGGTGAACAAAATAGACTACTAGAGCACATGGAGGATTCTCTTTCCAATGAGGGGACTTGGTGGCTGTTATGGATGTGGTGCACATGGGGATATTTTGAGAGATTTTCATAGAATCCATTAAATAAGTGTAAGGCCCTTATTTTGAGCCAAAATTTGGTGAGATGGCGAAGAGTCACATGATCTATGTAGTGATTGAGAACCTATAGGAAGAGCACCAGAGCACTATGGTTGAGACCTTAGGTAACTCCTAACTCCATCCTATTTCTTTCGGGCTCTTCTAATTATTTCATTTCCCCATCTTTAGTAAAGCGATGCATGCTTGTGGTAGTTAGGTAGGTCGTAGTTGGCTCGTAGAGATGGCTTCGGATCTAAGCTCAAATTGGAATCTTTAGTCAATGAGTGTGTAGTAGACCTAGGACCCTTCACCACAACCTTAGATCTTCACATCCCTCCTTGGGATCGTATGGGATTATTTTGGTATATGGATTAGCTTTCAACACACAAGGGTAGAGTGGATTACTACAATGAGGTAATCTCTTATTCATATTATTTGTGAGTTAAGTTAGTGATTTTTGGGGTTAGGATGCCTATGTAAATTCACACTATATCCATTATGCATTTGAAGAAGTATGTACGTAAGAGATGTCTAATTATATGCCATTACGATCGGTGATAAGTGGGAGGATAAGACTAGTGGGAATAACAATAGTTAGATAAGATTCATCGATAAATTTTGATGATCTTGACATAAAATTTGAGCAAGTGGGAAAGTAGCCATCATTCTTAATGTCCTCCGAAGCTCCATTGTAGCATGGTGAAACCCTTCCCATCGTACATCCGAGATGAGGAGATCATATGTGGCATTAGGGTGCTTGATTTTAGGGGTTTTTTTTTCTGAATTTGAAGAAATCTAGCTCTAATTAAGGGTTTTTTAAGAAGACCATCACTTCCATGGCATGTGTGGGGGTCAATTTTAGGGTTATGGGCTTGATGGTTGATTCTATGATAGGGTCCCACCTGGTTTCCTTTCCCAGATTGGAAAAGGAGAAGATTGATTCCAAAAATATTTCATCTAATTTATCCACTTTGTGGACGCTATTTACTTGAATCAAAGGAATAAACAATGACTCCCCTTGTCCAATCTCAATGTCTACCACCTCCCTCTCAGACTTCAAGGTAAGTTAACTTCAGATTTGATTTCATTGTGTTTTTTGTCTAGCAAATCTTAAACACCCATTTCATGAAAAGGAAAGAAAAAGGTTATTTAAATATTCATTATTTTCTTTTGATTTTATTCGATGGTTTTGATTATCATAAATTTATAAATACCCATCTTCAATGTTGTTTTTAGCAACAAGGGAAAGTAGGATAATTGAATACCCACAAAAGATAATTAGTTGGGAACAAAGCATTAGGAGCTAAGGACTTAAAGAATGAGCAAACGAGAAGATCATATCTCATGTGGCCATAGTGATTGATGTCTCCACCAAAAAAAAGTAAAATTTTCATGTGCTCTACAAATTCCAAGGTGAGTTAGTTGATGTTAATTTTATTAGGGATAATTAAAGTGGGGATCAGATATAAGTAGAGAAGTCAAGTTGGTTGATTTCATGGGCTTTTTTTGTTGTTTTAAAAGCATCAAGTGTTATACATAATACAATGTATTATTTTTTTGATGGGTGTTATTACATTTTAAGATGTTCAAAATACGAGTCAAAAAACAAAATTTTTTTGTTTTTATTATGTTTGGGAAATTGGGGATTGCTTTGGTTTGTTTGGCAATAAGTTTAAAAGCAAGCCCAATAATTATAGAATCAAGTGTGACTTCATTTTGGGCTTAGTATCTACAAAGTATTCTCAATCCCACTTTGGTGTGATATATGATTAGAGAACTCGACATCACCACTACCCGAAATAGGTAGATTTATAAGTTTGAGTTATGATTTGTGTTGATTTTTTTGTTGCTTTTTAAATGCCATGTAGGGTCGTTTCATTTTTTTGGTAATAGGTTTCAGCTAGCTCAATTCATTTTGAGTTTACATTAAAAAGAATTTAATATACTAACTCAATGCGGTGATGTAAGGATGAATTTGTTTAGCAAGATGGAAGAATATCATATGAGATAATTTCTTGTAAGTTGCAAAAGTAGGTGAATGGGACTCAAACGTACAGTGGCAGTAAAAATAGCTAATCAAGAGTTCTAATAAGACCCTAGCCGAAATATGTAGATGTAGTAGGCAAAGATTTAGTGCAAGGTTTTGAATTTTTGTAGCTATTTTTGGGCACTTCAATATCTTGATCAAGACCATAATTCCATGGAACGAGTGTTATTGACTAGTAATACCAAGGAACTAGTAGATTTAAAAGGACTATGAAAAGAAAGGTTTCGACACATAGGCTCGACCGAAATAGGAAAATTATTTCAGGAGGCGCTCAGTGATTGGGAGACTTGCCTAGGGAAAACTTAGTTTATTTTCAAGACCCTTCAACTCCTTGACCTAAAGCATTCTTTTTTGTTGTACATCATAGAATGAACTTCCCTACTAGGTAAAATCTCTAGAGATATCTTGGTTTTTTAATTTTAAATAAGTGTCTTATATTTCATATCTTTAATACAATGAAACATAATAATAACCACAAAAAAGAACCAATATTTCTGCTTTAAATGGATAAAGCTTGACACTAATTCAGTGGTCAAGATGTGTTCTTTTCACTCTGTAGCAAGTGTGCTTGCTTGGTTTTGATCCTAGGTTTTTGCTTACAAGAAGTGTACCAACTTACCACTAAACCAAACCTCAACTAACATTTTGCTAAGTTCTTAAATACATCCGTCAAAATCTATGCATGTGTATATGGGTGACTCTAATATCTTGATCATGACTATAATTGAGTTTGCACATGAAGAAACCACCTATTTCACAAAGATTAATGGTTATTCTTAAAATTTTGATCCTTTGGACAATATTTGTAACCCTTATTCAGCTTAATCCTTGAGAGGTTGGATGGGTTAATCTTTTGTAATTTGAACCGGCTAGGATTTAGGACCAAATAATCTAACTTCCTCCTTTTTACCTTTTCTAATCTTATTTTCTTGTCTCATTTTGTTCACTATTCTGAATTAGGTAACTATCGAAAAGGAAAATCAGAGCTCAGATTGTAAAAACCAATACCAGCCTTGATGGAGAATATGTTTGGATTTTTTGGGTGGTTTTTTAAATAGCAAGTAAGGTAATGAATTTTTTTTTTTATCATTATGTATTGTTTCAGCAAGATGTGTATGTTAATTACCTATGGGAGGGTTACATCATACTTTGAAGTTGTACATAAATCATTCACCTATACATGGGTAGAATTTGTTTTTTCGAAATAAAAGCATCTGTAAGTGTTTCCCTATTACCAAAATTTTATCTGGGAAGCTTTATGAAGCATGATGGACACTAAGTCATAAAGATCAAATAATTTTCATGCAAACATATCAAAGTGGAAAGTTACACTTTTATTGATTTATTCGTTAAATATAACCAAAATAATATTGAAACTTGGGATGAGAATTTACCATTTATTCAACGCTGCCGAGAATAGAGTAATCTACAACTTAAAATTTTTATCTCCATTCAAGACATGTCTGATTTTTTTACCATGATCCCATAGGATGTGAAATTTGAGTGTGGAGTTCATTAAAGGATGCACAAAGATCAAAAGGAAACAATTTCCTTAGGTATGTAGAGAAGTTCAAATAGGGATAATAGGTGTAGGACATAATCTAAACATCTATAAAAGTACGAGGTCAAACCGATTTGGCATTTACCTTTCGTACCTTGTAGTAATTTGATTAGATTCCTTCTAACTAAATTTTCTTCCTTATTACATGTGGGTTCAATCAATAAAATGGAAAACGCACTCTTTGAATCATCATTGTTTAATGGGGAGAGGGGACAAAGAAATATTTTCCATTCATAGAAGGCTTAGCCCTTAATTCTCAATAAGAAATAGTTGAGTACATAACACTTCCAAGTAACGTACAACCAACAAGGAAATATGAGCAAGAGTACTTGCAGATCTCTTTCAAGGAGAAACTTATGAGAAAGGCCAAAAGGCTTTATTTGGCACTGGTGAGAGAATTTTTCCCATATGTTAAACAATTAAGATTTTAGAGATCTAAAACCACCCCATTAGGGAGATAGGATATGAATAGAGGTTAAAAATGGGAAAAAAACAACAGAGAAGACAAAAATAACGTGTCCATTGTAAAGAGGGAGAAAATATTTGGAGATTGTTTTGCGTGTGTCTACCTCAAGCTAGATATCATTCTTTTCCCTTGTTCATCTCATCATCCCATGTAGAAAAACCCTTGCAAAGTTGATTCCAAATAAATTAAAAGGGAAAGCAGGCTATTATACAAAAGTTTTGGGTAGACAAACTCGTGGAAATTTAAGTGCAAATAAGCCCGATGACACAAACCAACAAACTCCATTATAAAATTTGAACACATTAATGATTCTTGTTGATCCTAGAAATCTTAATTTATGGAAGATACCAACTGGGAGGGCCCATATGTGTCATGTTAACAATACAAGAAAATTTGGAACTGAGAAAAGTTATTCACCTTCCATATAATGGATCAATCATTTGAATAAAAGTCATATAAATGATCATTAAAGACCATTTAAAAAGGAGGAGATTGGTTTGGAAACAAAGAGACCATTGTGGTAATTTTTATAATTGAATAATCCCATTTTGATTGTTTGAATGTGAACATATATCTCTGTAACTCTATCATAAAGTATTTCAGAAGGAATTAAAGTAGTTTCAATTTTCTCCAAACTAAATTTCGTACCCCAAGTGGGTTGCACCACATTAAATATTTGTTTTTCTTGTATGGAGAGATTTTTTTCTAGTATCTGTTCTATACCTTCACTGGTTTTTTTCCTACACACAAAGTATGATAATATCTTAATTTTGTAATCATTATTTATACTAATTTTTTTAAAAATATTTGTTTGAGGATTTATGCTTAAGCCTAAAGTTTTCTTTGATTATGGCAAATAGAAAATGAGGAGAGGAGATTTCTCCATGTTTAGAATTACTCATTAGAAACCTGCAATGCAAATGCCATTGGGATTAATTAAAAAAGGTAAATATTTGGTATCATTCTCACCAAATTTTTTTGACGAAATAGAACCACTAGAGTTCTACAACCATTTACATATCATAAAAAAAGAGAAAACCAATTGATATTTTGAATGCATAGTGAAATAAGGTATTTTATTTTTCCTTCTAAGTTGGTTCATCTTCATCCTACTTCTTGCACAGATCCTGATTCCTCGTAAGTAGGATAGTCGTATTTTATTTTGGGTGCCTCTTTAATTTTCCATGATTTGTTTGTTTTGGGATGCTATTTAGACCTTGAGCCTTCTACGCAGATCCTTGGTCCCTCATTTCTTTTTCCTCATTTTTTCAAACAGTTCACCAATATTTTCCTTGTTTATTTTGTTTCTTATATTGATCCTTATTTTTAAAGGATGGTGTGTATAGTAGAGGAAGGGATACAAACCATATGGCGAGTGTTAGGCAAATTTAGAATGAATCCACATAATAATATGCATTGGTAAGAAGAGAGATTTGGTTATAGAAATGTATGGATCCTAGATAATAATGGTAGAGGAACTCAATGCCTGTAGGGGAGCAAGGAGTTCTATTAAATATTTCATGAAGATTTTTTGTTGAAATAATCATCACTGTAGTAATGGGATTAATCCTTCAAATTTGGGTAGATATGACAAATGATAAAAATTTGGCACTGGGGACTGGGTACTTATATCATAATCTCAAGACTAACTCCTAAATTGTGTAATGCCCAGTTCTCTTTGACACTTTTGATATTAATCCCGATATCTGCTGACTATATTATGGACATTATTATAGTTTTGATTTAGTAATGTGTTAGATGTTAGATCATGGATTATTATGACTTTGATTTATATATGATGCATGTGGATTATTAGAGACATTTAAATGGATATTGACATATTGTTGACATGGTTATATTTATGGATATTTTTGGACATGTGATATGTTGATATGTTGAGTAGACCTAGAAAATTGAATTAAATGTGATGATCATATAGTTGTTGATGAGATTGTAAATGATATTGTTGATTTTCTGATTTTTTTGTGATTCATATATATATATTGATCATTTTGGAATTATAATTATATATATTTTGATGTTATGATGTGGCCACGAGGCCTAAGGAGTTATTTTAATTTTGCAGGTTCAAAATATCACAAAAACATCCGGGGATTGAGACCAACCACATTGGAATTTTAGATGAATTCAACAAGGTCACCATGGAAACGTGTAATTTTTTGTGTTTGATTGTGTTAGGGATTCCCATGGGAGGGATCACCTTTAAATGTGACCAATGGTTATGTGAATTTGTTTATTTGGTTTCCCTTTTTATTGATGTTTGTATGTGTTTATTGAGTGATGTGTTTACTCCTTTTATTTAAATAAATTGTGGTATTTAATGTGAGTAATCATATTGTTAAAATAAATAAATCAAATTGAGTCATAAGAAAGTAATTATTAGAGTGGTTGAATCTTATATTAAATGTTGTAAGATATGTGTAAGCAATGTGTAAGTGATGTGTAAGAGATATGTAAGTAAAATTTGGAGTATGAAACACTTCATATTCTTTAGAATTCGAAATTGTCCTTGGAGACTATTTTTGGAGGTTTGTGGGACAAGTTAAACTTGTCCCATACCTCTTAAATTTGCATACCAACCTTACCTATGGTTGGAGAGTTTAAATCTAGCCTTCATTATGCATTTTTGTAAGTCTAGCTAAATGTTTTAATTTCAATTCTTTCTTGAAATTAATTTCAGTCCTTGGGTATATTTTCTTGATTTTAGTGTGTAAGTAAAATTGTCATATTATTCACCTACTTATTTATTGTGTCTTGGTGATTGAAGTTTAATTTTGAGTTGGAGTTGAGCATATGTAATGTTGCATCCTACAAAGATCCACCTCATCCTCCTCTCTTCCCCTTCTATATATTGGAATTCATTTTATTCCTTTGGGGTTACACACTTTTGGTTGCTTCACATTTGCATACTTCATTGATCTTGGGCTGTTTTGTATTGGAAAGCTTGCTTGTTGGAACTTGGAACAAACTCCATTATGGAGAGGTAAGATCTTTGATCTTGAAATGCTCTTCTTCTGATAAATGTTATTTTTGTGAATTTTTTGGCATGCGTGTGGGTTGTTTGGGTAGATGGATTAGGGATGGTGTAGGAGAAGACTATGGGGTATTTATGTTAGAAGCATAAGTGTTTTGGGGAGACATAAGTGTGGAGGGAGTTGGGATCTAGGTTCCACCTTAAAACTAAATTGCTTGCATTTATTTACTCATTTTGGGGTGCATAAGAGGTTAAGGAAATGTGAGGAATAAGGGGTACTTGGGGAGGAATAAGGGCATGTCAGGATCTAAAATTATATATATATATATATATATATATATATATTGGTGTTTTGTTCTCAGGTGGAGATACCCATTTCCCATTTGGGAGGCATAAGAAACACCCCCATAGTTTCTTTCTCCTTTGGCTTACATGATGAAGCCTGAGTGTTGTTTTTTGTCTTTATTCGTGGTTGCAAATTACGTTTTGTTTTGGAATGTGTTTTGAATGAGAAATCTGTCTTTGTGTTGTGGAAGCCTGTTGTTGCCATGTGTTGGAAAACATCTCTTATTGCAATATGGTTGGGGCTCAAGGGCCAATGAAGAAGGGTGGATTATTCTTTTCATTTGATCTCTTCATTAGGTGGAGAGCATTGACTTTCCCCTGTTGTGTTGTGATCAAATTGAAATAAAGAAAATGGAGGATATTCATGTTGTTATGGAGCAGAGAAAAAAAAATAGACAAGTTTGACTCTCCTTGTTTAGATTATTCTTATTGGAAACCTTTCCCACGTTGAAGTGGATGACCTTGTACATTATTGTGTTGGAAAGACTCTTTTTTATCTATGAAAGTTATAATTGATTATGGAAGAATGTATCTTGTATTGATCCTGTGAACATAAAAGAAAGATATGCATTTGGTATGTTGTAATTTGAAAATAAATGGAAAAGAAGTTGTAAGATATTACTTTGAAATAATAGAAGTGTTTTTCCTTATTCATATGATATTATTTCCATTTGAAATATGTGGTTAATACAAAATATGACATCTTTGTTTATAAAAGTGAAAAAGAAGTATGTATGAAGAAATGTTGACCGCTCTATCTCATTTGAAATGTTTAATTTATTTTGGAAAAAGAGAATAATAGAAGTTGCATTCTTGGATTTATCTTTTGATTGAAAGAAATAAAACTATTTAAAACTATCATGGAATAAATTCAATGTTTTCATTACATGTTAAAAGAGATAGTTTAATCTCGATTCTTGAAATGTACAAACTTCATTTCTACTTCACCGTATACTTTGCAGATTCATTTTTAACAAATGTGCAAAACCACCCTACAAATCTATAAGAGAAAAATGAAATATGTCCAAAGAACTTAATGAGATCAAAATGATCCCCAAAATAAAATAAAACGCTCAAGAAATAGTTAAAGAACCCTTCAAATCAAGTAAAGCGCAAAATGCGGGTCTTCTGCTGTGTGAACATTGGTAATTTTTGAATGCAAATCAATCAAGAAAATTTAATCTTGCAATCTATCCTTAATCCTTCCAAGTGAAATCCTTTATGCCTGTTTGGCAAGATGAAAAGGAATTAATGACAAATTTGAAAAAAATTGATAAGTTAAAAATACCAAACTCACTTCTAAGTGATAGAAATACATTTTCTCAAAATTGACCCTTTAAACTTTATCAAAATCTAATTCTTAAGGTTTGTGCAAAGAGGACAAAGAGAGATTTCTAGAAAGTCCTCATTTGCCAAAAAATGAGTTCCCTATCAAAATTTATAGTGTTTCGAAATTTTTACTTCATTTCGAGCTCAAAATAATGTAATGTCAAATGTAAATGAATAAAATATTATTTGGTAGACCCGTGGGCTAAAAATTTCCTTTTTTACTTTTTTCCCAAAAGGTGCAAATTAATAAAGTTTCCCGCCACTCACTAATCCACAAGCCTTCATTTTGTCTAAAATGATCTAAGTCCAAAAATTTAATTTAATAATTTTTTTTCCTGAGCCCTGCCACCCTGCAGCAAATCATTGATCGACATGGAATCGTTGGGAATCAGCTAAGGCTTAGATAGATTTTAACCTTAAGTGCTTTCAAAAATAAATTTTTAAACAAGAATTTAAGTTTCTCACCAGCTCCGATAATGCACAATCAATCAAGTGCTGTCACATGGCTTCACGAGGCGTCGGTGGAGGAGCAGATATTTTTAAGCCTTAACGCTTCACAAAACTTTTGGGAAAATTTTCCAAATTATCCACGCCGGCTTGCCAACCTGTAGCCAATTTTGACTGACACAGGGAATCTTCTCATGTCGGCGGAGGCACAGGTTTCTTTCGACATTTTTTCCTTTACTTTTGAAAAGTTAAATTTTCCAAATGTTCCCTATCGACCCATTGACCCAAAGCCAATAAGAAGCGACCATGTGGCCTCCTTGGGTGTCGACGGAGGTGTAAGTGTAAAATTCACTTTCTCCCAAAAAGGAAAAAGTGCTAAATGCCTTCCCCACTCCACCATCCCGTGTCTAGGAAAAGTTTTCTTCCCACTCTGTCAGTCTGCTTTTCTCCTTCGGGTGAATTTTCTCTCCGATGTCGGAGGCCCGTGAGGCCCACTCTTGGGAAATTTTCACCCCAAGTTCCGTCGGCCCATAACTTGACAAATAGGACAAGTTAGGAGGAATTCTTTATATCACTAGAAAGGTGAGGAAATTCCTATCTAATGGGAATGTTTTTAGAAGTTTTAATTGTATTTATCATGGAAAAAAATCAAATTAAATCTTTAAGCGAGTTTGGGAGTGGGTAAGTAAGAATTTAGTCTAATTATTTTTTATATGTATTCTTTCCCTACCCCCGTAATTAACCCTTGCTCTTGTCATGGATCTTGTGGAATTAAATACCCTGAGTATTTAATTTTTTTGGACCCTTAACACTAAAATTTTAAATTAGGGAATATTTACCTAAAATGTCAATGTAATCGGTGATTAAATTAATCCTAAGGATATTTGAGCTAGGTGTGCATTTATTACACTTATTGATTTATAATTTTGAATTAGTATTTTTCATAATGGGAAAAGTTATAAGGTGAATTTAATTGTCCTTTAGACTTTGGTTGTTAACACCAAAAATAAATAAAAAATTATTCCATAATTTTTCTAACTAAACCTAGGTTGTTCTTGGTTCTCAAGTGGAAGATTTTAGCGAGTGTTACACTTGGTATCGAGCCATGGGTTCAAATTTTGGACCCTTGGGCACACTAGAAAATTGAAACATGAGCGTAAACATAACACACTTTTAATCTAGAAAACAACCTTGTTTGAAAATTGAAAAAAGAAATACGTATGAAGAAATATTACATTACTTTGACAGTCAGAATTAAAATAATAATAAAATAATAAGTTGTTTAAATTTTTGTGCTTGCTTAGTGGCATTTTTCTAAACCCGGGTAACCAAGAATGTCAAATTAAATTGATTTTTTGAACTTCTAGTGTAGTGGAAACTTGGCTACCTTTGAAAATGTGTTGTTTTACAAATCCTAAATTTTGATTTAATTGTATGATGTGTTAAGCCCTTTTAAGACCTTTCCTTATTGGAGTGGTTGGAATGATAAATTTTATGGTGTGATTCTTGTGGATGGACAATAGTGATTGTGATCTAGGGTCGGGAAGATTTAATTAGAATTTGTTTAGAGCTTCCTCCCTTCAGTGATTAGGAAAGATGGTAAGGTTGTCAGCTTTTTCATTTTGTTACCGTATGGGAGAGTGGAAATTAAGTCTAGGTGTCATTTATGACCCAATCTCGCGTATGTGTCTTGGGAACTAACTCGAGTAGAGTACCCTTATTAGCGAGTCATGAAGGTTGCATAATGAATGTGGTGTTAACTTTTGTGCTTTAAATTCTTAATCTTGTGTTATTTTATCAAGGATTAGCATATTATTTTATGAGTGATTTTAGAATCTCGAGGCTCTTTTCATTATTTATTTTTTTTGAGAATTTTTAGACTTTGCAATGTAGCTACTTAGCCACTTTCCTTGATCACTTATATTCTTTGATTTTACTTTGACTAGTGACTCGAGGTCGTTATCATTGGCTAATTAGCTAAATGTTACATAATTCTCACTAGCATATTGTTGAGTTTGTTCTACGTTGTTACCTTATGAAAATTTGTCATCCGGGGTTACACCCTTAGTGTTTGAATGTCTTCTTAGGTGGTTAAAGTTATGCCTTAGTTTTGGATGAACGGAACCTTGAGTGTGTCTAGGATCTTAGAGTGATTTTTTCGTTGCTCGAACTTTCTCGATAGAGAGTTCATTGTGTTGTGCATTCTAGTTGACAGTCTATTAGCAATGGTGGTGATTCTCTTATAATCCAATAAGAACTTGAAACTTTTGGAGTAGAGGTGTTTAATTTTGGGTGATGAATTATGTTAGGATCGGATTGCTTTTTTGGGTTTGTGGATATTAGTGGAAATATGGTTATTTAGTAGGACCTTTCATTAATGGCATGCTAAGTTTTATCATGTTTTTTGTGTTTCATTATAAAAATTATTGACTTGTAGATTGTATGCATCTTGGTAATTCTGATTATATTTAATCCCATTCAAGCGGTGTGTTTAATTAAGTGTCTTTGTTTTGCTCACATTGACCTATCAATCTTGGGGTTACGTGGAGACATTTATGGACGCTTTGAGTCTTTTAGACTATGACAATGGTAATGTTAGTATAATTAGACCTTGATAATTTAATCTCGGTGGTATTTTATAATGTGATTCTTCTGTGAAATTGTAACTCTTGGTCGTAAATCCATGTTGAATAGATAGTTGGTTGTCTTATTACATTTGATGCTTTCTAGTAAGTATGTGGTGTTCTTATAATTGAAATCTTTCCTTGTCATTTCAATTTCTTGGTTGGTGGTATCCTTTGGTAATACGGGTGTAGATTTGAAAACTTTCATTTTGTTATCATGTGAATAAAATGTTTTCACCAAAACAACAAACATTGTTAAACACTAGTAGATCAGTAAAAGTAATTATGTTCCCTTAATTGGATTTCCTTGTAACCTCTTTTGAGACATGTAGAACCCACTAGGAATGTTTTATGATACTTTTGATTAGTGAAAAAATATAGAAATATTTTGTGATCCATGTTGGTTGATTGTTTCCTAGTTCTTACAAAATTGAGAATGTGTTTTCTATGTTGAATGTCCTTTGTTTCCTTAGAATTAAAAATGTGATGTGTTGATTTACCTATCTCTCCCATAAAAGTAATAGGTTGATATGTTTACCCTTCCTTATCATTAAATATTTAATTGACAAGTTGACTTACCCAAACATCATAAAACTATAATTGAGGAGATTTGGCCTTGAAGTTTAACAAATAAACTAGAACATAAAAACAAAAAATGGTCCTTTCTTTAAGCTTGGTAGATGAATAATAATAATAATAATAAACCATGTATAAGAAAAGAAATGGAAAATTTTTTCCATCTACCTACCCTTGGAGTAAAGTAAATACTTATTCTCTTTTCCACCTTTTTAGAATGGTGAGATAACATGCCCCTTAGTGGTCCTTATAACACAAACTTGTGATGTTATAATAAAAGGAATTTAATTAAGAAAACTCATAAAGGAATGTGATTAGAAAAAAACTACCACTTTTGACTTAATTAGTTGAGTTATAAAATAAGTAAGATGTATGTGTATTGAGTGTAATGTATAGTCGAACCTCGGAGTTCTGTCGCCTACCCGTAATTGTGAAACACCTGGTGGTTAGTAATGTGTTTTAGTTGCTTAGTACCTTCTCATTCATAGATTCATGTGTCTTTCTTGTGAGAGTTTCAGGTCATCATACCCTTATCATCCCATTGATCAATGAGTGTGAGTTGTGGTCTTTTGGATTGAAACTTACCTCTTGTTTAGGAGAAACCTCCTTGTGTGTTGTCCTTTCCTTGATAAATTAAGTTATTGTAATTTTAAGGAAACATATTATAAGGATATAAAATAACTTTGGGAAGTATTTTTTTCTTCTTGTTATTCTTTAGATACATTGTTGTTGTTGACCCTTACCATTAGGATGGAAAGTGCAAGATGATGTTATTCACTTTCATCTCTATGCACCCTTGGTTTATAGACATCATGTTATTTTTCTTCTCCCTAGTGACCTTGAGTGCTCCTTGGTGTTATGATTTATGCTTGTGATCTCCTTTTTATTATTCCAAGCTTGACCATGAAATAAGATAAATAAATCCCATTGTGTTATTGTGAATGGTACTTCTTGTTTTGATATGTTAGCTGTTAGGGGAGATATATATCTTTTTTTTTTAGTAAATGGTTGCCGTCTCTAGATTTGGTTTGTGTGGTGTGTTTGATTCTTTAAAAAAAAAGTTTAAAAATCATACTATAGGAAGACTTGTGGTCATGAATTTGCTTAATATTACCCTGAAAATTTTGATTGCACCGTCTCGAGTTATATAAGTGATTTCCATAAATAGTTTCCTCGATTGTAAATGTTTTGTTGTTTTAGGTGTCCTTCCTTGTTTATTAACCTCATCTTGTGTGATCTCAAATTTTGGGACCTTGAGTAGACATGTCTCTCATACAAAATTTTGGCCATGGTTGATTCTCCTAGCCTTGTCTAAGAAACGAATGATGAAAACATAATTTAACCTTAGTGGAAACCCTAAATTTTTTTATTGCAGTATGTTGCATTCCATGGAAACTATGTGGTTTTTCTAAAACTCATGTAATTCTCCTTAGTATTCCTATACTTGGTGGTTACTCTTAAGACTCTTTTCAACTCTTCATGTTATATTGTTATGTGTTGTATCTTGGTTGATAGTGTAAAGTTACTCTCTAGATTTAAATATTCATAGACTTTAATGCAAAAAGTTTAGAACTCATCTCTTACAATCTCCATTATTCTTCTGAATTGCATTGGACAAAACTTGGGTTATGTGGACCCACACTTGTTTGAAGCAAGAAATCTCCGTAATGGAGTGATCATTTTTTGTTGCATGTTTTCCTATCTCTCTTTACATTGAATTCTAGGAGGAAGTCGAGTCTAAGGGGAGGGGGATGTAGTGCCCACTTCCCTTCAAAATTTTGATATTGATCCCGATACTAATGACTATATTATAAACATTATTATAATTTTGATTTAGTATGGTGTTAGATGTCAATCATGGATTATTATTGACTTTGATTCATATATGATAAATTTGGATTATTAGATACATTTATATGGATATTGACATGTTGTTGACATGGTTATATTTATGTATGTTGTTCAAAAATCTGATATGTTGATATATTGAGTAGACATAGAAAATTGAATTAAATGTTATGATTATATAGTTGTTGATGATATTTCAAATGATATTGTTGATTGTCTAGATGTTGTTGTGATTCATATATATATATATATATATATTGATGATTTTGAAATTATAATTATATATATTTTGGAGGTTTTGATATGGCCACGAGGTGGAAGGATGTATTTGTATTTTGTAGGTTTAAAATATCACAACAAACATCGAGGGATTGGAGACCAACCACATTCAAATTCTAGATGAATTCAACAAGGTCACCATGACATCCTCTATTTGTTTGTGTGTTTGATTGTGTTAGGGATTCCCATGGGTGGGTTCCTCATTAAATGTGACCAAGGGTTATGTATTTATTTATTTGGTTCCTTTTTATTGATGTTTGTATGTGTTTATTAATTGATGTGTTTACCCCTTTTATTTAAATAAATTGTGGTATATAATGTGAGTAATTATATTGTTAAAATAAATAAATCAAATTGGGTCATAAGAAAGTACTTATTAGAGTGGTTGACTCTTGTATTAAATGTTGTAAGAATGTGTAAGCAATGTGTAAGCAATGTAAGTGATGTGTAAGAGATATGTAAGTAAAATTTGGAGTATGAAACACTTCATCTTCTTTGGAATTTGAAATTTTCCTTGGAGACTATTTTTGGAGGTTTGTGGGACAAGTTAAACTTGTCCCATACCTCTTAAATTTTCATACCAACCTTACCTATGGTTGGAGAGTTTAAATCTAGCCTTCATTATGGATTTTTGTAAGTCTAGCTAAATGTTTTAAATTCACTTCTTTCTTAAAATTAATTTCAGTCCTTTGGGATATGGGCTTGATTTGAGTGTGTAAGTAAAACAATCATATTATTCATCTAATTATTTATTATGTTTGGAGATTGAATTTGACTTGTGAGTTGGAGTTGAGTATGTGTAATGTGGCATGCTACAAAGATATACCTCATCCTCCTCTCTCCCCCTTTATATATTGGAATTCATTTGAATGTTTTGGGGTTACACCCTTTAGTTGCTTCACTTTTGCATACTTCTTTTGGGGTGAATTCTTTTGATGTTTTGAGGCCTTTATTTTGGAGAAAGGTTGTAGGATTTTACGTGCCCATGTCTGATTGATCTTGGGTTTGTTTTTTATTGGAAAGCTTGTTGTTAGAACTTGGAACAAACTCATTATGGAGAGGTAAGAGCTTGGATCTTAAAATGGGCATCTTTTTATTGTGTAAATGTTGTTGTTCTGAATTTTTGGCATGCGTGTGGGCTATTTGGGTAGACGGCCTAGGGATGGTATAGGAGAAGACTATGTGGTATTTCTGTTGGGAGGCATAAGTGTTTTGGGGAGGTAGAAATTTGGATGGATTTTGATCTAGGTTCCACATTAAAAAGAAATAGATTGCATTTCTTTACTCGTGATGGGGTCCATAAGAGGTTAAGGAGGCATAAGGAAATGAGTGGAATAAGGGGTACTTGGGGAGGCATAAGGGCATGTCATTGATATGAAATTATATATATATATATATATATATATATATATATATATATATATATATATATATATATATTGGTGGTTTGTTCTCAGGTGGTGATACCCATTTCCCCTTTAGGAGGCATAACCAAGTATCCCCATAGTTTCTTTCTCATTTGGCTTGCATGATGAATCCCGAGTGTTGTTTGTTGTCTTTATTTTGTGGTTGCAAATTACAATTTTGTTTTCGACTATGTTTTGAATGAGAAATTTTCTATGTTGTGGAACCTTTTTATTGCCATGTGTTCAAAAACATCTCTTATGCAATATGGTTGGGGCTCGGGGAAAATGAAGAAGGGTGGCTTATCATTTTCATTTGATGTCTTGTTGGGTGAGAGAATTTCCTTTCCCCTATTTATTGTGATCAAATTAAAATAAAGAAATGGAGGATATTCATGTTGTTGTTCTTGAGAAGAGAAAAAAAGACAAGTTTGATAAAGTCCTTGTTTAGATTATTCTTATTGGAATACTTTCCCACCTTGAAGTGGATGATTTTGTATATAATTATGTGGAAAATACTACTCTATTTTAGCCATGAAAGTTGTAGTTGATTATGGAAGAATATATATTGTATTCAATCCGTGAATGTAAAAGAAAGATATGCATTTGGTATGTTGAAATTTTAAAATAAATGGGAAAGAAGTTGTAAGATATTAATTTGAAATAATAGAAGTGTTTTCCTTGTTCATATGATATTATTTCCATTGGAAATCTATGTTTAATATACAGTAGGAAATCTCTATTTATAAAAGTGAAAAGGAAGCACATATGAAGAAATATTGCACTGCTCTGTCTCATTTGAAATGTTTAATTAAAAAAAAAAAAGAATAATAGAAGTTGCATTCTTGTCTTTATATTTTGATTGAAGGAAAGAAAACTATTTAAAACTAACATGGAATAAATTCAATGTTTTTTCATTGCATGGAAAAAGAGATAGTTTAATCTCTATTCTTGAAATCTACAAACTTCATTTCTACTTCACCGTATACTTTGCAGATTCCTTTTTATCAAATGTCCAAAACAACCCTGAAAATCTATAAGAGACAAATGAAATATTCAATTGGACTTAATGAGATCAAAATGATCCCCAAACTAAACTAAAACTCTTAATAAATTTTTAAAGAACCCATCAAATCAAGTAAAGGTGAAATTATAGGTCTTCGATGTGTGAACATTGGTAATTTTAATGCAAATCAATAAAGAAATTTAATCTTGAAATCTATCCTAAAACCTTCAAAGTGAAATAATTTATGGATTTTTGGAAGATGAAAAGGAATTAATGACAAATTTGAAGAAAATTGATAAGTTAAAAATATGAATTCACTTCTAAGTGATAGAAATATGTTTTCTCAAAATTTACCCTTTAAAATTTATCAAAATCAATTCTTAAGGTTTATGTGCAAAGAGGACATCGAGAGCTTTCCAGAGAGTCCTTGTTTGCCAAAAATTGAGTTCCCTATCAAAATTTATGGCCTTCTAAAGTTTTTACTTCATTTCGGGCTCCAAATAATCTAACTGTCAAATTTAAATGAATAAAATATTCTTGGGCAGACCCACGGGCTAAAACTTTCCTTTTTTCTTTTTTCCCAAAAGGTGCAAATTCATGAAGTTTTCCACCACTCCGCTAATCCATGCAAGCCTTCATTTTGTCTAAAAATAATCTAAGTCCAAAAATTTAATTTGGCAAGTTTTTCCACGTCGCCGCTACACCCAATCACCGATCAACACGTGGCTTTGTTGGGCATTGGTGGAGGTTTGGATTGATTTTAACCTTAAGCGCTTTCAAAAAAAAATGGAATTTTTTTGTAAGTTTTCTCCGCAGCTCCATTAGCCCGCAGCCTAATCACGTACTTCCACGTGGCTTCACGAGGCATCGATATAGGAGCAGATATTTTTCAGCCTTAACACTTCAAAAAACTTTTGGGTAAAATTTCCAAATTATCCACACCGACCCACCAACCCATAGCCAATGTTGGATGACATGTGGCATCTTCTCACATCAGAGGTGGGTTCCTTTGACCTTTTTCCTTTCCTTTTGAAAAGTCAAATTTTCCAAATGTTCCCAACCGACTCGCTTTGACTTGCAGCCAATAAGGAGTTGCCACATGGCCTCTCCGGGAGCATCGAAGAGGTTTGGGTGTAAAATTCTTTGTCCCAAAAGGAAAAAGCGCTAAATGCCTTCCCGCTCCACTCGGCCCGCGTATGGGAAAAGTTTTTTCCCTACTCGCTGGTCCACTTTTCTCCTCTAGGTGAATTTTATCTTCAAATTCCGTAGGCTTGAGTTGGGAAAATTTTCCTCCCAAGCCACTGAGACCCGATCTTGGGAAAATTTTCACCCCAAGTTCCACCGCCCATAACTTGAAAAATACGAGGAGTTACGTGGACTTCTTTATTTCACTTTGGAAAGGTGAGGAAATTCGCTATCTAATGGGAATGTTTTTAGGAAGTGTTAATTTAATGAATCATAGAAAAAAATCAAATTGAATCTTTAATCGATTTCGGGAGTGGGTAAGTAAGAATTTACTCGATGATTTTAAATATGTATTCATTCCCCACCCCTATAATTAAACCTTGATCTTGTCATGTATCTTGTGGAATTAAATGCCTTGGGTATTTAATTGTTCTAGACCCTTAACCCTAAAATTTTAAATTAGGGAATATTTAGCTAAAATGTCAATGTAATCATTGATTAAATTACTCCCTAAGGAGATTTAAGGTAGGTGTGGATTTATTACAATTATTGATTTATAATGTGGAATTAGTAATTTTTATAATGGGAAAATTTATTAATTGAAATTTAATTGTCCTTGAGACTTTGGTTGCTAACACACAAAAAAATTAAAAATTATTCCATAATTTTTCTAACTAAACCTAGGTTGTTCTTAGTTCTAAAGTGGAAGATTTTAGTGGGCATTACAAATTGCATTAGAAAATAGACTTAACCCACACATTTCTAAGGAACAAAATATATACAACCGGGCTTAGAAAATAAGGATATTAAAATCTGACTCAGACCCTTCTTCCTTATCAGATCTGACATTTACACTAAATATAGATAAATTAAACTAATAGGAAAGAACAAATAAATGTGCACATAGTGATGGACAAAAATATCTAATCACAAGTATACTATATACTCTTCCTCATACTAATATGAGATCAGATTAAAGGAAAATCCTATCTACCATAATTTTATAGCAGAGTGAATGATATTTAAGAAAACCTAGACACTATAATGTACCTACAAAAATGACATAGTTAAAGCATTGAAAGTTCCTCATATTTTTACCAGTTTTATCTCACTGTTGAAGTCCTTAAATGAATCAAAGAAGAAATGAAGGTTTGGAAACTTATCCTCAATGATTTCAAGTTAAACAAAATATATATAACAAATTACCTTGTTACTTGGTCAAGTATCATCATATGACAGCTTACACAATATAATCTACCCGTGATCCCAAAGAATAAAATGTTGATAGCCGATGTGGATTTTTACCCACTAATGCATAATGTTATAAAGAATGATTTTCCTCAATAGATCTAGGAATTGATATCCTCCAATGATTACCATGATGATTCAAAGCCATTATAAGAAATGTATTGAAACAGAGGACCATGGATAGGATAAGAAAATGGAGGGTAAGAGTGAAAACAAATTTGAAGAACAATGAAATAAACAAGTAGGAGTGATACCTTCAAAACTCTAGAAAGAGGCCAAAAATTAATAAAATAATTTGGTATTCATCTTTGTCTTTGTTTTAGATTTTTATTCCCTGTTAGGTACCTTTGACACTATAGAGAGGCATCAAACCCCATAAATGACTAGAGGAAAAAAATAGTGAGAAGTGATATCGGGAATATACATGATAAACTTAAAAACTCTCAATGAACACAATAACTTTAATAAAATAGAGGTGAATATTAAGACCTTTCCACTCACATTACAATCATATAGGGGACATTTATAGATCTTGTGATCAACATTAGAAGCCAAAGCCAAGATAATAACTCCCGATATAATATATATTAATCTTAAAACCTTCCCTTAATGCACAAAGAAGAATACTTCAAAATCTTAAATGGAATAGAAAACAAATAAGTTAATGATAAAGTACATCCATTTAAAATGGAAGGTTTTGAAGTGTCATTGTAACAGAAAAACATATATGAAATTTTTCAAAAATAAGGTTCAAGCGTGTATGTAACATTAAAACATATACTAAAGAAGACAAGTGCATAGTTCAATGCTTGCACATTTAAAAACTTGAACTTGATGCCTTCATTTATCTAAATACATATATCTGAAGTGGATAAACTATTAAATATTAATTTTAATTAAAAGAACAAGCTCCTAATGGAATTTTTCTATTTCATTTTTGAGGATCCTAAGAAAATTAATTTTGGGCCATTCAAACTGGAATTAGAACAAACCATGGGTGTAGGAAGGTTATCTGATAGTCTCATAGATAAAAATTGAATTGGCTCGTTTATTTCTTCCAGATCTTGTTTTTGTCAAAATGGTGCAATGTGGATCATTACCGAGGAGAGGGTTGAGCTATCGGGATGGTTAAATGACCACTCATCTTTTAATAAAAGGAACACTAAACTAGATGTGAAGAGCACCATGGTAGAGAGTCGGTCGGGATGTAGAGGACGACGAGATTTGGGAGGCTGCGCAAAACCAACCTCAATAAGATATCATGATGATGATCATTTGGAACACAAAGTTATGCTAAAAAAAATAAAAATGAATGCTTTTTTACAAATTAATAGGTAGACACAGGCCTCGTGAATTGTGCTACAAGAATAATCACTAACATTGTTTACGATACATCAATGCCACCACCATCATTACCATTATTTTTACTATTCAAGTTTGATAGATACAAAAATCCATGTTGGGATACCTCTAACCCATTAAACATTCCCATACCCCTATTTCAAGAGGGAATCAAAGTCAATTTTTGATTAAAATCACGGGAAATAACTATCTATATATCTCAAGTAGTTTCTTTACATAGAGAAATTGTCAACATTGGAACCACTTAAAGGTGGGGTCTAACATCCATAGATTTATCAAGAGTTTTCTCTCTTTTAAATATAATCATTTCATATACCATTTCATTCTAAAGGTACTAAAAAAATGGTACACTTAAAAACACGTGGATCAAGAAGAAAGAGTCAAGACAACTATCCCTTAACCAATCATAAATACAACCCTCTACTTTAATAACACCTCCACTACTACTTTACTCAAAACTTCTTGTATCCACATTGTGATTTTGTCATTCAAGGGGTATAAAATGTAATCATGTTTATTGAAAACAAAATGTTTCACAAAAGGCTACCATTCATGATATAAATACTACAAATGTATACATGTCTCATTATGTGTATATAGGTTTTAATGTATTTGATGTTTTCACATATGATTAGTAACTTTAAATGTCTGAATATGTAACAAAATTAAGCTTACACATAAAACCTTTCAATGTAATGTTTCATCTATATTCCAAGACTAACACTATTAATAAAATGTCTTATCGAGTCTACAATAAAGGTTTTTCAACAAAATACCAACCAAACACCTAATGCAACACTAAAAAATTACCCTAAAATATATAGAAAAAATGTCAACTATAAATGTAATTAACTATTAAAAAATATCAAATTTATTCATGTTTAAAGCAAAAAAATGTACACATGCACAAAATCCTTCATGTATTCATGTTAAGTTCAAATAAAATAGTTCAAAAAAATGATATAACTCATGCTATAAGATTTGAAATTGTATATGTACAAATTGTAACAAGTTTGAAATGAAGATATTGTTATCTCTCGAAAGTGCACCCTATTGAGAGATGACTGCAGGTTTTCTAAGCTTTCTCTGGATCTCTCACTTTTTAGATACAATGGAAACACCTCAGGTTTTGGGTATACCTATTGTTGAGGTGAGTCTCTAGTATTAAGGTTGGTTCCTTTTTATGTATCCTAAACTAATTTTAAGGGGGTTTGAGGGTAAAAGATGACTATAAATGAGTTGAAAATGGGGTGATACACCAAACTTGTTGAGGGCTTTGTCTGAGTACATGGGTAATAAATTTTAGAATGAATTTTGGATACAAAAACCAATAGTTTTCAATAGAGTATTAAGGAAAAACACTTTGTGTATTGAGGGAATGAGTCACAAAAATATAATAAGATAAATATGCACACTAATATTATGCAAAAATTACTAAATTTGCAGGAAGGTAAGATGATTAATCAGGGAATTTTACATTCACAAGAATTAACTAGATATACACAACACTACAAATAATTGGAAAGGTAGAAATCATTTCTCATTCAAAGTGAAAATATCATTAAAATATCCCAAGATTATTTTTACACACAATATATAAAAAATTATTTCCCACTTACCTATCCTAAAAATATCCTAAAATAGCCTAAAGTTTGTACTCACCCATGCATCCTATTTCTACCCTTTTTATCATGAATAAATAAAGGAATAAAAATAGATATGTTAATACAATGATGCATTAATAGCCATAGTTGCAAACATATGTTTCAGTCCAAGTGTATGTGACTGATTTAATTTTAATAAAGTTTGATGAATAATTTGGCTAATATTAGCCCTTGCTTGTTGTGTAAGTCTTCCTAATGTGCATGCAATCTTTGTCTTCTAGTGCTTGATGTGACACTTATAATTTGATCCACTTGCAATGATAAATTTAGCACTCTTTAATTCTACCCCTTGGATGTATATGCAAAAATAACCTCCCTGTGTGAAAAAAAAATTATTTTATTTTCAATACTTTGCAAAATATTCACTCATGTGTGGGGACCACCTACAATTTTGATGTTGACATTTGTGTATATTTTTTGCTATTTTGTCTGCTAGTGCACTGATTTGAAACTTTTCAATAGTTGGTCCTTGTATTTTGCTCACATGCAAAAGATAAATGCCTTTGTTTTAATTTATCTCCTTAAGAATGAGATTTTGGAAATTTTAAGGTATCTTCGAGGGGTTTAAGGTAATCATTATCCTTTGGTTTTAAGTTTGACATACATTACATGGCATATATGTACCCCTTTAATGATAATACCTTAGCTAAGGTAGATTACAATCATAAGGCTTGGTTATTTTTTTATCACGTGGGTGTCGAAATTTGAAAAACTTGTGGTATATAAGTTTAGACCTTGAAATGTCAATGTAATAATACATTCAACCACCTTTAAATTATATGGAAAAAGGATATGGTTTTCCTTTGAATATCCTTGATCATAACACATATTAAATAGTGTTAGGCCTTTGGAAAAAACTATTATGTTGAATAGACCTTAGATAAGGAAAACAGAAAATAACTCTTTAGAGGAAAAGATTCACCTTCACGTGAATATTCACCCTTCAAGGTCATTGGAATCTTCACCTAAATTCGAATGAGTTAGGGTTTATTTGGAGCTTGACATGTCTATAGTTTATATTCTAGGTCGAGTTAATTAAGTCAATTCGAGTTAAGCGACAAAATATTCAAAAAGCCTAATCATTCTATACATCGTGATACGAGCTCCTTGTGAGATGGGAAAACTCTATTGAAATTTTTCCTTGGGTAGTGGTGATAGGAGATGATCCTGAGCTTTGTCTCATTATATTTTGAATTGATTCTATCCTTTTTGTTTCTATGTTTCATCTATCTTTGAATGAGGGTTTATAGCAAATCATAACTTGACCCGGAGTGAGTTTTTGGTTTGAAAATATTTTGCAAAGCCGCCCTATGGATTTCGATGGACTCTAATGTGTGTCCTTTTTCTAGGTCGAGCCATTAGAGGATCCTTTTGAAATAAATGTAAAATTTATGATTTCAGCTAACTATTTCTTTTAATCGACAACCAATGTTTTTTTTTAAAGATCCGTTTTGAACCTTGGCCATTATAGCTTTGAAATTTTACTTGCATGAGGTTTTTTACACTGTGGCTATGGTTTTCCGTGAGATTGAAATGGTTCCATCATGTTGTTTCTAATGTCACTTCAAAGGTAAATAATTACCTTCTCATCATTTGTATTTCAAAAAATTAAAAGAGATCCCAAGATTACTAGAAAATTCTTTTCAACCTCATTAGTATTGTTTAATGTATTTAACCATACTTTAATACTATCTATAAATATATTACATATAATATTGTGAGAAATCTTCAATTAAATGGTGTGACATGGCTTACTATTTTTCCACATTGTTATAATTTAGGCAAAGAGCTTAAAGAATTCATTTTTCTACCGAAACTCTTGTTCTTGTAAGAAAAGTAGGATGTTTATATGATGATAAAGATCATAAGTTAATATGCCATATCAAATTAAATATTTTTTATAAATTCAATGATTATGTAGATAATAAAATCCCTAATTATATTTCATATGTTTACCATCTTCCTCCTCATCAAGAAATTCCACATCCCTCCAAATATTAACTATCAAAACAATGTTGTCCAAAGTCTTAGAAACGAGGAGTTTTAGATAAATCCAAATGCGATGTAGAAACAAAAACTATCACAAACAAGGTCATGGAAATATTATTTTATTAAACTTTCCCTCTCATGTTGTGTGAGATAGAAAATGCACAAAATAAAAGGATTTTTGGAAAAAATAGGGTATTTCTACTTTTTTTTGACGTGTAATGACAACATCTTAAAGCTGTGAATATTGGTTTTCCTTTAGCTCAAATTAAGAAAAAGTAAATGAATTAACCAATGGCTTATTTTGATTAAATTTTTAAATGAGTAATGGGAATCATAGCTAGATATTTACATTTTGCTATCTCTAGATGTTAAGAAAACTATAAATTCACTAGTTACATCATCATAACCAATTTTATTTAACTATTTTAATTAAATGGAAACATTCCTTAGATGGGAGCATCTGAAATGTGTTTTTTAAATCTCTATGATTATTAAGGATTTTACAACTTACATATAATAGTTAAGGATTTAAGAAGATCTTTGTACTTAATAGGTGTAAGAATGTTATAGGTAGAATATTTTAAATAAATTAATCCATATTAATCATAAGATATAGAATATTGTTATTACTATAGTGAGTGATGATAGAAAAATCAAAATATAACATAAAATTAAAGGAGGCATAAACAAATAGCTAATTGGGTAGTTACAAAATCGATCTAAACATGCATAGTGGTTGGAATGATTACTAGAAATATAGAAATGGTTCAACATTGAAAATATAACTAAAAATGCATTTGTATGAAACTTTACATATACTATTGGGGTGTAGTACAATCATGTCTTACTTTGTATGGTTTTGAACCTTAAAATGACAAACATTTTTAACTTAAGTTCCTTTTGAGGACATAAAATTCAAATTCAATGTCTATCAATAGGGCTTACAACTATTTGACAATGACCCATAGTTAAAGAAACCTAAGAATACATGCATTATCATTATAGGATAAGCATTACAAAATAAAAGAATAAGTACATTATTTTTTAGAGTTGGATTGACCATGGTAGAAAAATTCTACTAAAGCATTCTATAGATTGCACTCCATCCTCTCATGAGTGGGATGTTTTTGTGTAATAATCATAGTGTAGGTGTAACTGATTATGAAAATCTTAGTCAACCTTTATGTTTTTGTCACATCTCTTAACACAATGTAAAATTTGTGTAACTATATATATAATAGAGACGTAACCTACGTGTTAGTGATATAGTGCGACATGCTTCAAATGATAAACTTATTGCCCTTTGTCTCTTAAACATTTTCCAATGCTGGAAGTGAGTAGATCATGTTAAGGTATAGGTCTAGGACATTTAAGTTCTTTGAAATGGAGAATACTACACTCTCAAATTGTGTTGGAATGATTTAGACTTGTTTTTTTCCTTATCTATAGTATTTATGACTACATTATGAAGATCTTGGAGATCCTTAAGTGCTCTTAAATACTAATTTAAAATTTATTTTCTTAATATTGGGAGATAAGTTCAAATGGTGAATTAGACTTACCTTTATAGGATTTTATAGGCTATATGTCACATTAAAGAGATCCTAGAGGATAAAAATGAACCATAAACGAATTTAAATTTGAGAAAAGAGTTGTTATAAGGTAGAGATTATAGAATGCACTAGTCACCCTAGATAATTGTATGACCTATTCCCATATATGAAATAAATGGTGAAAGAGATAGATTTTAAAAATGGTGCACATAAAAACACTTGAATCAAGAAGAAAGGATTCAAGACTACTATCCATTAACCCATCATAAATACAACCCTCTAATTTAATAACACCTCCACTACTACTTTACTCAACACTTCTCGTATCCAAACCATGATTGTCATTCAAGGGGTATAAAATGTAATCATGTTTACTAAAAACAAAATTTCCACAAAAGGTTACCATTCATGATATAAATAATAAAAATGTATACATATCTCATAATGTGTATAGAGGTTTTAATGTATCGTATGTTGTCACATATGATTTGTAACTTTAAATGTCCGAATATGTAACAAAATTAAGCTTACCATACAACCTTTCAATAATGTTTCATATTCCAAGACTACCACTATCAATCACATGCCTTATCGAGTGTATAAGGTTTTTCCAACAAAATACCAACCTATTGCAACACTAACAAAATTACCCCAAATATATATATATATAAAAGTTAACTATAAATGTAATTAACTATTGAAAAAGGTATCAAATGTATTCATGTTTAAAGTGTACACATGCACGAAACCTTCATATATTCATGTTAGGTTGAAATAAAATAGTTTGCAAAATGATATAACTCATGATATAAGATTTTAAATTATATATGTACAAATTCGTAACAAGTTTGAAATGAATATATTGTTATCTCTAAAGAGTACACCCTATTGAGAGATGACCGTTAGTTTTCTAATCTTTCTCTGGATCTCTCACTTTGTAGATACAATGGAAGCACCTCAAGTTTTTGGGTATACCTATTATTGAGGTGAGTCTCTGGTATCAAGTTCGGTTCCTTTTTGATGTATCCTAAACTAATTTTAAGGGGTTTTGAGGGTAAAAGATGACTATAAATGAGTTTATAATGGGGTGATACACCAAAATTGTTGAGGGCTTTGACTTAGTACATGCACAATAAATTTGAGAATGAATTTTGGATGCAAAAACCAATAGTTTTCAAAAGAGTATCAAGGAAAAACACTTTGTGTATTAAGGGAATGAGTCACAAAAATTTAATAAGATAAACATGCACACTAATATTATGCAGAAATTACTAAATTTGCATAAATATAAGATTATTAATTAGGGAATTTAGATTCACAAGAATTAACTAGATATACACAACATTGTCAAATAATTTTAAAGGTAGAAATCATTTCTCATTCAAAGGGAAAAACTTGCAACATTTTCTTCAATACTCATATGTCCAAAATTCCTCTTGATGCCTTATAATTACACACAATATATAACAAGATTATTTCCCTACCTATCCTAAAAATATCATAAAAATAGCCTAAAATTTGTATCGACCCATGCATCCATATTTTTACCCCTTTTATCATGAATAAAAAAGGAATAAAAATAGATATGTTAATATAATGAGGCATTAATAGCCATAGTTGTAAAAATAAGTTTAAGTTAAAGTGCATTTGACTAATTTAATTTTAATAATGTTGGATGATTAATTTAGCTAATATTAGTCCTTGCTTACTTTATGGAACTCTTCCCTAATGTGCATGAAATCTGTCTTCTAGTGATTGATGTGCCACTTATAATTTATCCACTTGCAATGATAAATTTAGCACTCTTTAAGTCTACCCCATGGGATGTATATGCAAAATAACCTCCTGTGTGAGAAAAAATATTATTTTATTTTCAATACTTTGCAAAATATTCACTCATGTGTGGGGACCACTGTAGATATTTATGTTGATATTTTTTTGTCTTCTTTTCTATTCTACACGCTAGTGCAGTGATTTGAAAATTGCCGATAGTTGGTCCTTGTATTTATGATCACATGAAAAAGTTACATGCCTTTCTTTTAATTTATCTCCTTAAGAATGAGATTTTGGGAATTTAAGGTATCTTCGAGGGGTTTAAAGTAATCATTATCCTTTGGTTTTGAGTTGGATACATTACATGGAATATATGTACCCCTTTGATAATACCTTAGTTAACATAGATTACAATCATAAGGCTTGGTTAATTTTTTATCATGTGGGTGTCGAAATTTGAAAAACTTGTGGCATATAAGTTTAGAACTTAGAAGGTTAATGCAATAATACATTCGACCATCTTTAAATTATATGGAAAAAGGATATGGTTTTCCTTTGACTAACCTTTATCATAACACACATTATAGTGTTAGGCCTTTGAAAAAACTATTATGTTGATTAGACCTTACATAAGGCAAAGAGCAAATAACTGTTTGGTGGGAAAAGATTCCCTTCACATGAATAATCACCCTCGCAAGTTCGGTGGAATCTTCACCTAAATCTAAATGAGTTAGGGTTTCATTGAAACTCAAAATATTTGTAGTCTCAATTTCAGGTCAATTTATTTAAGTCAATTCCAAGTAAAGCCACAAAATATTCAAAAATCCTAATCATTATATGCATCATGATACAAGCTCCTGCGAGATGAGAAAAATTTGTTGAAATTTTTCCCTTGGTGGCGGTGATTGGAGATGATCTAGAGCTCGTCTCATTACATTTTGAATTGATTCAAGCCTTTTGGTTTCTATGTTTCATCCATTTTGAATGAGGGTTTTTAGCAAATCATCACTTGACTGGGTGAGTTTTTGGTTTGAAAATAGTTTGCAACGGCTGCCCTAGATTTTTGATATACTCTAAGTTGTGTCTTTTGTCCGAGTTGAGCCATTAGAGGATCATTATGAAATAAAGGTAAAATATATGCTTTCAGCTAACTATTTCTTTTAACTGGAAACCATTGTTAAATTTTTCAAGATCCATTTTGAACATTCGCCACTTTAACTTTGAAATTTCACTTGCATGAGGTTTTTGACACTCGCTTATGGTTTTCTTGCAAGCTTGAAATGGTTCATTCATGATGTTTTTGATGTCACTTCAAAGGTAAATACTTACTTTCTCATCATTTATATTTCTAAAAATTAAAAGAGATCCCAAGGTTACTAGAATTTTTTTCAACCTGATTAGTATTGTTTAGTTTATTTAACCTTCCTTTAATATTATCTATATATATCAAATATAACATTTTGAGAAATCTTCAATAAAAGGGTATGACATGGCTTACTATTTTTTCCACATTGTTATAATTTAGGCAAAGAGCTTACAGAATTCATTTGTCTACCTGAAACTCTTGTTCTTGTAAGAAAAGTAGGATGTTTATATGATGATAAAGGATTAGTTACTATGCCATATCAAATTAAATATATTTTTTATCAATCCAATGATTATATAGATAATAAAAACCCTTCTTATATTTCAGATGTAGATCCATCTTCCCCCAAATCAAGAAATTCCACATCCTCCAAACAGATTAACTAGTAAAACAATGTTGTCCAAAGTCTTAGAAACGAGGAGTTTAAGATAAATCCAAATGGAATGTAGAAACAAAAACTTTTACAAACAAGGTCACGGAAAAATTATTTTATTAAACTTTCCTTCTCATGTTGTGTGAGATAGAAAATGCACAAAATAAAAATATGTGGGAAAAATAGGGTATTTCTAGTTTAGTTTGAAGTGTGATGACAACATCATAAACCACGACTATTTGTTTTCCTTTAGCTCAAATTAAAGAAAGAAGTAAATGAATTAAACCATTGGTTTATCTTGATTAAATTTTTAAAATGAGTAATCGGAATCATAGTTAGATATTTACATTTTTATCTCTAGATGCTAAGAAAACTCATAAATTCACTAGTGACATCATCATAACAAATTTTATTTGACTATTTTAATTAAATAGAAACATTCCTTAGATGGGAGCATCCGAAATGTGTTATTTTAACTCTATGATTATTAATGATTTTACAACTTACATATAATAGGTAAGGATTTGAGAAGATCTTTATACTTAATAGGTGTAAGAATGTTATAGGTAGAATATTCTAAATTAATTAATCCATATTAATCAAAGGATATGGAATATGGTTATTACTATAGTGGACGATGATAGAACAATGAAAATATAACATAAAATTAAAGGAGGCATAAACACGTAGCTTATTAAGGAGGTACAAAATCGATCTAAACATGCATATTGGTTGGAATGATTACTAGAAATATAGAAATGGTCCAACATTGAAAATATAACTAGAAAATGCATTTATGAAACTTTACATATACTATTGGGGTGTAGTACAATCATGTCTTACTTTGTATGGTTTTGAACCTTAAAATGACAAACATCTTTAAATTAAGTGCCTTTTGAGAACATAAAATTCAAATTCAATGTCTATCAATAGGGCTTACAATTGTTTGACAATGACCCATAGTTATTTAAGAAACCTAAGAATACATGCATTATCATTATAGGATAACCATTACAAAATAAAATAATAAGTACATTATTTTTAGTTTGAGTTCTGAAGCAATCTATAGTGCACTCCATCTTCTAGTGGATGTTGTTGTGTGTAATCATCCTAGTGAGGTGTTGATTTTGAAAATCTTATTCAACCCCTATGTTTTTGTCACATCTCTTAACACAACACAAAATTGGTGTAACACTAGGTATAATAGAGATATAACCTACATGTTAGTGATATAGTGCGACATGCTTCAAATGATAAACTTATTTCCCTTTGTCTCTTAAACATTTTCCAATTCTTGAAGTGACTAGCTCATGTTAACGTATAGGTATAGGACATTTTAGTCCTTGGAAATGGAGAATACTACATTCTATAAGCGTGTTAGAATGATTTAGACTTGTTTTGTTACTTATCCGTAGTATTTATGACTACATTATGAAGATCTTGGAGATCCTTAAGTTCTCTTAAATACTAATTTAAAATTTATTTTTTTAATATTGGGAGATAAGTTCCAATGGTGAATTAGACTTGCCTTTATAGGATTTAATAGGTTATATGTCACATTAAAGAGATCCTAGAGGACATAAAATGAACCATAAATGAATTTAAATTTGAGAAAAGAATAGTTATAAGGTAGGACACTAGAATGCACTAGTCACCCTACATAATTGTATGACCTAGTCCCATTTATGAAATAAATGGTGAAAAGATATAAATTTAAAATATTATGTTAGAGAATAAAGTATCGTATATATTAACTTGGATTGAGTGAATGAATGAAAGAGAGATATGTGGAATTGAGTAAATCATGTGTGTGAGAGAGATATGTTTCAATAAGGATTAGGATGTCATCTAAATACATATCAAAACTTGTTAATGCCAAAAATTAAGATGCCAAATATATGTGTCTACATTTTCCCCATTTATGTGTGAAATTTAATATTGCATTCTTATAGTAAAAATTACATTTGTGTACACGTAAACATTATCTTTACTCAATTTTTATCATTCTTGTGTTATTGTTGATGGATTCCATTGTGAAACATACAACATATTGTGTATTCAATGTTCACAATAGAAATTTTATATGTAACTCAAATGTCACAAAACACACATATATATGTATATATATATATATATATATATATATATATATATATATATATATATATATATATATAGTTGGAAATATTTTCATTGATGTCAAAATAATGAGTTCACATTCTTCATATGTTAGAAATAATTATTGTTGATGTTTTCAAGGAATATACCAATCATGAAAAATTTGACTTTGTTTAAATTATACATGCTGTGTAACAAAAGAAAATATATTTTAGTGTTCCACATATTTTTGTAGTGTTATGAGGGTTTTCAAGTGTTATGCGGATTACAAAATTTTTCCGTAGTGTGTCGTTGGTTTGTTTTGGTGTTATGCGAGTTTTAAATCATTTGGCAGTGCTTCACGTATTTAAAGGATCACCTTGAAGTTTTTAATGGATTATGTATACAATCCAATACCACGTAACAAAGGAGATTTCCATGATAAAAAGGAAAATGCAAAGGAATTCAACTAAGGTAAAATAAAGTCCTTGGAAGTCAAGGATTAGCATGTATGCTAGAAAATGTATGTGCATATCATGTGCCGCAAAAAACAAAGAAAACATGGGCAGTCTATGGAATCCTCCAAAAATCTTTGAAATTCAAATATCATTCATTAAAATTTGACTCATGTCCTGAATGTACAAGAATGATTTTTGGACAACTCTTAGATGCCATTGTTTTAAAAATGAACATGATATATAAAATGATTTTATTGTAAATTCAAATATGTTCTTAAGGAATTATAATGATGAATTACTAAGAAAGAGAGAACTAATAGAGAGAGCAGAGGATTGAATAATGAAGACATATCAAGAAGAGTTATAAAGAGGAAGGGAGAGAAAAATCAAGAAGAATGAAATGCCAAATTTATCAATAAGAAAGAGAGAGAAACACATGAAATAAGTGATATATGAGTAGTGGGTTTTATGAAACTAAAATAAAATAGTGAATGGGTGTGAGTAGAGCGAATAAATGAAAACATGATAATTGAGAAGGAGATTATAGAACAAAAGTAAAGAGAAAAAGGAAGAATATTAATTTCACAAATCAAGTTGAAAAAAAAACTGTCAAAAGGTGGAAATTTTCATTAATGGGGATTGGTGTCTCCAGTTAGTAGGTGCTCATGATATTGGCTAAGCTGGTCCTCATTATTGGGGATTGGTGTCTAAGGTGATCTTGTGCACCCTAATTGGCTAACTTGGTTCTTGTATTTGCTGATTGTTGTCTATAGTCGGTTGGTGCCTATAATCATTTGTAAGAAATTAATATTTTACACTAGATTTGAAAATTAGATCCAAAGAATATTTTCTCTCGTTGTTTTCTCCCGTATTGTTTTCCTCATAGTTTTATTTTACTTATCTATTGAATATTGTATGATTGTTACATTTTGTGGATGTTAAAGTTTTAAATAAGAAAAAATTACAATTATATTGATTTAGACCCCTCATGTATTAGTGTGTGTTATTCATTAGTATTATGGAAAGTTCCTTTGAGGGTGGCTTAAAAGCTATAAGGTAGATCTAAAATTCCCACATGGAAAGTTAGGAGGTTTATCATCAAATAGAGATCCATTATTTGATTGAACTAGTTATGCTTTTTTGAGCATAAGGATGTGCACTTATTTAATGGCTCATGGGTTCAAAATTAGCAATCGATTATAAATAGTTATACAATTCCAGCTACTCCTCCAACATATTAAGATGGTAAGAAGGCAAGTGAGATAATTACAAAGGATATGAATGCAATACTATGTTGTTTATCATAATCAAAATTTTTTAAGGTGGTCTATTATGTTTTTTCTAAGGAAATCTTGGATAAAATCATGACCATATATGAAGCAGATGATAAACTTAAGAAATCAAAACTCGAACACATATAATTCAATTAGAATTTTTAAAGATGAAGGATAAAGAAAGAATTGTTTCCTATCTTCTTCACATGATGAAGGTTTCAATAACATTAGAGGAAATGGAGAAGAAATTAAATATGAAGTAATTGTGAAAAAAGTGATAATATCTCTATCTTTAAGATTTAATGCCAAAGTATATACCATCAAGGAATTGAAAGATATTGATACTCTAACAATGGATGTATTCCATGGAATTCTAACAACATATGAAATGAGAAAATTAAATGAGAGATCATCCACCTCTACATTTAATAAGAATATACTCTCTTTAACTTCATTAATAATTTATCTTCACAAAATATTTTACAGTTTAGAAGCCTTTCATTACATTCCCTTATGTTATTAGCATATTTACAAACATTTAACAACCTTGGTCCATTTTATTTATTTAACTATACCTTTGTTAATAAATCATCTTAAAACCCCTTTTTAATTGTTTAACAAATACCATCTACATCTACTTAAATTAATTCCCACCCCAAGAAGTTAGCACTGATCTAACCACTAAGTGCCCCCATTCAACCAATTACCCATATCATTTATATTTAATCTCTTTCCAAAAATCCCCATCACTTAAGTGATGTAGGGTTTATTTTAAACCATTATATTGGATCTAAACTTCCCTAAATTTCCTTATGCGCTTCTTTTATTTCCATTTGCCCTAATTTTATCTCATTTTTTCTTTTACATATTTTGGGAAAAGGAAGGATGGAGGCCATGGAAGAATGTGGATAAAATATATGGAGATCCATTTCCTTTGCATTTTGGATTGATAACCTTATAGCTATGGGTATATTCATTTATTCAAAATATATACCCCCTTTATATATTAATATTCTTTTTTATGTGTTATACTAAAAAAATATGAGTGTAAATAGTTGTATATATATATATATAATTTATTTCTCTCGTTTTTTTCTCCACGTAGGATTAAGCTAAGAACAAAAAAAATATAATAGGGGTTTCATATTTGGGGAGGGAGAGGAGAGGAGGGGGGAAGGGTGTTCGTTTGCCCCATTACCCCGTATGAATATTTTAATGTGGGGGTCGGGGGTTTTCACCCCACACGTTTCCCTCACCACCCCCTTAAATATTTTAATGTGGGGGTGGATGGGGGAAGGTTTCAGACACCCACTCCCTTCACCTCCCATATCGCCCCCCGCCCTAATTTATATTATTAACTTTTAAATGTGGGGGACGGGGTTTCATCCTCACAATTTTTATTCTCTCTTTTTTTTAAATATATAAAATATGGTGGGGAAAACCACCCCTCACCATTTTATTATTATTATTTTAAAAAAATTGAAAAAAATTAATTATTTTGTAAAAATGTATATATATATAATAAAAATATTTATAATATTATTATTTTTTTGATAAATTTATTTAAAATTTGTATAAATATATACATTTAAATATTTTCTTTTTAATTTGTATTCTAATAGTTATTTTGTAAACTTAGGTACAATTAAATGACTAAAAATATTAGGACACCTAAATCTCTACATCTTGGATAACAATCTATATATTTAAATATGGTGAAATTGTTGGATCTATTGTCATGGTATTTTAAGTAAGGAAGAATATTAATTTTTTTATTTAAACAAAATATAGCTACTCACATTTTTAATTAGCAAGATTGTACACTTAGAACCATGATACTAAAATTTCACTAAATTTCAATTCATTGAAAGATATTCTAGAATATACATACAATTTAAATGCAAGATCATACTTCCTTTTCAACCAAGATTGCCAAAAATTTACAAGAAGAAACAAGCATGTAAAATTATTTATTTTCACATGAAAGATAACTACTTTCAATATGGAAACAAATGCACCTTCAAGTTCCTTCTTTACACTATAACAATACAAGGTTCATAAATATATTTACAAGTAACTACTCCATTAAAATGCAAGAGTTATAAGCCTTCCACTCTAAGTGGAAGCAACATGGTCATATTTACAACATAGGAATTCTTCCATATGATCAATACAAAATTCTTCACTTCAAGATCATCTCCCAACTTCATAGCTTCAACTATTAACACCTTCACCTCTTCAAATCTTGAATCACAATACAAAGAAGGGGGAGTAGGTGATGCTCTCCACCCAAAATTTAATCCAATAGGAGGAGACGCCATCCTTCCTATTGGCCCCTAAGCCCCAACCAAATAACAATGAGAGGTATAATGAAACTTTTGACAACTTTCAAAAAAATCTTCCACAACATGCATCCCAAAAAATAACACGTTAAAATAACCCATTCAACCAATATACTAAAACAATATTACAAATTTCCCAATAATTACAAAGGCTTTACAACAACAAACCAACAAAGATCAATAGAATATGGGCACAACCTCTTTTTATCTCACAATTTATGTAGGATTTCCACCCAAAGAAACCATGTGCATGACTTAAAACATAATCAAATCCTTATTTCAAAACTTACAAGTATGCAAAATATATCCATGTTATCCTTCTCACTCCCCATAGGTGGAACTCAAACTCACACTCCCTCCATAGTGCATGCTTCACATCTCCCTTTTCCCTCCCCAATGGTCCCATAAATCCATCTCCCACAACCAATTTAAGGTAAACTACCCACCCATAATCAAACAAAATCACAAAACTCATGCAATATGTAAACAAGAAAAATTCTACATCAAATACATTAATACAAAAATGGGAACATAGATCTCCATCGAACATCCAATTTCTTTATTCTACAAGATTTTAATCCTTCACACCAATCTCAATCTAGGAGGTAACTCCAAAAAGAACTCCAAGTATGAAAACCGAGACCAATTTTTATAATGTAAGAGGATAAAATAAACCAATTAACCTGAAATCTATCAAATTAATCCAATAAATAAAAAAGAGATGTGAGGATGATGAGGTAGATCCATGTAGGATGCCACTTTATCATCCCTCCATTCAAAAAACAATTCAAATGCCAAACCCAAATCAATTAAATGCATATGTAAAACTTATGGCATGCCTTATCTACACTTAAACAAGCATTCCATGCTTATCAAGAAAAACTTAAATGTGGTAAGTTAACAAGTGCAATTATTTACCCTTTTACACTTAATAATGCATTAAAATGATCAAAATATGCTCCATACTTATTAAGTAGGGTTGGTAGAAAATTTTGAAATGTGAGGGACAAGGTTAACTTGTCCATTAATTCTCTAAAAGTGGCCAACCAGGCCAAATTTCAATTTTTGAATGATGGTGGAGTGTAGACAACCTAAATGCATTTAATTCAATTTACATCATGCACCAAAACAATGACTACCTATAAAATTTATTTCCCACATGTCATTTATCCTCTTTTAGTTTATATTTAAGCTAAATTAGTTAATATAGATACATTAGCAAGTGTTAATAAAGTAACAATATTTTCCCAATAATTAAACACATGCACAATGAATTAAAATACACAAAATTAAAAGAAATGAAACACATAACAAACATGACCACATCAATGATTTTATCCCCTATGAGAACCTCCTCACAAGTTTTGAACAACATCACATAACATTATACACAAGTTGTCAAATTTGGCCATGTTGCACAACACCCAACATCCTTTCGTGGTTGGTCTCCTATATCCTTTCCATGTATAATGATGTAATTTTTTTTTCCTGCAACCAGAAAAGTAATACCTTTCTAGCCTCAAGGTTGATCAATATGTCATGGGAATCAATGCATATAAACATTTCATCATACAACCAGTTAGCATATATCAAGCAATACAAAACACACACACACACAGAGATATATATATATATCCTCATTAAATTTACAATTTTTTTATTGATTATTTGAAATCACTTAAAATTTCACAACTACTTCAGTAAACATTCTACGATAATCATGAAATTCTCTATATCTACTATAATTACTAACTACTAGATACACTCAGAACATACTATCGATCCCTAAAACCATCATATTATTAGAACTAAAAAAATCAATGAAACCACAAGGTTAATCCAATACTTTGAATATACTTAATATGTTAAGAATATGAATTTCACTATATATCAAATTAACCATCCTAGATCATCATCATATCCTTAAATTTCTATCAAGGTTCACAATACATCTATACAAATCGAAATTAATAATTGGAAGACAATAGTATTCATGATGTCCCTCATATCTTAACAACATGTTAACTAAGATATAAAAATAGGGTCCATGTCTTTAATCAACTGAAATTAAAATAATAGTGTAATCAATGTTGAAGAGGAGTGGGCATTACATCCCCCTCCCCTTATATTTGACTTCCTCCTAGAAATCACGGAAAGAGATAGGGATATAATGTACAAGAATTGAAGTTACACCCTTCATGGGATTTCTGTATTTCAAACAAAAGTGGGTTCCCATAACCCAAGTTTTATCCAAATCTATTCAACAAAGAGAAGGGAAATTGTTAGGCATGTATACTCAACCTTCTCTAAACAATTTACAAGCGTTTAATTCTACAGTTTAAGATCTTGTAGGTTAACCAAGTTACAAGACAAAGCATTTAAATAGGTATTTTCCAATGGAACCCCAAATAATAACAACCTAGGTCAATGAGGAATAGGAATGGTTACACACATGGGTGCAAAACACAAGAAAAGGGTAGCTAAAACCTCCATTTAGGTTGAATTATACTTCAATGTTCATTATTTAGACAAGGTTAACAATTTAAAATTATTTCCCTCAATTTTTATGAGAAAACAAACCTACTCATAGGTCTAGAAAATTTGGGACCACACTAGGTGAGGTTTAACAATAAGGAAACACCTAAATTAGAAAAAGTATTTACAAGGATGTATACTATTCATTGTAAGTTCTTTTTACAATTCAAAAGGACTCAATTTAATTTTCATGGTAACACTAAGCATAATCTTGGCCACATGGCTTTTATAACTTAAATTTGATCAAATATTTCATGCACAAACAATAATCCGATTTAGAAACCACAAGCACTTAAATAATATTTCAACTATGAATGATAATAAATATTTTCCCACACTAACATATCAACACAAGAGATACCATAATATTTTTCTAACAAAACATCATTTATTAATTTTAAATCTACCCTAGCTCAAGTATCCTATTACTTTCACAAGAATAATATTATAATCCATAGGAACCCTCAAGCAAGCTAGGATAACTAGGAAACAAGAGAAGTCCAACTACAATTTACGAGAGAAACAACCAAGATATTCTTGTAGAACTTACAAAGACAAGCTTGCACCCTTCTCAACCTTAAGACAAGGGAAACAACATCATGGTTTCGTAAAAGTAAAAAGGATTCAAAATTCTTCCATATGCTTAACATATGTTGGCTAAGATTACAATTAAACCTAGGTCACTAATGGCCTAAAGCAACATAAAGAGGAGCCTCTCTTAAAAACATGAGATATAGACTAACACCTATAAGAAGAAATGAGCAAAGAAAAGAGGAGATACTTCAGATTACAAGCCATTCCATATGTGCTTGTTGATGGTGTTTTGTTTAAGAAAGACATCAATGGAGTTCTATTGAGGTGCATTGGGATAGGTCAAATTGAGAGGGTGTTACGAGATTTTCACGATGGAGATTCTGGAGGACATTTCTCCCCACGAGTAACAGCTCTCAAGATAATGAAGGTAGGGTATTATTGGCCCACGGTGTTCAATGACTGCTATACATGGATAAGAAAGTGTAAGAAATGTGCACTCTTCATGGGAAAAGAAAGACTAGCAGTGCTTCCATTACACCCAATTTTGGTTGACCAACCATTTATGCAATGGGGATTGGACTTCATCGGGGTCATCAACCCAAGCTCGAGCCAAGGCCACAAGTGGATTCTCATGGCAACAGACTATTTCACCAAGTGGGATCAAGCGCAGCAAAGCGCTCAAAGAAGCAAATGAGTCTAACATACTAGACTTTTATGAAGGAATAGTGACCAGGTTCGGTGTGCTACCACTATCATATCCAGAAAATGCATTGGCATTCATAGGTTCCAAGATTACAGAATGGGCTGTCAAGAATGGAATCTATTTGAGCACCTCTTCAAATTATTACCCGCAGGGTAATGGACAAAGAGTCCATGAACAAGAATTTGCTAAGAATCATTAAAGACTCGGATGAAAACCAAAGGACATGGCATACCAAGCTAAAATCAACATTATGGGCTTATAGGATAACACCAAAGAGATCTATAGGTAATTCTCCCTACAAGTTGGTCTATGGGAAAGAGGTAGTATTGCCTATATCATTAGAATTGCTGCATTGGAGCTCATGAAGCAGTTGGAGTTGTCTGAGTTTGAACCAATGGGGGCCAGGTATGCAGAGTTGATGGGATTGGAAGAAATAAGAGAACATGCATTTTTGATGATTGAAAAGGATCAAGCCTTAGTAAAAAGATGGTTTGATATGAAGGTAAGAGCAAGGACCTTCCAGGAAGGGGACCTAGTTCTGAAATGGGATGTAGATCGGGCAAAACCAAGAAGGCATTCCAAGTTTGATGCCATTTGGAGTGGCCCCTACATGGTCACGGGATGTAAAAGTAGTAATGCCTTCCAATTGTCTACATTGGATGGAGAAGAACTCCCGATTCGGTTAACGGAATCTATCTTAAACATTGCTACTAAAAGGAAAAGGTTTACCCTTGTAAATATTAGCCTAGATTTTAATTCCTCTAAGTGCATATGCACATTATCTTGTTGTAGTTAGGTTTTTATTTCCCTAAGTTCTCCTAAGACATGAGTTTTGTTGCTCTCAGGTTGAATTTCTACAGATTCAGCATGCTCTTGAAGAAGGGGTTGCGGTATCAGGCTCGAGATCAGAGATCAAGTTGGTTTCAGGTTATTGCTTATGACTCCATGCCCAATGGATTGCTAAAAGGCCACTAATCTTCTACCTAGCAGGCAGGCGACCCCGTTGAGTCACCAAATTGTTGTATATATCTTCCCCCTTGGGTAGATATGGGAATAACAGAAGGTAAAGGGCGCACGACATAAGGTGTCGACATGAAGAAATTCGTGCCTTGGCGCAGGTAAAGGGCGCATGACATAAGGTTCCGACATGAAGAAATTCACACCTTGACATAGGTAAAGGGCGCACGACATAAGGTGTTGACATGAAGAAATTTGCACCTTGGCGTAGGTAAAGGGCGCACGACATGAGGTGTCGACATGAAGAAATTCATGCCTTGGTGCAGGTAAAGGGCACGACATAAGGTGTCGACATGAAGAAATTCGTGCCTTGGCATAGGTAAAGGGCGCACAACATAAGGTGTCGACATGAAGAAATTCACACCTTGGCATAGGTAAAGGGTGCACGACATAAGGTGTCGACATGAAGAAATTCGCGCCTTAGTGCAAGTAAAGGGCGCACGACATAAGGTGTTGACATGAAGAAATTCGTGCCTTGGCGCAAGTAAAGGGCGCATGACATAAGGTGTTGACATGAAGAAATTCATGCCTTGGCGCAGGTAAAGGGTGCACGACATGAAGAAATTCACGCCTTGGCGCATGTAAAGGGTGCACGACATAAGGTGTCGACATGAAGAAATTTGTGCCTTGGCGCAGGTAAAGGGCACACGACATAAGGTGTCGACATGAAGAAATTCGCACCTTGGCACAAGTAAAGGGCGCACAACATAAGGTTTCGACATGAAGAAATTTGCGCCTTGGCGTAGTAAAGGCGCACGACATGAAGGTTCGCATGAAGAAATTCACGCGCGCAGGTAAAGGGCACATGACATAAGGTGTCAACATGAATAAATTCACACCTTGATGCAAATAAGAGTATGTCGACATAAGGATGGATGTTCGGGGTGCATCTTCAGGAGGCGCAACATTTTGAGCACTGACAGGAAGCAAACTTGACCCAGATATTCAAATGGCCATAACTTTTCACAGGGAGCTCGGATTCACACAAGGTTGGAATTTTTAGAAATCTTACGAGGTCCTTTGTCCAACTATGACTAGATATCTTTAATTGGGTGAGAACAAATTCTTAAAAATGTAAAATATAGTTTGCCACTTTTTGGGTTTGCTAGGGTTCTCACCTACCGCCATAATGAGATAAATTAAATGTAACCTAGAGGTGGTTGGGGTAGATTTGGATTTCCTCTCTCTTCCCTCTCTCATTCTTCCTATAAATTGTAAGGAGGGGCTTATTTCTAAAGGTTGGAAATTCTTGTTTTGCCCCTCCCTTCTTCTCTTTGGCAGGTGAGTTTGTGGAGTTCAAACCTCCCATTTAAAACTGTAATGCAACTTTTCCTCTTGGCATTTTGTAGTGTATTGTATCAATCTTTGGAGCAAATAATGCATGTCTGTGGATGATTCTCAACCCTCTCTGTGTTTATTTGCATCCTCCTGATCTTTCACTACAATTTTGGTTATCTGTGCATGATCTTGCATTGCATTTTAATGGTTTGTGTTTATTGGCAAGATAGGTGTTCTTCATTCCTCGGTGCATCACCTTTGTTAGTTTAGGTTTATTTTTATGCATCTTCTTACCCTGTCTCCTTGGCAAGTTAGATTAGGTTTTTGAGTAAACCCTCTACATTTTTATGTGTGCATCTGAACAGAGGAATAGGAACCGGCCTTCATCCGAAGAGCTTTCCCAATTCACAAGGTCCCACACTTGGGAAAAGCTCCATGTTATGCAATCGCACTGAGAGTCTCAACCCATCGAGTTGCAGACATTCAGGGGTGCTGTGATTTGCCATCAATATGAGTATATACCCAAATAATTATATTTACCAATTTAACCATATCACTAAAATGGGGCAAAACCCATATACCCATTTGGGAAAATCTTAAAATAATGAGGTAAAAAAATAAATGAAATACATTGAAACCCTAGGTAAGGGTATAAATAAAACAAGAAAATAAATGAAGCATGTGTATCCTTCCAAAAGCTTGAGGTGGCCTCTCATGGCTTCCTCATCCTCCTCCACCAATCTGCAAAACAAAATAAAAGAATAATAAGCCAAACAAAAAGAAAGGAGTCTTTCATAAGAAAACTTAGGGTTAGTGGAATCCCTTGATCTTGTGGCCCCAAATGAATCCATCCAATGGATGAGATTCATCCCTACAAAAAGTAGGTGGGGAGTGGGTGAGAGAAATTCAAATTTTAAAATGCATGGGTTGACCTTTTTAGGGGCCACTCAAATAAGTGTAAAAGGGGATGAGTGTTATTAACTTTGAACCCGAATGTGTTTTAGAGACATTTTAATTAAATGTAAACTTTGACCCCTTGATGGGTATAATAAAATCTTAATTATTTAATTAGTTATACCCCTTTACCCTTGGGATTGATTTGTGCAAGTTTGGCTATAGTGGAATTTAAATGTTTAAAAAAATAAAATTTAGGGGACCTAAACCATGCCCGAGACTAACTAAGTTATAAAAAGGTATTGAGAGTTTTTGTTATTTTATTTTTATGGGGATTAAAAAGGAAAATTATATTATTAATTTAAAGTAACTTAGAAACAAGAATGTGACAACTATAATTGAAACCTTTTTGTGAGCACATCTTTAAAAAAACTTATTGCATAGTTTTTCTAGCTTGCCCTAGGTTGTTCTTGGGTTTCATGTGGGAAAATTTAGCAAGTCTTACATGGTTACACACATTCCACACGGTTGTATCAATTTGGACACGCATGCACACAATCTTGTACGAAGTCTTCCACCCATGAAATATAAAAACTTTCTTTACCCGACATAGAGCAAAGATCGTGTGATTTTTGAGTGTTGTTAGACTCAACCAACCCTATTTCATAGGAAAACGCCTTACAGTGTAATTAGGATCACATATAAGTATGTATCAAATCTAGCGTTTGTTCTTGTGTCTCAAAACGAGACATCTATTGAGTCAATGGAAGTGTTACTAGGGATAAAATTAAATTATTTTTAATGACTTGTATGAAGAATGTGAAGAGACATGAAAGAGATGTAGAACCACATGGGATCTGAAGGGACACCTTTGCATATAAATATGCAAGGAAAGAGGGAAGGAAAAATGTGTGTTGATTTGCATTGTTATATCTTTTTGCACCATGGCCTATATGTCTGAGAATTGCATTCTTGTTCATTATTTAATATAAATATAATATTTTGTTGCCTCTATTAGGTGTGTATAGTTTATATGATTCTATTGCTCACATTTTTTTGTTTGCAAAAATTTAGTTAAGTGTTTGTTTTTATCAACTAGCATGCACTAGCAGTTGATGTCGGGGCCTTTGCTAACATTGAGAAATATCATAGATTGGAAGGCATTGCGGCCAGTGCCCACACTCTCCTTAAGGGTTAGTTTATTTTTCAGTGCCATTAATCGAAACCAGAAATCCTGCTTCAAACATTCCAAACAGAGCTCAATCTCCTTCCTCTTCTTGCACGTGGTGTTCAATGTGAACTTTTGTACCACCAATGCCATCTTGATGAGTTACTATTGTATTCTCAATCAATGGTCAATACCCTCTTCACATTGTATACCATACGGCAGAAACAAAAGGCACTACCTATTATACACAAAAATAAGTTGTGATGGCGAAAACTCTATAGAAGTCCGTGATATGCAATGACATGAAGTCTGATAAATGGTCTAGCTGCAATGTATACATGTCTCTACAAAATATACATTGAAGTCAACATGTGAAGAACACCTGAGTTGGCCTAATGGTGAAGAATATGTGCTCTTGAAATAGAGGTCACAAGTTCTAATCCTGCAGGGGGTAGGGTATGTACGCCTTGTTTGTAGCAAAGTTAGTTGCCTCCCGCATGTGAGTACGATGTAGTCCCATATGCTATAAGTTGTTTGTAAACCCAAAAATAGGCCACCCGACATTGTGTACTGTAAAAACCTATTATTATTATTATTATTATTATTATTAATACACAAGCAATTAATATGATTATTCTGTTTAAATTAATTTTCAATGTTTAGGTGTATAATCACATTCTAGGCATGGAAGGCAATGGTAACCAACATACAACTTGCACTTAATTAGTATCTCAAACTATTAACATAAATAGTGCCATTCAAAGCACACTCGACATTGTCTATCGAAACTCTAATATCCATTAGGGCATGGTCCCATGGAAATGGGGCTCCTTAAATATCTCGGCGGATCTTGTTGAGAAAATTTAGGAGCATTTTAGTAGTTTTAAGGTTCCATGATTTTTATTAGTTCCTCGATAATACCCGTTGAGATATTATAGGATCCCATTCGATATTTATGGTTATTCGTAGGAAAACAAAATCATATTTCTCTCTAAAATCACCAAAAATAATGGCAAGAATGCATATTAGATTCTATCAGCGCTAAAGCGTAGGGGAAACTCCCAACACCCCCTCTCGACCACCTCTTAAGTTGAGGGGGCTAAAAAAGTGGAGCTCCTATTTTTTAGGTCTAGATTCTATTATTTCCCGTAGTTGGCTTTAAAAACAAGCATGAGACCTTCTGCTACACGAAAATAGGAGCCCAAGCCCCTCCATGGGACCATGCCCTTAGTGTTGACGTTTTGATTAAATCCGCTCCATTCCCTTTGTATTCAATATACACTATTTCATATGTCAAAATCATCAATCTTCTAGCCAAGGGGTAGAAGTTCCCACTCTGACTGGGCACATTGAAGAAAGGACTCAACAAATGTATATTACACAAAGTTCCCATTTATAACCAAATTTTTGAACACCCGCCCACAATAAAATAAATTTTCCCTTGGCACATGCATGTACCTACGCGAGGGGATGACTAGTTGGTAAGATTTGAAAATAATGACAAATTTTAATTCCGCACCGTCCACAATTCTATATTGAATGGCAACTTGTGAAAAGGATTGGCTGTCTACAATTTGTATGTTGTTTTCCGTCAACAAACAAGGTCAGTCAAGCACATGCGGAATAATGTGGTGGGACTCGACTCTCGAGGGATTATCTTACAATGAACCATGGGTTAAATTTGACGGCCACCTATGCCTGTCAAACATATTTTCGGTGACGGTCATTTTTTAATACCGCCCTTCAAATATACAAAATAATGTCAATTATAGTATTTATTTAGTTATTTTAAAGATATATTTGAATATATTTTTATAATTTATGTATACATATATATAAAAATGACGGTCAAATTTTAAATATGCAAGTTACGTGTGACGGTTATTACAAATATTTGCAAGTATTTTACGGTTAAAATAGCAAAAAACGTCTAAACGGGCGTCAAATTTAACCCCTGCAATGAACCATGTAGTTTTTGGGAAAGTTTGCAAACAATGGGCGATCTGGCAGGTATGAGATTTGACACTGATTCCACTGTCAAACCAAAAATATCTATGATGTAAAATATATTTTCTATATTTACAAATTTAAAAAATATATTGTTAGTTTTAGTATTATTTATAAGTGTTAAGGTGTTTTAGGAATTATGTGTTTGATATAAACACATTTTAATTAAAATATGTTAGTTAAATATTTATGTAATGTTACATTTATATTTATATTGAATATATTCATAATGATAATGAGATTCTACCAAGTTCTTTTACATCAAATAGGGACACGCTGACAATTTTAACTAACAAGGATATGAACATTGACGACCTAATTTTAACTAACACGGTTTTCAATTACATCTCCTTATGATTTCACAGAGAATCAGAGGTAGGTTTTCAATTACATTTCGTTGCGGCGCTAATATTTTTCTTTTCCTTCCCCAAGAGGAATAAGTACGAATATAAATTTACAATGTACACCAAGGTTATAGTCTGAAGACGCAAAACACACCATATTTCCTCGGCCAGTTTTTTTAGAAATGGAGTCCAAGTTTCTAACACTCACCTTTTACACTCAAGAGTCTTGTAAAATTTTATTTCTTCACTCCAATGGGACATAATATTTTATTATGGATATGAGAGCAGCCATAGCAGCTTATTTCTTTTCGGTTATTATCTTTTGTCTTTACCATTCCATTTCGATTTAGCACTAACTTCAATCGATTGTTTTCACACTAAAGAGAGCTTTTGTTACCTGCTCTTGATGGACTTGAATTTTTATGGTTTTTAGTGGTGTTTCTTTTTCTCAATTTGTGTTGTTTAGACATTCCAATTTAATTCAGAGTGTGTAGACCCGAGAGTTTATTTAAATTTTGACATCAATTTGAATGTCAAAATCATTGTTTGGGGGCAAAATATTATAAGAAAATATCAATAAAAAAATATAGATTGTTTTGGCAATAGATTATTGTGTTACATTCATATATTGTTTTGGCACATTTAAAATTATATATTCTATTGTAACGTTATTTATTATCTATTTTTGCAAGATCAAGATCTAGAACAAATGGTCCATCAATCATGGGTTAAGTAATTTTATTTTCATTGTTCTACTCTTGTCTTGTATTCTTATCTCCTATAGACCGTAATTGTTTATTTTGGTTGCTAACATTATAATTAAAAATAATAATCCCATGTTCATTAGAAACTACATTTGGGCATAAATTTGTATTTCATGCACTTAAAAATATATCTATCTTGGTTTCTTTTTCAAAAATTATTTTCTCACTCAATGCATTCTATAATTTTTCTTTTGATATTAGAGTTTATGTAACCTATTCAAAAAGAAATCGATGCCTTCACCTTTGGCGACTCTAGACATCGTGGTCGACACAATATGACATGGATGAGGATTTAGATGAAACTCGTGTACTACCTCGGTGTTCATCGCCCTCTCCATGTCCACCATAGAGTTATAAGTGTATAATATATTTTATATTTTAATATTATTTTTCACATGTAAAACTATTATTATACATCTTCATAGTGTCAAGCCACTACTTATAAAGACCTACCGATTCGTTTTGCTCTTAGGTTGTCCCCGTATATATGTATAAATTTATAATTACTTTTTAATATAAAATGTTTGTTCTTAATTGAACAATTATAATATGACATGATTATGACATTATACATCCCATATCAATGGACATGAGCATAAGGACTGTCACAGGATGAGGGAATCATTTACACATAGATATAATGTCTTCAAACTTATTATTTAAAGTTATTTTAATTAATTCTTTTATAATGACTTGACATTTTTTCCAAATCATCCCCAACGGCAAGTCCCTCTCAGCCTATTAATAATAATAATAAGTGAAACAGTGAGAGACTAACTCAAAAGTATGAATGACCTACTCCCAAGTGGATTAAGGGGGATGATAATGCATTCTCTCCCCCTCCAGCAACAAAAATTGATAGACCCTCTCATCTTGTTCATAGTAATAATAAACACTGGGTTCAAGAGGACCTCAAAATGGACCATTATGTAAATGATGAAATGAAAATGTTAATATATAATCGAGGCATGTAAGTGTTTTGATGTGTTTTGGGGTTTTGCAAGTGCTTTTTTTTCTCGTGGGTTTCAGGTGAATAACAAAAAAGTACAATGACATACAAGAGATTAAAGTCGACATCCAATGAAGATATTACAACCCTACGAAATTGGTTTTCTAAGGTTCTAAGAATTCACATGTGCATAGAGGAGTTTTGTAGTGCCCTAGCCCGAGTGAGATCCCGCAGCACCACCATTTATGAGCTTGATCGCTACACTTCCCTCCTCATGTTTATCAATTTTTCATCTCGGCATAGTTCATGATTATCTACAAATTAGGTAAGTATTTTATCCCTTCATTTTCAACTAGGGTTTCATATTTTCTAGCTTACTTGCTTGGGTAAAATATATACATATTGCATATCTATATCTCTGTGTTGTAACTTTCTTAGAATTTAACATCTATATCTCAATATTTTTTAAATCATTTAGTGAACCTGACTCATTTGACCACTCTTGGATCCTCTATCATCACTTCTTGCATTTCTCTTAGGCTCCACTCATCATGGATATTTTTATTCATGATTTCTTGCTAGCTAATCCCGAGTGTTGTGCTAAAATCACTATGTTTTTGGCTAATACTTGTATTCCTTTGACTACTCATTAAGAAATTGTTTATCATACATTCGTAGATGCATTTTCTAAACAAATTACTTTTACATCTTTTGTAGTTGACAATATTTCTGTGTATGAAAATGATCCTCCCTTTTATATATGATTTTGCATCAATGACTTGGGATTTGTTATCCAAATAACTCTCCTAGTTATTTTGGATAACTTGTATCTTCATTCTGACTCTGATGCTTTACATTTCAGGTTGCACGCCCATAGACTTACTCATTTGGCACTTTACATAGGCTGTAGTCCTCCTTACGCTCTCTCTTTTCTTTCTATCCCCTCGTGCCATTCATCAGTTGGATATTCACGCCCTACTTCCATACTTGTCTTCCACAAGTATGCGCTGTTTTTTGTTGTGCATGCACCTACGCGTGTGCATTCCCTACGCTTTCCTATGCGTGTTTGCATCTTCCGCGCGCCTTACTTCCTTGTTACTGATCTCGCCCACGTGCCCTCGCACACATTTTTTTCTTCTCCCTTCATATTCTATTCTCCTTCCATTTCCCCCTTTTTGCACCTTCTTCTTACATGCGATCCTCTTGCACCTTCCTCGTGTGTGCCCACTTTCTATCCCCTCACGTCCTCCGTGTGCCCTTGTGCGAGACACTTTAAAATTGGTCATCCATGCTCTTCCTCTTGCGCCCGTATACCCCCTATTGTGCCACGCGCCCTCCTTGATTGATGCCTAAGCACCCTATTTTTGTGCCTTCTGTAGGTATGCCTTCCTCCTGTGCATGCACCTACACATGTGCCTTCTCCTGTTTCCCTTCCGCGCCTTACACCCAAATCTTGCACTTCAAAAGCCACAAATTTTGATCCAGAGCTTTGATTTACACAAAATTGGACTTTCCAGAGCTTTGATTTAATTTTAGCGAGGGTAGATATATGAAAATTAAAGAAACATATCCAGCTCCAGTCAATTAAATACCCAGTCCTGTCAAATGACAAAAATTCTTGGCAAACCCAAAACAACTGCCTCCACTCAAAATGCCATATCTTTTGCATTTCTCAACAAAATCACACAAAATTGGTACCGTTGGAATTGTGGCTCAAGAACGATGCACATAAATCAAGAAATTTAGGATTCGATAAGGAATTTATGGTGATTTCATAGAAACCACACCTAGTTCGAATAGTGTTTTATTTGGTAGTGGGGTGCATTAAATGAAGCATGGGCTGACATTTCTCATTGTTGCAAGTCATGAGACAACATGGTGAGCCTTTTTCAAGAAAAAAAACATCATTTCACTTCATTTACTACCTCTTGCAAGTGGTGAGAAGAAATTTTTGGGATTTTCATTTTTCCTCTCTCTCTCTCTCCTCTCAGAATTCTATAAATTGGAGTGTTGGGATCATTGTAAAGAGAGGTAGTTTTGTATAGAAAAACTCTATCAATTTTTGTTTGTGAAGCCAATGTGTTATAGGCCCTTGTGGTGGACTCCTTCATGGTGATCCAAGCCCTTATTCTATAATAGATTGAATTGTGCATATCAATGAAGCAATAGATACAAATTTGTGGATTTCTCTTCCCCTGTTGTGTTTGTTTACATTCCTCTTGCCCCTTCAATCTCATTGTATATATATTATGTCTACTTTATACTCTGGAGGGATTCATTCTCATTGTACATGTATGGAATATTGTTGTGAATGCATTTTCTAGACTCTGGAGAACTGTTATCATCCCTTCTAGTATGCAATTTGCTCCTATTTTTCACACAATAAAAGCTATCCTCATCCCCTCATTTTCTGGTGTATCACCACTTTAGTGTAGGATTCATTTTCATGCATTATCTCTCTCTCGGTCCCTTGGAAAGTTAGATTAGGATAGATATTTTTGTCTCAGTATTAGAGTAGATTGTGGCGGGTAGTTTATGAGCAAGAACCAAATTTCTCTGGAGGTCTATCTCAAATAGCAAGTCCCACAACTTGGAGATAGTACCCATGTTATCCAATCACACTGTGAACTCAAGAACATAAACTTGTGCAAACCATAAGGTGATGTGATTCGAAGATAACATGATTTAAGTGCACTTTAGTCGATATTGGATATGAGATCAATATTTTTCCTTTATCATGCATTCAAGCTATAGGCCTTCCCACATCTATTATTAACCCAACATCTATTTCTATTCAAGAATATGATTCCACTATGCATCCATGCATAGGCACTATCACCTTACCCATCATAGTTGGGCCATAGACTATTCCAGTTCTATTTTTTGACATTGACATCCCAATTTTATATAATTGATTACTTGGTAGGCCGTGGCTTCATGGAATGCAAACAATGTCTTCTATAGTTCACCAATTTATTCAATTCTTACATGAGGGATTTGAATATGAACTTCCTACTGATAGTACACCATTCCACTATTACAACCTAGATCTAACCACTGCATTACCTATTCTAGTTTTTGCCACCATCCATCCTGTTGTTGATTTGCAACCTATGCACTAACTGGATAACTTGCCTCCACTCAAGGGAGCCATTTGTACACTAAACATTATCCCACTCACTTGAGAATCAAACCTCCTTCTACTAATTCTATGGTATTTTATCGAGGGTCTATGCATACATCGGATGTCATACCGCCTTCAGTGTCTTCTCGGGAGTAATCTACATTTTCAAATTCTCCCATCACACACACTCTCTTCATTAATAATGCTTACTGGTCACACATTCCATTTGATCCAACTTTTCTAACACTATTTGCACACATGATGGATTGCCTTGGCTTGGTTTTACACTCAATGATATCTTACCACCACTACATTTACCACATCTCTATTATGGATATGTTTGCATTACTCTTGTTTATGGCCTACGAGTATTTCATTTATAAGTGTTTGTTGCACATAGTCCATGCATTTCACCACTTATTCTTGGAGAATCATGGCTCAACTACATTGGTGGTACATTAGATCCTAATCACATGACATTTCATTCCCCATTACCTTTGGCCACATTTTCATTTTCAATGACTCCTTTATCGGTTATTCGCAAAACCATACTCGTTTGTATGGACATGGATACATCCATCGCCACCTTTCACTAATGAGGAATAAGAAATGGGTATGTATAATATATGTCGTAATGGCTCTTTACTTGATCAACCACATACTATTGCTTGTCATGTCTCCGATGCATCTCCATTAGTTTTTACCATGACAATGACTATCTCTTAAATGATGTTACTTGATCACATTTACCTTCATACACTTGGGGGGCATCATGCTTATTCTCCCCCTTTATAGAATCACAACATGTCTCACAATTCTATTATTGCACCTCTTACTTCACATTTAGTATTCGACACACGTCTTGAAACACGTGTATCCTCATTACCCTCTAACGCACTCTCATGCTTCGGTTCACACGTGAATGTTGAGGGCATAATATATACATGAACCTCACACACTACACTTTTCACATATCGCACATTCATCACATATCTTTCTCACATCTTCTATTTCACATTATACACATTTTGTGCATTTATGACTTAAATGTTTTTCATGCTGCACTAATCTCCCGATGACACACTCTAGTTTCATGGTTCACACTCCAATGTTGAGGGTTTTAATCTAAAATGTACCTCACCACACTCACTCACTCTATGCATTCTACACTTCAAGATCACATATTTCTAACGCATGCAATCAAATGATTTCCCGATGATGCACTCTTTCTCTATAGTTCATTCTTGACTGTTAAGGGGGCATGTATAAATGAACCTCAATTCATGCATAATCATTCACATTCGCTCGTGGGGGCACGTGACTCCACTCACATTAACATTGCATTTCATTCCATCTCATCCACAACATAATACATATCTTGGTCATACTTAGTCTTTCTTGCATTTACTCATTACATGTACACTTTACTACACATGTTAGACATATATTTCATAATTCATTGTCTTTATATATATGCATGCATGTTTTCTTTCCTTCTAGTCATGATCATAGAATCTACATATATCATTACACTTAGCATGGATGCTTGACACAATACCTCTTACTAGTCCCATAACAGAATCTTGGGGGCATCCACTTTCGTATACATTACAAGTGTTATTGTTTCATTTTTCATAGCACACTAATATCATATTATATAACCTTTGACATCCTTTATATCTTTCTAACATGATAACGTGTGCTCCACGTGTAGAATTTTGTATTGTAGATCTATTTGCTACCATGGTATTTAGATTATTATTTTTCACTCTTTTCCATTTCTTATTATTGTATGCCATTGTTTGGGGGATTTGTGATCTATCTATCTTATTCACTTCTTGTGTTCTTTTTGCCACCTAGCCTTCGATTGTCTTGTGACATCATGAGTGATTTCCCTGTTTGAAACCCTCTTTTCACAATCTACTTTGTATTCTTACTTGTTGGTTTGCATCTTGTTTTTATATGCTTATTTGTATTTGCTTGCGCTAACACTTGTTTCTAGCCACTTTTCTTGCATGTGCATTGGTTTCTAACAAGCACACCCCCTTCAAGGTATCCGTTTTATTTCAGCGGTAGGTTCTACTTTGGGCCACATACTCCTCGTGACGTTGCATACACCCCAAATTAGGGGGGCATCATTGGATGAATTAGTCACCCAATTTTGTGGTCTATAGTCCCAACAACATAGTTTCCTAGGTTATGGATCCTGTTTTCATGTGTAGAAGTGTTGAAAACTATACACTAAAAGTATTGTACACTTTCCACATGCTCTTCTCATCTGGGTGGGATTTTTGACCCATAGGTTTATGGGTTGGTTTTGGCATATAGTTTTAGAACCCATGGTATTTTGAAACTGCTTAAGTAGTTACCTATTTATGTGGTTTTGTGCATATGGTAGGGTTGATGTAACATTGTAGATGTGTGTGAATTCAGGTGTGAATTCACTAGAGTTTGTTGAGCATAAATCCAAATAGATATGGGTATTGTATTGATAGTAGACGTGGCTTGTAATAAAATTTGAGCAAGTGAATCTTGGTGGACGTAGCCTAAATTGTGTGAACCACATTAATTATTGTCTCTTTGTGTTGTGTTATTTTTATTCTGCACTTTTATTTCAGATCTATAATAATTTATGCATATTATTTTTCTACTGTTGCGAATGTGTGAGGGATTGTTCCACGTATTTTATTGCTTAGTTCCTAATAATTGGTATCAGAGCCTGGTTTGGTTTTCTGAAATGTTGAATCACAAATAAAGTTTTAGCTTGAGTGGGAGCTATGACAAATGATGGAAGATCAAGGGTTGATAAATTCAATGGGAATAATTTTGGTCTTCGGACGATGCAGATGGAATATTACCTTTATCATAAGGATATTTATATTCCATCGTCCGAGAAAGTAAACAAACCCTCGAGCATGACAGATGTAGAATGGGATTTGTTAGATAAGAAGGAACTTGGGAAAATCCATCTATGTCTTGCATCTTTAGAATTATTTAATGTTTCGAAGAGAAAGACTACAAAATAATTTATTGATGCATTAGGAAGTTGTATGAAAAACCTTCTGCCTATAACAAGATATTTTTGATGGAAAAGTTGTTTAATATGAAGATGTCTAAGAATGGTTCAGGAGCAAATCATTTAAATGATTTTAATATGGTTGTAAATATAATACCTTAAGTTATAATATAATTTGATGAAGACGTTAGGGCTTTATTAATTATGTTCTCTTTACCTAAGAGTTGGAATAGCCTAGTAATGGTGGTATGAAAATCGGTTCTAGCTAACCAAAAGTTGAAGTTTGAGGATGTTGTAGGGGTGATTCTAAGTAAGGAAATGAGAAGAAAAATCTCCGAGGAATATTCCACTTCAAGGAATGCTTTGACAATGCAAACTAGAGGAGATAGAAGAATAGAGGAGGCCGTAGAAAATAGAAATATCGGGCAAGGATAAAATCTAAAAACAAGATAGTATGATGGTACTATGGAAAGTATGGGCATGCAAAGAAGGACTGTTAGGAGCTTTAGAATAAGAAGAAACAATAGGAAGAAAACGAGGATGCAAATGTGGCAACGGGTAATTTATGTTAGGATGATATGATTCTTTCTTTTTGCACAATATTGGTGAATCTTGGGTTTTAGATTCGGGGATTCTTTCCATGCTACTCGACATAGGAATTATTTTGTTGATTATTTTCAAAGGTAGTTTGGGCATGTTTTTCTTGCTGATGAGCCTTGTAGCATAGTTGGAAAAGGTTCTATTTAGGTTAAGATGCAAAATGGAAATACATTGCTATTAAAGGATATCATACATGTGCCTACCTTAAGATGAAATTTGATATTGGCGGGGAAGTTGGGAAGTGATGGTTGTGCTATGATATTTAGAGTGGAATATTGGAAGGTTAAGGTATGACAGAAAATCAACACATGACCTTCTTCGCACCCGACCTCTTGAGGTCGTGCCGAGACAACTGGTGTAGAATGAGTGTGAATGTGAGTGTGGTGATGGGGATCAAGCTAATTGGGAAATCTTATATCTTCAACATGCAATGTCGGGATCTCATGAGTCTAAGGCAAAGAATGCTCTCCTAACTTGAAGTGGTGTGATGGCTTAGTCTAAAATAATAGCCTGCTCGTAGAATCCAATCAATGTTGAGCTCGGTCGAGATCCTGTTTGTTGGTTGTTGAACAAGTGGAAAATGACCTGTGGGCGCCTCATATAGATTTCCAGACAAGGTCATGGAAGTAAGAACGAGAGATACAATGGAGCCACATGTCTTTATGGGAGATTTTCTAGTCTGGTCAAGAAAGTCTTAGCCTTATCGGCTGCTATGTTTAGTAAGGAAAAGCTGTGTAATAATATCTCGGTGAAAGTGGTGAAGATCTGAATACTAATATATGCAAACTAGTGTCAATGTATAACTGACTAGTGCTCAGGCCCGTCGGGTTTTGAGACCTAAGGCTCACATCCAAAGAATCATGGAGGGTGTGGCCCTTGAATGGTCATACATGTAATCAAACACTATTTTTAGGAGAAGTCCAATAGCCACAACCTCCACGAGTATTTTGTTATGATCCTCAGGTCCGACAACCCAACGGGCCTCGCTAGTCAATTAGACATTGACACGAGTTTACGTACATTAGTATTCAAATCTTCACTACTTCTAGCAGATATTATTGCATAAATTTCTTTATGAACAAAGTAGTGATCGGCTAATACTTTCGGAACAGATGGAAAATTGCCCATAAATATCTGTGGCTCCATCGCGCCTCTCGTTCTTACTTCCATGGTCTTGTTTGAAAATCTATACGAGGTGCTCCGCAGCAATTTTTCGCATGTTCAACAACCAAAAATAGGATCTCGACGATCTTGACATTGATTTGAGTGTACGAGAAGCTATTATTTCAGACCGAGCCATCACACCACTTCAAGTTAGGAGAGCATTCTTTTCCTTAGACTTATAGATCTTAACATTGCGTCTCAAGATATAAGATTTCCCCATTAGCTTGATCCCCATCACCACACTCACATTCACACTCATTCTAAATTGGCTATCTCAAAGACAACCTCGAGAGGTCCGGTGCTGCAAAGAAGTTCATGTTTTGATTTTCTATCATACAAATTAGTGAACCCAACGTGAAGGATTAATTCCTTCTTGTTTCTTTTCTTTCATTGCTATTACCTCACCTCTCCATTTCTTCCCCTATTTTGGTAGGTATTTTATACTTTATAAAATATGTCTGGAAGAGAGTTTGGTGGGCCATTTGGCTCTGATAGGTATTACATTAATGTTTAACCACAAAAGGCCCCTTATCTTTCGAGGTGGGGTGACAATTACACAAGCAATGTCCAAACCTCCCTAGTTACACATCAAACCCCATTAGCTACGTAAGGATGGAGGAGGTTGATCAACTATTAAACACACAATATAGTCAACCCAATGTAAACCACATTGGTATCACAAATGGAACAGGTTCTTACCACAGACTCTTGTCAAGACCTCGCATTTCCATGCAATCAACAAAAGATGATATATTTGCATGAATAGAAAATCCTCTTCATCAAATATATGTTACTTTGGATAGGATGAATGCTACATCCTCTAAGATTTCAAATGCCTATCCTAAGATTATTGCTTCTGAGGAAGACAAGAATTATAACACTGAACAATTCATAACATGGTATCTTGAGCCTTCTCAATCAAACCCTATGCCACATGCACCCCAACAAGGAACTCAATCCTCTCTCAATGATCTCATTTTTACTTTAGTGGGTAGGATTAGAGAACTAGAAAGTACCAAGACTTCATAACCAACACATGCGGTAGGGGCGTAACATGGGGTATCTAGTTGTGAAGAAAGGATACATCCCTTCCAATAAAAAACCAATGCAATATCATGTACAACAAGATTATCGGGTTCATTCAAATCTAGGTTACCTTATCATAGGGTTAGACACACTAGGGATGGGCCCTCATCCTTCTCAAGCTTATCCTACACAAGGGCTAGCCAAAAGTGTGTTCTCGAATGCTGCACAATGGTAATGTGACATTCCCTGGTTTTATGCCCACTAGTCATATCCTAGTACTATCCCACTTTACATACACATGTATTAAAAAACTCCCCAGATGGACCCATATACCATTCCTACTCCCTATATACCATATCAAGAGATCCCATATGTTCCCATCCATGCTTATAATGTAGCTTATCCAACTCCTCCTCCTCCACCTCCTCATCAAGGATATTCTATGGTGAAATCTTACGCAATGGGTACATATGCTGAGTACTTAAATGATACTCTTTACTTCACCATACGTGGTGTCATCCTTCTACGCCCATTGCTAGATCTTCCAAAATTTAAGTGAGAAGGAGACCCAAATGCTCATATCAAGGCCTATGCTACTACTATCGAAATTTGCTTCTTTAGGATGTTATAGTGGCTAAGATATTTCCAAAGACTCTCGAAGGAATCACATTGGATTTATTTAAATCGTCCATCATAAAAACAAAATCAAACCCAAGGCCCAAACTAGTATCAAAACTTTGACCAAGGGGAAACGAATCATGGTTATAACAACCAATTTAATAACTACGATTGAAGTTATAATCAACAACACCAAGACACTTATCAAAGGCCAAGAGATTATGACCCTAACCTATAATGTGGTTTCCATAAGTTTCAAGGTCATGACAACAGGACCTGCCATGATTGTAACAAGTTTCTGCAAAGACTTCCCTAGAACCAAAGGAAACTCTTTGTAGACATGTTCCTAACAAATCCTGAAACAAACCCATAGCCTAGTCATACTAGACCTTTCACACCTCAAAATGCAAACCCTAAACATCCTGGGGATTCCCAAGTGAATCCTCAAAATATAAAAAAGCACATCCCTATAGGGAAAAATGATCACAAAGCCTCAACTTCTAACAATTCTTAGGTTACTCCTAACCTTGGTTTAAACGATACTACACAAATATTAGGATTAGTTGAGCATGAAATTAATGCAATAACTCAGACGAAGGACTATGTTTTAGGATTCCTACCCACTCTTTCCTTCCCATAGGATGACATTCATATAATCGTAAAACCAAAGTAGAATCCTATGATTTAATATCAGATTTGAATGAGACCTTTTATCACAATTTGTTTCTAGATTTGCTGAAGAATTCCATTGCGCATCATTCTGCATTTCTCAATGCACTAGGTATTTGTCATCTAATCTATGTTACACCACCTCCTAACACTCAAATAAATCATATTGACTTTGACATACATCCTCCATGACAGAATGATAGGGATATTGGGTTTGTTTTTTATATAGAAAAGATGCCATTTGACGCTGAAATTTCCCGAGGAGGTGATTATGCCTTATTTTACAATTTTGGGTTTATAAAAATTATATTAAGAGAGCCATGATTGACAATGGGGCTGCTGTAAATGTGGTTCCCTTATATTTCTTACAGAAGTTGGGATATGGAGAGATAAATTGTTCCTCTACAAGAAACACGTTATGGGGTACGACAATATTAAAGCGACCTCGATTAGAACCATAGTTCTTCCAGTCACACTTGGTCCAAAAACCATCTTGACTGAGTTTTACATTATTGACAGGAAAAAAGTTATAACATGATCCTCGAGAGACCCTAGATTCATCGAATGAAGGCTATCCCTTCTACCCTATTCCAGGAGATTAGATTCCTCCATTTGGGGAAGGTTTTCATCGCTCAAGGGGGTCCTAAGCCCTTTGATATACATTTAAAAACCTCAAGAAGAAAAAGGAGTCCATACAGAGTATGAAATTCCTAAAATAAATTAAACAAACCACCTCCATCAAAAGAGTTAGCCCCGATCACCCCAAGTGTTCAAGGCTGAAGTCGTTGACCCAAAAACATTTGAGGTGGAAAAAATAGATAAGGGTAAATCAATATATGTAGAAATAGTGTCCACTAAAACCACAAAGGAAATTATGAAACTCTTAGAGAGTGATTATCCAATCTTCCTCCCATTTGAACCATAAGGGATGGGTAGTCTTGTTGGTTTATCATCTCTTTCCTCCGAATGTAGACACTAAAATTAGGTCACACTCCCCTTTCATCCCTCGAAATATAAGCACCCTTTATTAGATTTACCTAGCCATGACCCCCTTTACCCCACCAATATTAATTTAATTAATTTAATTAAATTAATGCATTATCCTCACTATATTTATTATTTAAATATTTTATTTAAATAATATTCACACATACACTTCACTTAGACACCTCATTAAGCCAACTCAACCTAGGACCTATTCTTAGTAAGTTTCCATAACTAACTAGGACTTACCCAAACCCTAAAAATCAATGCCTACATTCCCTCTAACCACATTCTTGCATGCTCACAAGAAGCTCTCAATCTAATCCATGGGACCATGACATGAGATCCAAGGAAATCAGGAGGATCTCCCTTGTTTAGTAAACCTAGGAAATCCCACCTTAACCGACGTTGGTTATCCCTAACCATCACCGGTTAAGCCGGACCGACATCGGTTACCCTTTTAACACCAAAACAACCTTATTCTCAAGGTTGGAAGTTGGAAGTTGAAAAACATTGGGAGAAAGTTGATGAGCAAGAACATATCTCAGAGAGATAATGCATCTTCAGAGAGCAAAATCTAGTGAAAACTCACATCCAAGGAAGGAGATTGAGCATCCTCTCCTGCACATCCATCCCAACCATGATCTAATCTATCCAAGTAAAGAGGAGTGTACATGCAGCCCATGCAGAAGCTTTTCTTCAGTTGGTGATCACTTGCAACCTTCAAACCAATCATCAACTCCTCCATCCCTCACATAGAGGCGCTTAGGAACGAAATCCAAGTAAGTATAACATCGTACTTTCCTGGTTTATTTCATTTCATCATCATTTTATCATCCATTGTTTACCTTGCCCCTATTGACCTTCTCCGACATTTTCACCTCCATATACCCATTAAAACCTCACAAAATCCTACTCCAGTCACCCAATACCTCATCCCAACCAACCAAAGTCCTTTGTGCAATCACAAAGGAGACCACAAGCTTGTTCTGTGACATTTCCAGATCTCACAGTGACCGACACCGGCCACACTGACTATCGCCATTGGTCACCCCTGACCAACACTGATCTCTGTATTTTCCCACATAGCCTAGAACAAAGACCTACCCACCTAATTTCATCTCACCCTCATCTGTGATCTACCCGAGACCTTTATCAAACCTGCAGAGACCCAAAACCAATCATTTGACCTTTGGATTCTATTCTAGCTTAGCCTGTTAGATTAGATCTATTTCTTATTGTGTTTTTAAGTGAGATACCTAAATCATTTTAAAATAACAATAGGATTTACTTTGTTTTACAACATTGAATTTTTAAAAACAGTGGACTGACTTCCATTTAGGAAGTATCATACTTCCTGGATCTAGCATACGCAAGGTAGTTCACCGCCCATATTGTTTAATTCCTTCTGGTGGTCTTGTTTTCATTACAGGTAGTTCCTCCTAGCCAAAAGGAATCTCTCATGATAAGCTTGTGGATTGAAAGTCATACACGTGCATAACAACCCATCAACCGGCATCTCGAATAGGTATTCCTCCTATGCCCGTTACCCTATTTATTTTGTCAACACTTCAAAGAAATGATCTAAGAAAAAGGTGAAACATTTTGGCATGCCCGGTGGGACCCATATGGGGTTCCTTGCATTTCATTCATTCCTAGGAAAAAATTGTGTGTTTTTTTCCCTTCTTAAAAGTGCACACACTAATTTTCTTCCCTGGTAATCCCCCTCTTCTTTCTATTTACTCTAAAGGAAACTTTTCTTTTGGTTTAATTAAAAAGAACCATTTCTTCATGTTTTCTGCATTGTAGTGAAAGAGCATCCCTCTTCCTCTTCATCTTATTATGTCATCCAATTTTACATTTTGATTTAGGCTTAAAACAAGTGAATTCCGTTCTAATTTATTGCATTATCTCACATTAATTGAGGGCAACCTATATGCTAGAAGTCATGACCAGCTAATGGTTGACAAACAAATCATAGAAAAGCACTTCTATCCTTTTCTCTTTCTTTGAGTCTTACCAAACCAAACAAATATTCAAAATACATACATTCTTAAACAACATCCTACTGGAAGAAGTTGTAGGTGATCACATGATCACGACACAGTGGGCACCCAGCTCGCTTCTCTATCGAGTCACACTTTAGAGCGAAGCCCGCCCCCACCATAACATACCTGAAACCTCACCTTTTAGATCTCCTTCTTTGTAGGAAGCCATCCTCACCAAAAACTCTATCTCACAATTCATGTGTTAGTCCCTAAATAGCATAAGCTAAACAAACATAATAGAAAAGGCTCTCCTAGGATCACATTTTTTTAGTATTCTGCTTGGCTTACGTTTTGAGGTGAGAGATCACATACGTCAACTTTTTTGTTCATCCTTGCACACTCCTCATCACAACTGGTGTATTCTAGCTTCACCTGAGTGTGTCTAGGCCATATTATCATCATTCTCAAAATTCTAGGTCTGATTCTACATTAGATTTTAATTCACAACCACTTTCTTTCATCACTATTTCAATTTCACAGTAACCATCATCGGTTACCTCTGACCGCCATCGATTATACCTAACCAACATTAGTTCCAGGTCCTTTTGCTAACCTACTCAAAAGGACATTTTGCTTCATGTTCTTCCACTTTTCAATCTCTGTCACTACCATTATTCCCATTGGCATGTTAAACATCATCAGATTTGGCATATCTATCATATTTTACCTTTGCCTTGTTTTTCACTCATTGTCATTTTCTACAGTAACTGGCAATGGTTATCCTTGACTAGCGTTGATTTTCCCTAACTGGCATTGGTTAGCCTATCTCACATTCCAGCCACCATTTGGTACTTAATCTAATTTTTTTCCGATTCACCTATTCTTGCTTATTCTCTGTATCATTTAGAGAAGCAGCCCCCTACGATCAATCTTGGTTCACATGGTGTGACCGTAAGACAAGCAAAGCGCCCTCGTATTCCATGCTAGTGTTCAACCACTCCCACCTAGTCCTTCACCACCTTCTATTTTATCACCAACCATGGATCCCATCCAGCCTACTACTATCGCTACCGGAGATGAGGAGTTCACATGACTCATTGACCAGAACCCTGCCGCCTTGTAGTTTTACCTTTCCCACTTGTCCACTTGAGACGCCTCGGGTTAGTTGATATACAAAATGCCCATATCTATCCCCCGACTCTCACACCCACTTCCGCATCAACCCCATCTAGCTCTATGCTACCCGCATCCACCTTACCCCCAGTCATTTCACAGTTAGGTCCTATACCTACTATGACTGCCGCGTATGTTACCTCTGTGGCACCCATTACATCCACCGTACCCTCGATGACTACCCCAAACACAACCTCATCTGCCCCTAATGTCTCACACATAATTGTAGCTACATTACCACCTCTAGTGTTAGTGACCCCTACCCCATTTCAGAACGTGGTTCTTTCCATTCCACAATCATTAGCCCCTATTACCACTAGGGTTACCACGATCCTTCCACCCCCATATACATACTACCAACAACCTCATGTTTCATCCATTATTCATTTTGGGTATGTACCCCCTATTTCACTACCTTCTTCTCCACCACCCTACATGGCAGCCCCATACACTTGAGTGCCACCCCTGTTATATGCCCAAAACCAACCTCCTCACGCTAAAGGAGGCATCCAATCATCACAACCCACCAATGACCTAATTAAATTGATGTTGGAAAAGATGCAGACATTGGAGGCATTAGTTTCTGGCTCCTGCAACACTCTCACCTACGACGAGATTTGCAATGAGCCTATTCACCCATCCATTCCTATCCGTTCATACCCTGTGCATTGGGAAATGCCTAAATTCAATCGTTTCAATAGCAAAGAAGACCCATAACAACATTTGCGGTCATTCAAACATGGGTGTTATTTGATCGCTCATGATGATGCCTTGCTTTTGAGAACCTTTCCCATGTCCCTCACTAGACTTGCATTAGATTGGTATAGTGGGTTACCTAAACACTCTATATTCTCATTCAATTAGGTAGCCCAAGCCTTCTTGGACCATTTCTCTCTCAATATCATAAAGAAGGTTACCATGACCGATCTATATTCCACATGTTAGTATGAGGACGAATCTATCGCAGATTTTGTCACTCATTGGTGCAGCCTGATCAATCAACTTACCTTCTAACTGCCACAAACTAAACTCATCAAGCTCTTCACATGGGATTGTGTTAGACATATCTCCCGACCTTGTAGGTCCAAACCTTCCAAACATTCGATGAGGCATTCACTATGGTACGAAAGTTAGAGATTCGGGCCATCGAAGAGAAGAAAATCAAGTTATGTAATAATAATTCGGCATTCAAGTCGAATGATACCTCTTCTTCTTCCAAACCACAAACCACTTATTCAAAAGCTAAGGGCACCACTAACACAGTGGTACACAAGACCAGCCTAGCTCATCTATCAAATCAGGCTACACCCTCATCTAATCTCTCACCTGTCCAGACTTTTCAATTCATAAAAGAGGAGCAATGAAAATATACCCCAATTGGGGAATCTTACTCTTCTGTCTTAGAAAATCTTATCAAATCTAGAGCCATCACCCTTCCACCTATAAAACCACACACTGGTTTTGACCCTGCTCACCCCATGCCCGCATGGTATAAAGAACATGATTTTTGTAACTATCATCGAGTAAAGGGTCATAGTGATGGAAAATACATCACTTTCAATAATATTGTTTGAGAAATGCTTGAGAAATGTGAGTTAACTATGGATAATCCCAATGACACCCCCAAACACAATTTACAAATCTTCAAGAAACCGTTTCCCAACCATGCCCCTTCATCCAATCAAACCGGTGAGACATCAACTCATGATACCCATACACGCGAGGTCCACGCTATCTTTAATGACATACCTATCACCTCTTAATTACCTCACATCCCTTCCATAGAGGAAATCCTAGATCGCAATCCTCCTTCCACATTGGAACCAATCTCCATTGTTCCTTCATCAACAGAGGAACACCTTTCAGATCCTTCATCACCTACGAGAGGGTCTTCCACTAACATTGAGCCCATCTCACCCATGACTTCACCACTTAGAGAACCTTTAACTACAGTACCTCCTCCACCCATAGAGGAGCTCCCATTACCTCCTCCACCCATAGAGGAGCACCCATTACCTCCTCCACCCATAGAGGATCACCCATTACCTCCTCCACCCACATAGGAGCACCTATCCATTCTTCCAGTTATAGAGGAGCTCCCATCATCTCCTCCACCCATCATAGACCTAGTTGAGATACCTTTGCCTCTTCACGAGCATTCTCCATCTGCTACCCAAAATCCAACAGACCTACTTTCGGCTCTCTTACCCACGGAAGCTAAGTGGCCAATTCCCCATCTCTAAGACACATTTTACGGGAATTCCCATTAGGTCCTCACCAACTCCATCCATAGACATTCCCTTCTCATGTTTGGCGATCACTTAGATTATGTGGATAGGGATTTACTATGGGGGCGCCTCTTACTCCTTGTCTCAACACAGATGCAGAGATCCCTCGCTGATACCTCCACTATCTACCCAAACACATTTCGACCAATCAAACCAAATATAACCACCTCTGTCACAACCCCTTCCACGATACCTGTTAGTGCACTCAAATCACACCCTTACCCATAACCCGACCTACATCTAAACCCAAACCCACACCTATAATATTTTCCTCAACTAAAACTATTACCACTTTAGGGGTCACCCCGACCACTAGCCTTACTCATCCACCTATTAAACTGGATTTAGCTACATCCTCCAACGTCCATACCACACCTACTCGACACCCAAACCAAAGAAACAAACTCATCGACCTCATACCCCGACCACACCAATCACGCCCGCACTTGTCCCATCTATCTTAAGACCTCATCTACCCAACATGGTCCAATAACCTTCACCCATCCATAAACCAATAACACAACAACCCATTCCTTCCTCACAAACCTCTAACCTACCCGGAGATCCACAACACGACTTACACTCCGCACCTAATCTCTTTACCTCCAATACCTTCAGCTATTGCTTCACTACCCACTTCACTTTAGTCATTATCTCACACCCCAAGTATGACCCTCATCATCTACCTTAACAACACCCCCATTATCCCGTGGGTAACTCACCTCTTCCTCCATCTACTTTTCCTTCTAGACCTCATACACCCACATCACCTTTACCTAAGAAGGTGTAACCCAAGAACAAAACCCCACTACCCCACAATAATGTAGTCAAAACAACCACAAACCCTCCTACCCATCCATCTACTGTACCCTACCCAAAAAACATGACCGATACCTAAAACCACACCAACACCTAAACCCATGGCTCGACCCATTCCCCCTCTTCCAAAAATAGTTCTTCAACAATCAACCATACCGCACCCAAACCCATGTTGACTTACCATTGTGATATGCTAGCAGGATCCTATTCCAAAATTTTAACCAACCTCCTCGAGACCTCTGTTATCACATTACTACCACTCCAACCTTACGACCCCCTCAAACCCAAGCCAAAAGGGTTTGATGATACTAATATTTACGCATACCATCGTGTGCCAGGACACGATGTGGAGAACTATAAGGCCTTGAAAACTATCCTTATCCAATTGTGTCCACCAAAACCAACTTTGATGATGACGACCTTCTTGATGAGGATCTTGCTTCACCAACACCCATTCCCCACACCCACTAAAAACCACAACCTCCACCCTCACCTCTCCTAGAGCCACTCCCAAGATTTGAAATTAACATGGATCACATCTAAGAACTTGTCATGCCACCACCCAAATGTCGTTGCACCCAACTAACCTCACAAGGATTTTCTCCTTCAGTAGTTTTTCCCTTCCTATTGTTATACCACTCATCCTACACCTTTTCATTTTCAAACTCCCCTCAAATCAACATGATACATCACTACACGTATGCAAAAGGGCAAAGAAAAGGCAACTGACCCACCAACCAATCCTATACCCAACATACCCTCTGCACCCATACCTAAAATAACTATCCATGACCCCACGTACCCCATTTCTAATGGCATCACACATCGCACCATACTTAAACAATTACACCAATATCCCCTCAAAATGTCCTTATATGACCTCATCCAAACCTCAGAATCCCATCGTCAAGCCCTCATGGAGGTTCTTCAATCTATTGAGGTTTTACCCAATGACCCTACACCCGTAGCCTCCATCATCACACCCCATCATGTAGCCTCTCTCACCAAATTACCATCTTCATCCTCACCTCACTTTGTTCACCAAGTGGCCTCCCTTAGCTTCTTAGAGGAGGAGATTACGCCACACCAAAATGATGACCCGGACCCAGCCCTCTTCATCTCCGTCCACATTGATGACATACGGGTATGCCATGTGATGATTGATGGAGGTGATAGCATTAACATCATTTCATCCCATGCATTTTCTCAAATGCACATACTTGAAAATTACATGCATAAACATCCGGTCATGTTGCATTCATTCAACAACACTATCACCTCCACACTAGGCATTGTCATCCTTCACATTCGCGTGGGCCCCGCACATTGTTCTAGAATTGTTTTACGTTTTGGAGGGGGAATTCCAATATAACTTATTGCTTGGTAGACCCTGGATCTATGTCATGGGTTGTGTTCCTTCCACTTTACATCGTTGTGTAAAGTTTAAACATGAAGGACACACTTATACCATTCCAGCTGACCCATCACCTTTCAAAACATGCAACATGCTTTACCGACCCAATGATGTGCTCATACTTGTCACGCCGTCTACCTCCGCAACCATTACCACTTCACTTACACCTCCGCTTACCAATACGGTGCCGCTACCTCAGCCACATATACCTCCACTATTCCTACCGCTGCTATAACCTCCACCATTGATCCATTAGCTTCCCATTTGTTAACTCCACCTCTACATCGACCTCGACACATCATCCATTCTAGCTACCTACATACCAACCACTGATCCCTTGGAAGGTGTTTTTCAACACCTCACTCTAGGGGAGTACCACCTCTATAGTGTCAATACATTTCTTACTCCGCATGAGTATGGAAGCCTTCACCAACACCCTCGCTATGATCACCATATAGGGGAATGCCTCCTTTATGGTCCTCCTCATCTTCATACTAGTCTCACCTATGGGGACTTGATACTATAACTTACACACCTGAACCACCATCACAACCCCACCTATTTTCTGCTAACTTCCAATCACTTACCAATCACCATTTTTCCCACACCTTCTTGCACCGCTGTGTGACGAAGGGTTTTGGTTTTGGCTTTTACGAGAAAGGCTGCCATACTATTATTCCATGTACCACCTGAAAACATAACGGCCATAGTGGTATCGGCTTCCCCGAACCTCCTACCAAACAGGCTCGCATTGAACTCATTGAGGACCCTAGTCCTTCTCCACCTTCATCTTCATCACCATATTCACCCGCTCCACCTTCATCACCACCCTCACCGATGGAGTCGATGGATCCTGAATCTATCTCCCCTAACTTTTTTTTTTCATAAACACCATTTCCTTGGGGCCTTTGACTTATCAACGTGAAGGTGAGGCCCTTCCACTCTTCCATTCCTATATTCTGAGATAATCGATGATGACACACCTACAATTAGCATCATTTAATATTAGGATGATGAATCCATACTCACCTACCTTGGTGCAAAAGACTCATATATTCATCAGTCGTTACCCTCTAAGACATAAACCATGTTGAATGAATCGACTATCGAGATCAACAATACTCGGGACAACCGCACATCCTAAAGAGTAGACAATCTTTAGATGTTATTGAATAGGAGGCCATCACTTCTTTTCTCCGAGATCATAACCATGTTTCCACTTGGTCCTACGCAGACATGCTCGGTATTTACCCCACCATAGTGGTCCACAATATCATAACCATTCCTGATGCCAAACCTATCAAACAAAAGCTGAGGAAAATGCACCCTCGCATTGATCTTCTCATCAAAGAGGAACTTTAGCGCCTTTTTTATGTTTCCTTCATCTTACCCATTGATTATCCTCATTGGATTTCTAACATTTTCCCTGTTACCAAAGAAACAAGAGGACTCGCATTTGCATGAGACTTCCGTGACCTCAACCTAGCCTCGCCCAAAAGATGACTTTCCATTGCCCAAGATTGATCAATTGGTTGACCTCACCACTAGTCATGAGATGCTATCACTCATGGATGGGTTCTCGGGTTATAAACAAATTTTCTTTCCCCGAAGATCAACATAAGACTGCATTCATCACCCTTGGGGAACCTTTTGCTATAGAGTCATGCCTTTTGGCCTTAAAAATGCTGGTGCTACATATCAGCGTGTTATGACTTACATCTTCCATGATATCATGCATTGCATATTGGAAGATTACGTGGATGATCTCTTGGCCAAATCTAAATGTCGCTCCAAGCACCTCGCCATCCTCGAAACCATATTTGACTACCTCATTAAATATTACATCCGCCTTCACCTAAAAAGTTCATCTTCGTGGTTCTCTCAAGAAAGCTCCTGGGATTTATTGTTTCCCTCCATGGTATAGAAGTTGACCCTACTAAAGTCAAGGCCATTCTAGAAATGCCTCCACCTACTAAACTTAAACAACTCCATAGCCTACAAGGTAAATTACAGTCCATTCACCGTTTCATTTCACAATTATCTGATCGGTGTCAACCATTTCATCATCTACTTAGAAAGGATGTCTCCTTTAAATGGGATGATGACTGTCACAAAGATTTTGAGGCCCTAAAACAATACTTCTCCAACCACCTGTACTCATTCCACCTAAAGACGATCAACCTTTTTACCTATACATATCAGCTACCGATCATTCTTTGGGAGCCATGTTTGCTCATCATGATGAACAACATAGGGAGCAGGCGGTTTATTACATAAGACATACTCTTTTGGACTATGAAACCCAATACACCATCTAGAAATTTTTTGCTTAACCGTAGTTTTCGTTGTCACCAAACTCGCCATTACCGCTCAACCACAAAACCTATGTCATGACCAACACCGATCCCTTACACTTCATGTATGCTAAACCTTATCAAAATCAGCATGCCACACGATGGATTATGCTTTTAGCTAATCTTGACCTCAAATTTATTCACCAAAATTCCATCAAGGGCCAGGCTATCACCGACCAACTGGCTAATGCACCTATTTCGGGATCAACCCTCTAATTTTGACTTTCCCGATGAGTCAATTACTACTCTTTCCCTGGACGAACCCCCTTACCAAATGACACTATTCTTTGATGGTTCCAAGTGTCAGCATGGGGGTGGGGCTAGTATTATCCTCATTCCTCTGGATGGAGAACCCATGCCTTTTTATTTCAAACTAGACTTTGAATGCACCAACAATATTGTTGAGTACGAAGCACTCATACTAGGTCTCCAAGCCACATATGCCCTAGATGTCAAATCAATCCACATCTTTGGTGATTCACAATTGGTCGTAAACCAAGTCAATGGTATGTACCAATTTCGTAATGAGATACTTCAAAAGTATAAACATCATGTAGACATACTTTTGACCACCTTTGATCGTTACACCCTTCAAACCATCCCACGTTCAACCAACAAATTTGCCGATACCATGGCCTACTTAGCTTCCCAAATACTTGCTTCCCCTATCGATTCCAAAATATTTGTCACCATCTAATGCCTCCATTTACCTTCTTATTTACCTCATGATGTTTACTCAATCGGAACCAACACCCCTAACCCGAGTGACCTTTGGTATAAACAGTACTCTAACTACCTTTCTCTCTCCATCTTACCTCTTGATCTCACCCATAACGGACAATGCGCCTTCCTTAAAAAGGTCTCTCATTTCATCATTCTAGGGGGACTCCTCTATAAGCACAACTTTGATGGTATTCTCTTACGATGCCTCACAAGTTCTGAAATTCCTTATACCATTAAGGAGGTTCATGATGGCATATGTGGAGGTCACTTTAGTGGCCTTGCTATTGCTAAGCATATTCTTTTCCTAGGCTATTACTGGATGACCCTTAACCATGATTGTTACGACTATGTCAAATGTTGTGTGAAATTTCAACAACACTCAAACCTTCATCATGTTATGCCTTATGTCACTCGTGACCTTTGGCCCTTCTCTCAATGGGGTTTGGATCTTGTTGGAGAAATCAATCCTTATTCTTCCCAATGCCATTAATGGATCATAAATGCTACGGAATACTACACAAAATGGGTGGAAGCCATACCACTCATCTCCATGAAAGCCAAGAAGATATGTGAGTTCATTAACCATCACATCATTTGTCACTTTGGTGTTCCTCATCGCCTCATCACTGATAATGGAAAAAAATTCAAAAATAAAACATTGCAAAAACTTTGCGACGCCTTCGACATTCAGCTTAGTTTCTCATCACCTTATTACCCACAAACCAATGGCCAAGCCGAATCCACTAACAAAACCCTCAACAAAATTCTCATGAAATTGGTTGACGATACTGGGAAGGATTGGCATATGCACATTCCTTTTTCCCTATGGGCATACCGCACTAGTATTCACACTTCCACTGTGGCCACACCCTTTTCGCTGGTCTATGGTACAAAGGCTATTCTACCTCTCGAAGTCCAGATCCCCTCACTCCACATTTCTCTCCATGACATGCTTACTGATGATGACTTTCATTAGGACCACTTAGCACAACTAGAGTTATTAGACAAACGTCATCTTAACGCTATGGAGCACCTTCAATTTTACCAACAACGTATCAAACGTGCTTATGAAAAACGTGTTCATGAACAAACCTTCCAAGTCGATGACCTTGTCTTAAAAGAAAATTAACACGTAACCAAAGTAAAAAAATTAAACGGGGTAAATTCGCTCCTAATTGTCTTGGACCATACATCGTAACTCATACCTATGGATCGTGTGCCTATTGTTTATCCTCACTTGATGGTAAACCTGAACCTGAGCCCCTTAACGCATTGCATCTTCGACCATTCTATTATTGACTCGTTGTCCTACCTCACCCTTTATCTCTTTACAGGCTCGTCCCTTGAGCACTATCCACTCCATATAACTCCCTAATGATTAAACAAGAATCATGTGAGTTCCCATCACTTGTTATCTTCTCTTGAATATGTGTACCATGGCACTGCACATAGCATGATTCTCATGGATATTTTCATCAACCTTTAGATGAGATCCCATGGTTGTTTTACCTTGCCTTTTGAACAAGAGTCCTATCCTCCACCTTGGTCTTGTCCATGATTTCAAAGACCTCACATGGGACCAAAACTCCTCGAGTCAAACTTCTAATAAAAGATGACTCCCTCAAAAGGACATCTTCCTCTCGAAAAAATTGCTGCTATAAATAGACTACTCCCTCAAAGGACAGTTATGTGAAGCTTTTCAAAAAAAAAAAAAAATGAGAGACACCAAAGCTTCCCGCATCGATCAGCTTCATGAAGACCTCAAGTAGTACCATATTATTTATCCCATATAGACTTCCCACATCGATCAGTCTATCAAAACAAAAAAATTTAGTCATGGACTTTCCCATTGTGACCTAGGACCCCTTGCCTAAAATCCTTGTCACTCAAAACATATAAAATTAACTAACTTCCACCCACCTTACCATTTCCACTCTCATTTCCTCAATTTCCTCAAGGGACATCTTGGAATTTAGAAATTTGGTGATCATGTGACTACCTTCATCATAGAACTGTTAATCGTGCAATGATTTTTGGGTCTTATGTTCATCACCCCCTCCAAGGTATGATCTACTCAAGTATGATCCTACACAATCGGTGGCTTTATTATCCCTCCTCTTATCTTTTAACCGTCTTTGTTTATGTTTTGATTACCTTATACAGTTCTTGGTCCTCGATGCTTACCTTTGGGGTAGTCCTTCCCTTTCGCCATAATCACCTTCACCTGTATCATTTTACCTATAATCTATCCACACCTATTACACCTAAACCCACAACATGCCCAAAAACCTACCAACTCATTTTCATAGTCTTCCCTAGCTCATGGGATAACTACAATGGCCTAAGGTCCCTTTTATTCGGGACTATGTATGCAACACTCCGAGGGCGTGGGCCCTTGGAGGTTAGATCGGCCATTCTCTACTCTAAAAACAATTCATCAACCATGCCTAACTCGTCATTTACATCACATTTCACTTAGTTCCCTTTTATAAAAAATTGGAAATTAGGCCACATACATAACACGTTTCTTACCACAACATACATTTATTACACCTACTTTCAACTCAACCATGCCTATAACCTATCTTAACCATGCCTAAACCAACCTAACTCAACCATGCCTAAACCAACCTGATTCAACCATGCCTAAACCAACCTAACTCAACCATGCCTCAACCAACCTGAATAATCCATGCATCACCATACCTTGACTTAATCCATGCCTATAACCTAACTCAACCATGCCTATAACCTGACTTAACCATGCCTAAACCAACCTAAATCAACCATGTCTAAACCAACCTGACTCAACCATGCCTCAACCAACTTGTGATCCATGCCTCACCATAACTTGACTCAATCCATGCCTATAACCTAACTCAACCATGCCTATAACCTAACTCAACCATGCCTAAACCAACCTGACTCAACCATGCCTAAACCAACTTGACTGATCCATGCCTAACCATAACCTGACTCAATCCATGCCTATAACCTAACTCAACCATGCCTATAACCTAATTCGATCCATGCCTATAACTTGACTCGATCCTTTCCTAAACCAACCTAACTCCATCATGCCTAACTCACCTAAGTTCCATCCATATCAAAGTAACAAAATCCATATCTCATCTAACACAAGCCATACATCCAATATCTCATTAACATATTAACACATCACAAAATACCATGAATCTAATCATATAAATCAATAAATGTGTATCTAAAAATACATGCCTATCTCATCATGACCATCATCTCAAAATGTCGGCACACAGGATGATATATAATACAAAATGTCATCGGCACGTAGGCCGGTCTCATATATACAAAAAGAATGAACGAATGCCAAAACTATTCAACACACAGGCTGGTATTTGCTCAAAATATACAACAAAATCACTCTTAAATCCTCACTGTCTTTGGCATGCATGCCGGTATGTGATAAAAAATATAACTATCTTCAGCACGCAGGCTGGCATATATATCAAAAAAATCACCAGTATACATCAAAAATCAAGTGGCCACATATCAGACATCTCACCAGCTGTCCTCCATCTCTATGTCACCTATACCCTCAGCCTCCTGTGTCATTGTTGGCACATCACCTAGCTCAGTTACGTGCGTGTTTGGTGGCCTCTCCTTGATAAGGCCTTAGAGCTCACTGACACCCTGTGTTCTCGACATTATGTGTGTAGGATCTTGTCCTCTCACTGGACCCCTGCTGTGCCCTGTACTCTTCATAAGAGAGGAATTCTATCCCGACCACCTTGAGCTACTCCTGATAATATCTTGCCTCACTAGGGCATCCCACAACCTAGATACAAGCATGGTTTGTGGTGGTGCCATAGGTCTCAACCCTGTACTTGCCCTACATCAACATGCCTTACGTTGCTTTGTGAACTAGGACTAGCTCTCTGTGCTTGTGGTGGCCCCCTTGCCCTTATGCCTGTATATGGGCCTATAAGACTCTAATCTATGCAGGCTGTGGCCAATAGCCTGTAAACATACCACCTAAGCCTATAAGGCTGCCACACGACATCATTTGTCTCCATCTCCTCCATCTCCTCCACCCTCTCCCTCCACCATCTGGGCATGCGAGCATGGATGGCCACTTGTACTTGTAGCTCTACTACCTCCACCTCGAGGCCCCTCCATGATGTGTCGACAAATCGCCGGCAGTATACCTATCTACATGATCAGTGTCGCTACCTACCCCTGTAGGGCGTCTCTCTGCCTTTGTAATGATAAGCTAAGTCTAGTTGCCCTGGTCAGGTGGTATGGATCATAACTATGCCTCCCACCACTACTCCTGTACTGCTCATGCATGCATCGCGTCATCAATCTACCGATCCACTAGCTGATCCTCCTCCCCTATAGGCACTATAGGTTGTGGTAGAGGTAGAGGCCTCTCCACATCATCTCTCTTGATATTGTGGGAAGGACGACAGAATATTCTGTACAAGCCCTAAACTCTGCATCGGACCCTATCTATTTGGATCATGTCATCCTCCCACGGCATGACGACTCTATATCCACCTCTCCAGTTAGAGCTCAACTAGCTCCTCATGCATGTGCCTATATGAGGGGAATCCCACATATGGCCTCCAGATAATGTCCACTCTAGACAACCCCTCCAACAACTGCCAAAATGGGCCACATCATATGTCGGCCTATTCGACCTCCACTCTCTTGCAACCAGCACCCATCTCCTATATCCCACCCACACACATCTCATGGGAAATGCATCTACTAGGGGTATCCCTATCGTTCGAACACAGATTATGTGCTCATAGGCCCAATAGTGTGCTTTCAAAAGTATATAAAGGGTACAACACATGCTAAACTTGCACTGACCACCCGTATGCCCACAACTCTCTATATAGCTACACCAAGAATGTTGGTGCCTAGGTAAAGCGTGTCTCATGCACCATCATATCATGGAGCACCCCCATAAGTGATCGAGGAAAGAGACCACCCTCTGTGTATCCGCGATGCATAGCAAACTCCCCTTGCCTCCATAAATAAAACCACTAGCCTTGTCTCATCCAGACAGCTAGGTACATCTTGCCATAGCTCAAAATGGTGTTTATAGAATCTCGGCTTTGCTATCCCCTCACCAAAAGCGTCACGATCAGCTCCTCTGAGGCCTCAGAGGAGATAGAGTAAACTTGGGCCGCCAATATGGGTAACCGTAAAATCTAGAACATGTCCTCCATGGTGTGTTATCCTACAAAACTGATAAGGGCAATTTTGAGGTAACCATACCAAAAATTCCATTTTGGTTCCCGAAAGAAGTCTGATAGCATCCAAAATGGCCTTAAACCACCCTTCCAAAAATCAAGTTTTTTTTAGAACTTAGCCATTTTCAACTTCTTCCCTGGGTGCAAATATTGCATGTTAACACCCGAGAAAACCACGCCCTTCTACTGAGCACAAATTTTCTCCTGTCAACACCCTCAAAAGTGTGCCCAACATTTTTAAGCCTCTTGACATCTTTGTGAACTGTGCCTTCCGCCCCTAAGCCTTATAATTACTCGTTCTTCTTTATGTAAGATTTCATTATGAATAACATGATGGTTGACATGGCTCTTATGTGTTAGACCTCCTTGATCCTTCTTGCAGAACAACAACAGCTATCCTCGAGCTCACACATGTCTTCATCAAGCAAGAAACCAACAAAGTCTAAAGGTAAAGCAAAGTTGTCAGAACAAGAGATGAAGTACAAATATCAGAAAGTCAGGATGCCTGACTCATATGCTGAGAGTGACCTCGACATCAGAGACTCTGAGCTGGGGCATATCGATATGGATGACTTTTGGGCAAGGACCAACTAGGCAACTAGTGGCCCATGGATGAACAAACTAGTGGGCAGTGGATTGCACTTGCAGTTGGGCTGCCAGTAAGTGTTGTAAACAATGAGTTCATCATGTTGGTGGCTTGGTGCTATAACAAGGACACTAGATGTGTCAAAGATAAGGAAGGAAAGATGATCATCGACCTCACAACCGTCACTTTGAACTGACCCTAGGCATTCCTCATCATAGGCAATATGTCGCCATAAGTCTAGAAGACTGCAAGAAGGCATGGGATGACAATGAAGATAAATGTATGTAAATGATGAACAAACTTTATCTGAAAAACAAGAAGTCGGTGAGTAGATGGCCATAAACCATCCACTGCAGTGACTTCAATGAGGAATTGAGTGATACAATCACCTTCCTGAATAGAGTATTTGGGCTCCCTGATGCCCATTATTTCCACAAATGGATGCTGAGGTACTTAGAGACCATGAGCAAGAATATGCCTGATCAGTGTTTTGGTTGGGGTGAAATCATCAGCGACACCATCTCCCAAAGCTTCAATAGGTCCTAACAACTGGGAAGTTCTATATGAATTCCTACGTTGTATACGCTGCAACATCAACAAGATATTTCACAGGCCTAGCTCGGAATGGGGTATGGCCCCAGGTCAAAATATATGAATACTACCTAGAGCTGAAGCTCAAGGCCAGCATCACCAGTTCTCCAAGATTAATGATGCCTTTTTCTATGAGGTAATCTTCTACTGAGGCCAAATATGAGACATGGTCGAGACCAGCCCGAGTGTGATTGCTGCCATGAAGAAATGGGGAGCATTGTTCACACAATTCCCCACATTCACATATCTTAGAGCGGTGAATTTCGAGGGTGAACTCGACAAAGCTACCAAGGTATGCAGGGCCCAAGCTGATCCTCTTGGAGTTGTCAAGGCAACTGATCACTTACCATGAGAAGTGCATGAAGAGAAAGAAAGGAGGAACTCCATTCCCCCTTATAGTTGGCCGATACACCTGCACCACACTGGCCAAGGTATGAGAAATGTATGCCAAACTTGAGTTGTTGAATCTAAAGCACAACTTCCTAGCAAGGCCCACCTTTGATTGCCGGAGTTGCCTCCTAAGGGAAAAAATTGATCCCATCCATGTTCCTAAGATCGAGGACATCTACATCGACCTGACACATGTTATCACCAAATCACAGCACCCCTATGTTTATAAAAGTGCACATACTTGAACTCATGGTGTGATTGGATAACATGGGTACTATCTCCAAGTTGTGGGACTTGCTACTTGAGATAGACCTCCAGAGAAAGCTGGTTCTTGCTCCTAAACTACCTGCCACAATCTACTCTAATGTAGGGGAAACTAACTATTCTAATTTAAATTTCCAAGGGACCAGGGAGAGAGAATGCATAAAATGAAAGCCTACACTAAAGCGGTGATACACCAGAAAAGGAGGGTGTGAGAGTAGTCTTCAAATGCGTGAGATATAGAAGCAAAGCACACACTAGAAGGGGTGATGACAGTTCTCCATAATCTAGCAAAATGCATTCACAACAATATTTCAAACATACACAATGATAATGGATCCCTATAAGAACATAATAATAGACACAATATTCTTGTAATCAAGGTTGAAGGGGCAAGAAGAATGCAAGAAAACACAGTAGGGGAAGATGCATCCATAAACTTATATTTTATTACTTCCTGATATGCACAGTTCAATTGGTTACAAGATAAGGGCCTGAATCACCATGCAAGGAGTCCAAAACAAGGGCCTGTAACACATTGGCTTCACAAAGAAATTTTGGTAGAGCTTTGCTACAAAACTACCTCCCTTTACAATGAGCCCAACACTCCAATTTATAAGAAAATGAGAAGAGAGAGAGAAGGGAAAATGGAAATCCCAAAATATGTCCTTCAACCACTTGTAAGAGGAATTAAATGGAGTGAAATGATTATATATTACTTGAAAAATGCTCCCCATACTGTCCCAGGTGCTGCAGTAGAGAAAGAATGATGACCATGCCTCTTAATTGCACTCCCAACCACCAAATAAAACACTATTATGAACCCGGCCACGTTTTATGAAAAATCCCCATCGATTTCTCATCAAATCTAGAATTTCTTGATTGTTGTGCATTGGGCTCAGAGCTACAATTCCAACAGTACAAATTTTGTGTGATTTTGTTAAGAAATGCAAAAGTTATGGCCTTCTGAGTGCGGGCAACTATTTTGGGTCTGGCAGGTGTTTTATGTCATTTGACGGGAATGAGCATTAATTGACTGGAGCCGAATATGTTTATTTTATTTAAATATATCTACCCTCATTAAAAATAATAAATCTAGTTTTTGTGGCGTAGAGGACATCGTGCTTGTTCCAGAAAGTCCAATTTTGTGAAAATCGGAGCTCGGAGTCAAAAGTTATGGCCGTTTGAAGTTCACGGGTCAAATGTTGACTTTTCTTCTTTGCTGCAGCTATTTCGGCAAAATTGGGTCCGCGTGTCCCAGCTGTCCGAACAAATTCTCCTGCATCGGCCGATTCGGGCTTCCTTGTCCCCTTTTGCAGCTTTTTCACCTTTTCATGTCCCGTGCGTCCCACGCTTACTTTCCTCCCGATTGTCCCGGACGAAAATCTCCGCACTGCCCACAATAGACCATCTTGCGGCAAATCGGTGATTCATGTCCCGTGCGTACTTTTTTCCCGGCTGTCCCAAACCACGTGAAACAAAAAACTTGATGATTTTTATTTCCTACGGCTGTTTCACCTTTTCGCGTCCCGCGTCTCCCAATGTCCCAACTATCCCGCGGACCACCTAGGACAAAAATGTCTGACTTAGCCGATTTTTTCCCTTTTTCATCCCAAACTTGGTACGAAGAACCTTGGTACGACCCGCACTAGTACGATCCACACCCTTCAGACCCAAAATGCTTTAAAACAATCCTGCAACCTTATTTTTTGCATTTTTTCCATTTTTTCTAACTTGTTGGGATTTTTCTTGGATGGGAGAGTTAGAAAGAAGTCGATGGGGCCCCAAAAACATGATTTTAGGCCTTGAATCAATCTACTTGCTCGGGACTGAAGAATTTGATGCATGTTATCAAAATTACCTTGAGGGGTGAATTTTGGATAACAACGCATGAAATAGACATCAGGCAAAAGGATCACTCCCAGCTGGCTCTGGAGAAAATCATCATTTATGGGATAGCCATCATTCCATAGGGATTCAAGAGAATGATCAAGAAATTGTTTAGGTTTACCTTGACACAGATGGGGATGATTGGTCATTCACATAGGGCGACAGAGCCAAAGCGTTGAAGACCATTCAAGAAAGGGTTAAACCCACGTTGCAAAGGCACACCGAACATTGGTGAAAAAAAAATGGCCTCACCTACCTCGGAGTATATTTCACTACTTCTCCTTCAGGTAGAGCACCTCCAAGACCGGACCAGGTGCCGAAAGGAAAAGGAAAGGATAAGGAGGGAGAACCAAGAAAACAAGAAGAAACTCCTGAAAGCCCTCCTACTACTTCTAAGAAGCAAGTGGTCGACCTGGTGTCTCTAGGTAAAGAAGAAGAGACCACCAAAGTTTTAATGGATACATCCACTCAGGATGTTATCACAGCTACAACTACTGAGGTACCCACCATTCCTTCTTCTGCTCCTTCTCCTCCCCCTATCATTGAAGCATCTATTCCTATGGATGTGTCTTCTTCTCTCCCTTCCTCCCTTCCATCTCCCACCTCTTCCATCTTCTCCTCTCTCACGAGATCATGCTTTAGTGTTCCCTCCATCCCATTACAGATCCCTTCCATCTCCATGACCTTTTCTTCTCCTGTAGTAACTCTAGGCCCCACAAGCAACAACGCATTGGACTCCTTGTTGATGCCACCACCAAGTGTTTCAACGTTCTTCCCTACGGCCTCTTCAGTTGCTTCCCCTTTCACCCCGTTTCCTCTTCTATTCCCTCTACTCCCTCTCCCATAAGTCCTAGCTGGATTTTTGACCATCTGAGCCAACATAAGAGAAAGGTTCCCATCGCACCCATGGAATTCTCCATCATTCGAAGAAGGGACCCAAGAAGCAGAAAGTGATAACTCACTTTTCTAAGAGCACTTTGGGGGAGAGAGTCATGGAGATTGCATACCCTAGATCCCACCAAGGAAAAGAAGGATCTGTCTCCTACGGACTTCACAGTGACCCAAGTCACAATGGGAACCTCATCCGAAATCCTACAAGGAGAGGCCTTATCTGGTAGATGCTCTTTGTAAGAAGCTTCAAGAAGCAAAAGAGGAGAAGAGAATACTCAAGGAACAAAACAAACATCTTCTCCAAGCATTGCAGAGAATGGGCAACGCTCCTCCTATGACTACCCCAAACCTACTAAAGTTCTCAGTCAGGATAAAATAAATGAATATGCTAAGATTGGTGAACAAGGCATGGCAGTATCCTCCTGGATAGAGTGAATCCTCAGAGATAGTGAGGAAATGATTAAGAAATTCACAGTGCTCTACCAGGATATTGATCAAGCAAATAAGGAGCTACAAGCAGTAGCAGGATCCCTCTCGAGGAGTTGGACAATGCCAGGTTGCAACATGAAACATTCCAAGCAATGGCTAACTACTCACCGGTGATGACCTATTGAAGGTCGGCGTCATCGATCACCTGCGGGCACATAACAAAGCTCTCATTGCATTGGATTACCGAGTTGATCAAATGGAATATATCCTGGAGAGGATAGATAAAATCAAGGATGAAGCCCTGGATGCATGATACAACATGGAGCAGATAATTACAAAGATGTCTCTCAGGGATGCTCAGTGAATCGTTCACCTTGAGGGAAGCAAATGATACATTTCAGCGCTTCAATATATAGTCACTCAAGGTTTGGCACCAGAGGTCACTTTTGACCGAGAGTCAATCAATAACCTCTTGGCCTACCATGATTTCATTGGATTCTTGATCGAAGCATGTGAGGAATACGTTGGGTTACCTAACAAGCTCAAGAATGAAAAAGAAACTTGCGAAGTCATTGGCGACCATTTCAAAGGTCTAGATCATAATCAACTTCAGTCAATGATCAGCAAGTTTATGGAATACCGAGCTCAGTGTCACATCACCTCTCCTAATCAGAAGCAAGACACTCCATTTAAGTAAAGAGATGATGAGGAGTAGTTTCTCCTCTTGTGTATGCTTTGATCAATTTTTAAAAAAATATTTAAAAGTATGTTGGCATTTACGATGACATCATCCATGTTGCATCATGGGATGTTGCCATCCAAAACTTGCCCAAAGTCAACTTTTGACTTTTTAGATATTTTGTAAATAGTGGTTGGTTTGTTTTTGTCTTCTTTCATCTTCTCCTTCTATAAATACTGGGATACTTTTTGTATTCCAGGTGGACATTTTTGTATGAAAAGAGAAGTGAGGAAAGAAAGACTTTGTGTTTTCTTGTAATAGAAGAAATATTAATACATATGTTCAGACTTTGTGCTTAATGTATGTGTTATTTACATCAGATCTTTCTTAAGTTAGATCTATGTTTTTATTCTATGGATTCATTTCTATTATCGTCATATGTTCATCAGTATTACTTTATTCATTTATGTAAGTAAGTTTGGCTCTGTTTATTACCAGCCCAAAGCATAAACCTTATGACCTTTCTGTCTTGGAATTTATTTCTTTTCTTCCTTCAGATCTACTCTCCTCCACTCCTTCCATCCTATCTTTTTTTCGTATTTGGAACTACCTCTATTGGCATGAGATCCCAAACCCCCTGAAGTTAGAATAGTGTAGATTTACACAGATTCCTGCTTGATAGATTAGTAATAAACTAGTTTCTCTTTGCTGTCTCAAAGAGGGGCTATGCCCTGCACACTGTTGGCTTGTTTTCCCCATGATCTGCCTAATCCAACATATTTTCAAACCAACGGGGTGATATTCATCTCACCGTCGGAATGTGGAATGTGTTGGTTGCGGAGTCCCATCTATCGATGAGCACGACCATCAAGTGGGATGCCGAACAACATGTCGGATAGCACCGAATACCACTCAAGCCCACTTTGTCTCCATGTCTGCTATAGCTCCAAAGGGGTCGTTAAGCCGCATGCAATGTGACTAGTAGAGGCAGAAGCCTATCCCGCATGTGTAAGCTGTTATCTCCCCTGCATCGATCAAGAAAAAAATTAATCTACCTTTACCATGACCATATTAACCAATTATCATTACCCACCACCCTATTTTTTTACCCTACCCATCTCAACCACCTAACCTACATCACTTTTACACCCTTGTGCCTAAAATCCTGACCGGTGTTGGTTCATCTTTATCGACTCCGGTCACCCTTAAACCAACATCGGTCACCTGTTTGGTGACCGATACCAATTCATCTTTACCAACCATGGTTACCACCTAACCGACATCGGTCACCTGTTTGGTGACTGATCCCGATTCTACGCAGCCGACGCCCGCCCAAGCATGACCAACGCCGATCGGTGTCACGGAAAAATCCGTGACTTCCCAAACCCCCCTTTTCTATAAACCTCCCCTGCCCCTTTTACCCCACCTATAATGACCTAAACTCCCCTTAGACCCCTACCCACCCCACCTATACAATTTACTACCCTCCCCCCTCTTTTTTTCCCGTTATTCCCCCATACCCAATTTAACTTTTGCCCACCCACAAAATACAAAAAACACACAAAACCAAAAAAAAAAAAAAAACACATACCACATCTTCTAATCTATTTAATCAACAATATAGCATTCAACACTTACCTCATCACGCTGTTGCCATCTCAGTGGCGCATCTGGCCACTATGCCAGTGGTCTACGCGATCCCTCTCCAACCTCTACCATCACCGAATACCTACTCACACCCTCTGACCAATCAACTCTCTCGCCCTGATCCCATGAACCCGTTACTCACCAACCAAACCCTCGTCAAATCACACTACTCACTCACTGTCCTATTTTATCTAGACACTTTTTCTCTCTTTTTGTCATTTCTTCACTTTGTAAATAACAAGTGAATAACAAAAATGTAGATTTTTTTATAACAAACCCTACCTAACCGACATCGGTTCCCCTTGAGTAGCATCGGTCTTGTGCCCTACCTCAACGTTGCCAATTTTACTATCCGACATCGATTATCCATGACTACCATTGGTCATCCTCACCTACACATTCCCCTTACTTTGCCATTTTACCCCACCCTTTACCTTGCTCCTTTACCCCATACCTTTACCCAACCCATTACCTTACCTTTCCTGACCTCGTCACTTCTTACCTCCATTTGTCCTCCTTTGGGGACTCATTATTGTACCCCTACCTTGGCCTTACCCATGCATGACCTAGATATTTGGACCTAGACCATCACTTCTAGTGACCTTTGACCTCATGTGTTTGCTATACTTTGCGGCCTTACATTACATGTGTTGATTGACCTAATGACATTACCTAACCTATTCCGTGACCATTTATCCCGACCCTAACTTTGGTGTCCAGAACATACCTAAACGTTCTTGCACCTAACCTACGTTGTGTTTCCTGACCATATCCTATACCTTGGATACTAGATTCACTTCAACCTTGTTTGGATAAACCTATCAACCTCAGACGATGTAGAGTTTGGCTGCTCTTTAACCTGGTAGTGTGCTACAATTTATACGTGTGCGTGCGTTTTACTGTTACTACCTTTGACCCTGACCCATTACCTAGATTGCTTGAGTAGACCTTTACCCATTTTCCCTTGTACCCACTTGCCTTTTCCTCACATTTACCTTTTATCAAACCACTCACCACTTCAGCCTATTGCCTCGTCAGTTCCTGGTTTAAGGGGGATCACCTTCACCCACACATGGGACAACCACATCTTATTTTTGTTAGCGTCACTTACCAATACAAGCTACGCAACAAAAGGGGCAAAATGTAGACACTAAAATTAGGTCACACTCCCCTTTCGTCTCTCAACATATAAGCACCCTTTATTACATTTACCTAGCCATGAGTTCCTTTAGCCCACCAATATTAATTTAATTAAATTAATGCATTATCCTCACTATATTTATTATTTAAATATTTTATTTAAATAATATCCACACATACACTTCACTTAGACACCTCATCAAGCCAACTCAACCTAAGACCTATTCTTAGTAAGTTTTCATAACTAACTAAGACTTACCCAAACCCTAAAAATCAATGCCTACATTCCCTCTAACCACATTCCTGCATGCTCAAAAGAAGATATCAGTCTAATCCACAGGATAATGACACAAGATCCAAGGAAATCAGGAGGATCTCCCTAGTGTAGTAAACCTAGGAAATCCTGCCTTGACTGATGTCAGTTGTCCCTAACCATTCCCAGTTAAGCCGGACCGATGTCGGTTACCCTTTTAACTCCAAAAAAAAACTTGTTCTCAAGGTTGGAAGCTGGAAGTTGGCAAACATTTGGAAAAGTTGATGAGAAAGAAAATATCTCGGAGAGATAACACATCTTTAGAGAGCAAAAATCCGGTGAAAACCCACATCCAAGGAAGGAGATTGAGCATTCTCTCTGCACAACCATCCCAGCCATGATTTGATATATTCAAGCAAAGAGGAGTGTACATGTAGCCCATGTAGGCGCTTTTCTTGATTAATGATCACTTACAACGTTAAAACCCATCATCAGCACCTCCATCCCGCACACACAGGCATTGAGAATGAAATCCAAGTATAACATCGTACTTTCTGGTTTATTTCATTTCATCATCATTTTATCATCCATTGTTTACCTTGCCCCCTATTGACCTTCTTTGACATTTTCACCTCCATATACCCATTAAAACCTCACAAAATCCTACTCCAATCACCCAATATCTCGTCTCGACCAACAAAATCCCTTTGTGCAATCATAAAGGAGACCACAAGCTTGTTCTGTGACATTTCCAGATCTCATAGTGACCGCCACCGGTCACACCCGACCACCATCGGTCACCCCTGACTGACACCGATCTTTGTATTTGCCCACATAGCCTAGAATAGAGACCTACCCACCTAATTTCATCTCACCCTCATTCACCTGTGATCTACCCAAGACCTTTATCAAACTTGCAGAGACCCAGAACCAATCATTTGACCTTTGGATTCTATTCTAGCTTAGCTTGTTAGATTAGATCTATTTCTTATTGTGTTTTTAAGTGAGATACCTAAATCATTTTAAAATAACAATATGATTTACTTTGTTTTAAAACATTGAATTGTTTAAAATAATGGATTGATAGTCATCTAGGAAGTATCACACTTCTTGGATCTAGCATACGCTAGGTAGTTCACTTCCCATATTGTTTAATTCCTTTTGGTGGTCTTGTTTTCATTACATGTAGTTCCTCCTAGCCAAAAGAAAAGGCTCTCGGTTATGGATTCGAAGTCATATGCGTGCAAGAACCCATCAGCGACATCTAAACAGGGATTCCTCCTACGCTCGTTACCCTATCATTTCATCAACACTTCAAAGAAACAATCTAAGAAAAGGTGAAACAAGACGACCTAGGTTTAGGTGTAAACATGATAGAATTAACAAATTAAGGACAATTTGAGGTTGAAATATTTCCCATCAAAGAAATCTCGAGGGTGTTCTATTCTAAACCCCGGTTTCAAGCTATGTACATATGAAACTAAGCTTTCCATATCCATGGGGCAAGGCCTCATCATTCAACAAGTATCACAAGTAAACACAACAATCTAGATAGGAAATAAGGCTGATCAACATAGTCATGCTCACCCACACACCATCTCTCGAGAACATGATAAAGAGGTGTAAAAAATTCCTATTTCAGACAAATTATTTTAGTAATTGGACATATACACTTCTGGGAAAGGGTTGTAAGTTTAAACTGAGAATGGTAGGCCCTTGTCAAGAGAAAGGGAATTTTTAGGATAATGGTTCTCCGTTGTGTACTGTTAGGGGTGAATAATTTGATATTCATCAACTTTCTTCACCTTAGGCGTCATGATATGTAGTTTCACTTGCATTTCCATATGTACATTCTTGCATGTGCATTACACTTTCATTTAATAGCTCACTGTAAAACTTTTGATCAAGGGATTTAGTCTTATAGCAACTCCTAAAAACTGCTGAAAAACATTGGCAAAGATTTCAAATCATGTTGCTCTAAATTTTTATGGTATCATCAATTATTTTCAAATCATTTCATCAGTTCAAATAGGATAAGATGAAGTTTTGACCATGATCATACGAAGGCCTGCATACTTGGTTATGCTTATAGTCTCTTTCTAGATTAGGTGTCTTTTCCTATAATCTATTATAGAAGCTTCAATGGTGTCACTTCTATCCCATTAAAATATATTTGGAAATAAGAACATACTAAAAAAATTTCCTAGATGAGTAAGTTGAATGCAAATCCACAGAAAAGTTTTATTTTACACATTTTTTTCCCTACCAACCTTCGGTGTTGAGCTTGCATCTCTTCTTTGGAGAGGTAGGGTTGGGAAAGGAGAGAAATGCCCTTACTCACCTATTCCTTGTCCATGGTGATGAGCCCATGCTTCCTCTTGGTAGCATGGGGCAAGAAGTAGGGGGTATCTTTGATAAAATTGAAAGTTACAAATAATTCGCTCAAATGTTGTGATATCATAAGTCAAAAACAAAGTGAGTTAGATGCCCAAAGTTTTAAAAGAGTTTAAAACCTCAAAACCAGATTTTGTTAGCCAAGTATCCATCTACCAATCTAAGTCTATATAAACTGGAAAGCAATTCACATTCGAAACTATGAAGCAAACTTGAGTAGAGTGAGGTTGTATTTTCGCAATTTGGTTTTGTAAAATCCTTGTCTTTCTCTCCTCATTACCATTCAACAAATTTCATAACTTGTGCCCTTTTTTTCTCTCGGTGATGAGCCCTTACATCTTAATGGTTGAGAGGTGTCAGGAGTGGGGAAATTACATCTTCTTATCATATCACTGTGTCACCACGTTTTTCCAAGACAATATGAAGTATCAAAGATTGTTTAAAGAAACTAAAGTTCAAACATCACATTGTGTTCACATTATCATATATCAGCATTATAAAATACAAAAATAAATCATTCTATTATCATTTCACACCCATTGCATGCATTCTGAAAAGCATATAAAAGTGGAAATTCTAAACATCTAGAGTACACATGAGAAATCATCCAAAAGAGATTCAACTCAGTCTGATGGATTTCGAACCAAAAATAAGAGTATGTATATATCATAGTGGGTAAATTTTATATACAATTCCATCACGTGCTAAGGCATGGTCAACACACTTGCAATGAGAAATGAATATAAAAATAAATAAAAAAAAAATCATATACTATCTGAGAAAATGGAAACAAAGCAATAAATGGCCAAGTGGCATGTTAATCCCTAGTGCACAACCATGTCCAGGGCTCCTGTTGGAGTTGTGACGATGTTGGGAGTGAATTTAATGGTGTGAATGCTGGTGAAGGAGGCCGATAGATGTGGTATTAATACGGGAATGGCTCTGCCTCATCAAATGATCGACAACCTCATATCCAACCACCGTAGTATGAAGGGAATTCACCACCTCCGCTATCATCCAAATGGGAGAAAACATGTCGGTGTGTCTGCCGGTAACAAGTGGCTGACCCGAATCATCAGTCATCTTGGCTCGGGTCTTCCCCAAGGGGATAAACAAGGTGTCCATGCACACCCATTGAATGAGCTCTCTCCACTCTTGTGCAGTCATTATAAGAAGGGAAGGAGAAGAAGCGAGATAAGTTAGAAAAACACAAAACACAAATTAAACAAGAATATCAAAACTAAGGTTTCAAATTAATGAAGGAGAGAGAAGAGTGTCAAACATACTTTGATCTTAGAGCATCCAGTAGGGTCGGTGGCTGCTCTGCTTGCCGATCTTTGTTGGTATTGTGCATCCTACCTAAAGCAAGAGGACAAATACTATCCGATCATGGACTCATCATCCCCCTCCGCACCTAGAGGAAATGGCTCCTCTGAGATTAAGGTCTCTCTCTCTACACTTTCCTCCTCATGTGTAGTTGTGTGCATGTGTTTGTTTTCAAAATAATGCTAATATGAGTAAAGACTAACACCTAAATAGCCTTAACTTAGCAAGAATTGAACAACAAACTAAACACCATCAAGATAAGAATTAAACAAGGGTTAGATGATAGCATTCATCAATACAAACTTTGAAACTAACAATGCTAAATATCTAAACTCCTCTATTCTCTAACAACAAATAAATGAATGGACCTAAGTAAGCTCCATGGTTATCAAAATAGTTTTCATTAGTATGCCGAGTAACCTAGGAATGGGGGCTAATCAAAGTTTGGCTACAAGACCCTTTTGACACCTCCCATATGACCCAAGCACTTTAAGAAAGAGGCTTAACTCTTCAAGATGATGAACTCTTAAGAAAACAAGGTGCAAGCTCTTATTCTCTTTGCTATATACTTTGCATTTGCTCTCTAAGGAGTTTAGGTGTAAGTAAAAAGGTAGGTGGAGGGCTCTTTATATAGCCCAATAGATAAAGGAAACACTTCATCCCTTTGTATGTGGTATAAAGGTAAAACATGATTACGAATGGATAAGGTTGCTTTATTAAAGGTAACCTTACTTTAGAAGGATCTAATTTATCTTGAGCAAGTCATGGGAGTTGGGGGTTGTTTTAATTAATCAAAGGTGACTAACTAATAGGTAGATGTAAGCTTATAGAAGATAATTAGAGGAATATTAGTATTATTTAGGCTATTATAAGGGGATTAAATTAATTAAATATTGATTTATTGGTTAAATGGAAGGGAAAGATAATTAATTAATAATAATTTATTAGTCTAGGTAGAAGGGGTGATTTATTAATGGAAGGTCGTTAATTAGGGTATTTGTTGGATAGGAAACTTAATTAATTAGCTTAGTGTAATTAATTAATGATGATATGAGGGAAAATTAGTGCTTTTGATGATATGTCATTGATTTTTGAGAAAGGGGATAATTAGTGCAATTTAAGTATTTAAATTGCTTGGGTGTAATTATAGGTGTCTACATTTTCCCCTCTTTGGGGTGGCGTAAGTGACATCACTTCAAAGATAGTAGATAGGTGGAATTTTGAAGAGGTAGAAGAAAAATTAGTAGAAGTGAGAGATGCCCCCTTGAGTGTCGATGGGGTGATGAAAGAAGATGATCGACGATCGAAAAAGGTGCGAGATAGATAAAAGAATGGGAAGAGGCAAGATGCCCCGGTAAGATGGAAGAATAGGGGTGAGAGGAAAGTGATGTAGAATGAATATGGAGGAGGGGAGAGAAGATCTTAGCCTCTAGCCACTGTGTATTGGAACAATTTTGGTGTCATCATATTGCCATAAGAGCTACGTCATCGGTCCTTATGAAAAATATAAGCATACGACAAAGGTAGAACGAAATGAAAAGCCATACTACGAACGATTTTCCATTGCTGAAAACACCAACTCCATGCAACATACAAAATGCAATGCAATACGAGAAAGTGAAAGATTCCTAACTCCATGCAACATACAAAATGTAATGCAATACGAGAAAGTAAACAAGCTAAACTAACAGAGAGAAACATATTATAATGTTTTTATTATCAAGCTTGATTAGGACTGTGAAAATTAATGACAAGGGTTAATGATGGTGCCCCAAGCAAGGATACATGTGAGGGGAATAACGGAGGAAACTTAGGTCCGATGGAAAGAAATGTGCACTACAAAATAGTACTAGGCAACTTGTTGTGCCCCAGAGTATAGACAAAGTAAGCAACCTAGCTTTTGTTGATGGAGGTAGATCAAGATGATCCGCAAGTCACACACATGAACAAGTGAGAACCAAAGAGTGACATTTTGTAGGATGATTTTCAATTTTTAGAAGTTTTCTAAAACATATTTGAATGTTTTTGATGATTTTTCTAACATATTTGAATGTTTTGGTTGATTTTGAAAGTTTTATGAAACTATGTACAGGAATATAAGGAAGCGTGGATGCCCCTAGCGATAGATGGGATGTACAAGGGCATAAGGCCACGTGCATACTAGAAAGGTGAAGATGTAAAAATTCCCCAACAATTAGGTGGGAGTATTCAAAGGTAAACTCTTCACAGGTAGAAATGGGACCCAAGGCCATTATGGATAGGTTCAACATGATGGTGAACGTAAACCCATGAAGTGCTGGGAAGAGGCAAGGATGCCCCCAGCGTAAGTTGGCCTAAAAGCACATGATAGAAAGGAAGGAGAAGATTATTTTTGTGGAAGGGGACAAAGGTTTCCACAAACATGGAAAACAAGTAATCTTATACACATGGATGTTTTGAACGAAGTAGAAGAACGATGTGAATGATATGAATGTAGCTTAGAAGCCTCATGATGAAGAAGTGATTAGCCAAAGGCATAAATCGTGAGACGAGATATGGACTAGAGTAAGAGTCTGAATAAGGTCCAAAAAATACACTTGGTAACATACTAATCCTATTTACTCATAGAGATCCAGTGTGCGCACATGGATTTTATTACCTCTTAAAGTGAAGATTTAATAGAAAACAAGTGAAGAGGCATGCGTATCCAAAATTGTAAGGTACTGTACTACCGGAACAGTGTAACAAATGCCCCAATGATGATACAGGTCTCCTCGCAAGGTGTTCGGGATCCGGAAAAGCTCTCGAAGTGTGCGTTAACATCCCACATGCCCCGCTTAGCCCCTACATCCTTTGTTTTTCCTTTTTCCTCTCTTTTCTTGGCATTTTTCTCTTGATGTGAAACGCCATTGCCTTTGCTAGGTGGCGATCTCATGACCGCCGCCCTAATCGGGCGGCGATCCTGCTTGCCACCTGCTCAGGCGGCGGTCCTTTACGCGTTTTCTAGAAAGTGTTTTGACGTGACTCACGTAAAAGATCAACGTTTCACCAGCTTTTCCTTGCCGACTTGGGCTTGCATTTATGTTTTTGGTCCCCTAGAATAGTGTTTTGCCTTTGTTTATTGTTTGAGAGTTCAGTTTGGTTTTGATCTTTGGGTGAATGCAATTCCTATAAATAGATTGCTTGTGCTCAAGCAAATGGCCCTGAAGTTTGTCTCTGAATTTCTCTTTGCAATAGACTTAGCTTTCATTTTGCTTAGAGTGCTTGGTTTAGTTCATTATATGTCTAGTTAGCATTGTTCAATTTGTTGGTAAGCCACATATCGGCTTGTGCAAACAATGTTGTTGTTTTATCAATCCATTAGAGTAGAATAGCTTAGGAAGCCATTAAAGTTACAGGTTTTCTCTTTAAGCGAGGATAGTTTCAGGTTCTGGATGCTTTATGTTGCATGACTCGCAGTAAATCCCGCTAGGAATTGCATAAGCCAAGCTCTATACTCTTGCGCTATCCCTCTCCTACTCACATTATATTCAGTCTGCATTCTGAGCTATCCTTGGCCCAATATCTACTTCTGTCGATGCTAGCATTACATGCTTTTCTGGATCCACGTGAACACGAAAGAACAAGGAGATCACACTGAGGGGACAAGACCACACACACCATCAGATTCGCCACTGTTCTGCGGAATCCAGGTTTTAACTTTCAAAGTTCTAGTTAGAATCATATCAAATAAAGTAGTTAATTGCTTCACTTCAGTAAATTCTATTCTCGATATTGCCAGGGAAGCTGTGGGGATTGATAGTTTCTGAGAAACTATGATTCACTCCTCACTTCTGAGGTAGGATCGAGAAATTGCACAAATAGATCAAGCAAGTTATTTCATTATTTAGAATAAATCTACAAATTACACAGACAAATAACTACACTCGGTTATTTTGTTTGTTTTAAATTGTTATTTAGTTGTTATTTCTAGATACGTTTAAATAGCTACTTTTTAGAAAGTTAAAAACAAAATAGAAGTTATATATGTTTTAGATAGTTAAAATTTGTTTTGTTGCAGTTAGATTTATATTTTGTTTTATATGACAATCACGGGACCTAGGGAGCCCAGGGAATACGTGTTTGAACCAATCGTGCCTCAGCCCAACCTCGTCACAGCAATAGTTGACATAGACCAGAACCTTAGAATACAAGTCTTCCAAACAACAGCATTTCTGATCGGCTCTCGGTTGAGAGTGTTAAATATAGAAGACGACCAAGCACACACGTTTTGGTCAAATCAGCGAACTTCTGAGTGCCTAGCCAAAACATTCACATGATGTAGAATGGTTCGAAAGAGAACAAACCCTTGGTTGTGATCCTTTGGTCCCACAGCCAGGTGCAGGAGACACTCTCACAGACATAGATACTAGTTTAAGGATCCAGGTTGCACGAACGCCTGTGAGATATTCTGAGAAGATCATGTAGTTATTGGTCCTAAACATAGAAGCTGAGAAAGCATATGATTACTGGATACTAGGGATTAGGACTTGATTTCATACATGACCATAACAGGACCCCAACAACCTAGAGTCTATGGTTGTGATCCACAAATCCCACAGCCTAGCAAATCCATAAGTCAATCAGATATAAACACTAGCCTATGCACACTAGTATTCCAATCCACTCCACTTCCACCCATCATCATCGAACAATTGTCCTTACTAGATATAACGGCTAACGAAGCTAGAGAATTTTGGACTAGGCCAAAGAATCATCCGTAGAGTCAATTGTATTCCACCATCCACCATATGACCTTATCTGGAGACATACACGAAACTATCCCAGGTCATTTCCCACGTATTCCACAACCCATAGATCGAATCACACCAGAGCTTGATATTGATTGGAGCCTTCGAGTAGTCATCCTTGCCGATCGATCTATCACACCAGTCCAAGTTAGAAGGGCCTTCTTTGCCTTAGATTCGCAAATTCCATTAGTGTGTGTCGAAGACATTAGATTGCCTAACTAGTTCATTTGCATCCCACGCATATTCTACCCCCACCGGCTGTCTCGGCACGACCTCGGGAGGTCGGGTATGTGGAAGAGTTACCTGTAGATTACCACGCTCGCTTGTCACTTTTCCAGCGTACAAAATTGGTGAACCCGACGTGAACTAACAACTGTTTCACCTTCTCTTTGAGAAGTTTCATCTTATCTCAATCACCTTCGCTCCTTCCCATTATTCTGTGGGTATTCATATACCACCCGAATATGTCAGGGGTTCAATGCATATGGCAGACCCCTCTTGGGTCTTGAGCTGCGTGATTTTCTTAGAATATCTCACGAGGCATTCATGCAACCTAGATCCTTAAACTAGTATCTATGTCCGTGAGAGTATCTCCACTTTGGTTGTGGGACCAAAGGATCACAACCAAAGGTTTATTCTCTTTCGAACCCTTCTACCATCATGTGAATTTTTTGCCTAGGGCAGTCTGTAGTTCGGTTGATTTGACCAAAATGTGTTTTCTTGGTCGTCTTCTATATTTAACCCTCTCAACTGAGAGATGATCAGTCGTAAATCTGTTGTTGTTTGGAAGACTTGTATCGTAAGGTTCTGGTCTATGTCAACTATTGCTGTGACGAGGTTGGGTTGAGGCATGATTGGTTCAAACATGTATTCCCTGGGCTCCCTAGGTCCCGTGATTGTCATATAAAACAAAATATAAATCTAACTACAACAAAACAAATTTTAACTATCTAAAACATATATAACTTCTATTTTTGTTTTTAACTTTCTAAGAAGAAAAGCAGCTATTTAAACGTATCTAGAAATAATAACTAAATAACAATTTAAAACAAACAAAATAACCGAGTGTAGTTATTTGTCTGTGCAATTTGTAGATTTATTCTAAATAATGAAATAACTTGCTTGATCTATTTGTGCAATTTCTCGATCCTACCTCAGAAGTGAGGAGTGAATCATAGTTTCTCAGAAACTATCAATCCCCATAGCTTCCCTGGCAATATCGAGAATAGAATTTACTGAAGTGAAGCAATTAACTACTTTATTTGATATGATTCTAACTAGAACTTTGAAAGTTAAAACCTGGATTCCAGAGAATAGTGGTGAATCTGATGGTGTGTGTGGTCTTGTCCCCTTAGTGTGATCTCCTCGTTCTTTTGTGTTCATGTGGATCCAGAAAAGCATGTAATGCTAGCATCGATAGAAGTAGATATTGGGCCAAGGACAGCTCAGAATGCAGACTGAATATAATGCGAGTAGGAGAGGGATAGTGCAAGAGTACAGAGCTTGGCTTATGCAATTCCTAGCGGGATTTACTGCGAGTCATGCAACATAAAGCATCCAGAACCTGAAACTATCCTGTTTGAAGAGAAAAACCTGTAACTTTAATGGCTTCCTAAGCTATTCTACTCTAATGGATTGGATAAAACAACAACACTGTTTGCACAAGCTGGATATGTGGCTTACCAACAGTTGAACAATGCTAACTAGACATATAATGAACTAAACCAAGCACTCTAAGCAAAATGAAAGCTAAGTCTATTGCAAAGAGAAATTCAGAGACAAACTTCAGGGCCATTTGCTTGAGCACAAGCAATCTATTTATAGGAATTGCATTCACCCAAAGATCAAAACCAAACTGAACTCTCAAACAATAAACAAAGGCAAAACACTATTCCAGGGGACCAAAAACATAAATGCAAGCCCAAGTCGGCAAGGAAAAGCTGGTGAAACATTGATATTTTACGTGAGTCACGTCAAAACACTTTCTGGAAAACGCGTAAAGGACCGCCGCTCGGCGGGGTGGCGATTCTGAGGCTGCCGCCACGATTAGGCGGCGTCGAGATCGCACCTAGGCGGTGCTGGCGGTTTAAGCCAAATCCTTTGAAGAGAAAAAGGCCAAGAAAAGAGAGGAAAAAGGAAAAATAAAGGATGCGGGGGCTAAGCGGGGCATGTGGGATGTTAACGCACACTTCGAGAGCTTTTCTAGATCCCGAACACCTTGCGAGAGAGACTGTATCATCATTGGGGCATTTATTACACTGTTCCGGTAGTACAGTACCTTACAATTTTGGGTAGGTACATATTGCCCCCTCAAAGAAGTGTTTTAGCCATGAAGAGGCATAAAACGGTGGGTCTGCAGTATGGTAGTCCCGAAATGGGAAGTTAGAAGTTATACCTGACACATCCATGTGTTGAAATGATGCCATCCAAAATTCCCGCTACCTGCAAAATGAAAAGAGAACTCAAGTGCAAATAGATACAATAGTTTGAAAGATAAACGCTAAGAATAACAGGGAATGAGAACGTACCATTTGTGCGGGGATAGGAACTTACCTCCATCAGTGCTCCAAACCTGTGAAAAAGTCATTTTGAAACGAAACATGGTGCTATATATATGAAAGTGGGCCCATTTTCCTATTCATTTGCGCGAGTTGATTTGATTGATTTTGAGCTCTAGGACCCACGGTGACGGTTTCTTGCGTGAGTAGAGTCGAAACGTTCGTAGCGAGATCGTGATCATGCCTCCACGTGCGGAACACCGACCTCAGTGATCACAGGTTAGTTTTCTTCAGTTTATTGTTTTTCCCCCTTAATTTTGAAATGCTAAATACTCTATAATGGGGGGGTCATTTTTGAAAATGCTAGGTTCAAAAGGTCCACCTAGGGGGGGCGCCTACTGGGTAGGCTTTGTTTTTAGTTAAAATGGTCTTTTCTGGCACTTTTTAGGCCTTTTTAGGTTAAAAGCCCGCGTGGGTTTTCTGACCATGACCGCCGCCCTAGCCAGGGCAGTGGCTGCATGACGGCCACCCTATTCAGGGTGGCGGTTACACGACCACCGCCCTTAAGGCGGCGGTTACAAAACCACCTCCCTGCCCGGGCGGCGGTTTTGCACAGAATGCAAAAAGAACTTGTTTTTGAGATTGTGTTTATATTTTTAGCATTTCTACGTGTTTTTATGACTTTCTCAGCATTTCTGGATGCTAACTTAGTTTGTTTTGTGTGTTTTTGGATGTATGCAGGCGAGAGAGGAGTACATCCGATGGAGCAGAGAGAGAGAGTGTGATTGGCTCTCAGGGGTATTAGATGCCCTTTCACAGGATGAGGAGGACACACTTCAGAGGGCTGGCATATTGCGCATATCACACGTGCCCCATGTTGCACCATCTAGTCACATCCTTTGTGACTTATTCTCTTACTGGGATGCAGATCGGAACACCTTCGATTGCCAGGGGTCCGTGGCGAGTGGACCATTACATTGGAGGACATCTCTACCGCGTGCAGGGGTCCCGATTATAGGAGGCGACTCACTTTGGAGACAGTTGGCTCATGGGCACAGATTATATAGTGGGCGACTTATATGGGAGATGCAGCCATCTCCATGGGGTCGAAGAAGGGGGTGAGAGTTCGATCCATTCCTTCTTTTCCTATCCCCATATTTCGGACTGAGGCCATCATGGGGATCCTTGCCTCGAGGTTGATCGGGGGACAAGGGAGGGGACACATTGCTATCTTGCTGGGCCCTATCATTACAGAGATAGAGGGCATGGCCAGATATTGCTTGCAGGGTACAGATATTCTTGGGACCACCTACCACGATCTATATAGGGTGGTGCATTTATAGGCGATCCTTGAGCCACCCGACCCTAGTCATGAGTTGGGTTTATGAGCACTTCATCCCTTATGGCGGGGTGTGGAGGTAGCTTGAGATCCTGGGAGTGTTAGGGCAGCCGAGATGGAAAAACATGTCGAGTCTTAGAGCACCTCATCGCCCGATTGCCTCCCTGACTACCACCGATATGGAGGCGACACCATACCAGACCATGGCTGGTATATGGGGCGAGGAGGCCCTTACCTTGATTTCCTGCTCCACCACAGGGCAGCTTATTGATAGAGTGGGACGAGTGGAGGTGCACCCTTTTGGCCGAGTTCCTCAGCAGTTTGGCCTTCCATACGCGGGTATGCTTCCCCAGTGGCACCAGTTTACAGATCAGTTCACGAGGCCAGAGGGGGGCCTAGAGGCCGAGGTTGGATAGTGATTACTCCTGGCATTCCCATTGCAGCCAGGAGGATAGTTTTGCTGGAGGGAGAGCCGGTGCACCTCGGGCACCTTTGCTTCAAATTGCTTTGTGGGTCCTGCTCATAGCGGTGATGACCCTATTTATATTGACTCACGAGTCGAGGAGTTTACGAGAGGGAGGGGAGAGGAGGAGACCGAGGACAACGATCACGAGTGGCATGACACTCGGGATATTATCTGACAGAGAGGGGTGAGCAGGAGCGCGAGAGAGGGAAACTCTAGTTTCAAAGGAGCCACTCTCTCAGGGCCATGGTGGAGAGGATGAGTCAGTTGCAGGGCGACATGTTGCTCTGCCACAGGAGCAGCCCCTCAGTCGGCAGCGGCATCCGCGGCAGGTGCCGGCCCCAAGGACCCATCTTGGAGGCCTGGGGATCCGAGTAAGTTACCCTTTCTCCCTTTTAATGTTTATTTGCGAGGCTCTCCTTAGTTGTCATTTTGTATCTTTTAGTTTCTTTCTTAGTTTATAATTCATTTTCTCCTTTGTTTGTAGAGACTGTTGATGAGTGGCGGGATTTGATCCGCAGGGTATGTACCGATTCCCTGATGATCCCCATGGATAGGACCCACGCAGAGCTGTCTGTGGATGCTGGGGAGCCTTCAGCAGCCGGTAGGCATACCGACGTTTTGCTCCAGTCTAGCATGTGGCCAGGATGGTGTCGACCCTTCACACCGAGCTAGCGGGCTATAGGACGGCTGAGTGTCTTATGAGGAGCCGTTCTCGCGGTGAGACCGTGGCTGCTCCTAAGGATCCTGAGCCCTCCGTACATTCAGAGCGCCGGCGTAGCCGGAGTCCTAGGCGTGGGCATGCACCTTCGGAGGGGTCACATAGGGATTGAGAGGCCACTTGGCTCTCGTGTATTTTGTATTATATATTTCTTTGTATATCACGGGCTCTTTGAGCATTTTGACCATGCTTAGTGCATGATGGCATTGTATATAAATGTTGATCATTTATATATATGCATTCGTTTTGGATCAAAATCTTGGCACTCATGGTTTCCTTTCTATTTCCAGTTTCTTTGTGTATACTACGATGTATGTTTATATGCTTTTTAGAATGTATGCAATGGAGAACAAATGATGCAAATGTTTGTTTCCTTTTGTATTTCATGATGCTGATATATGACAATGTAGATACAATGTGATTTTGAATCTTAGCTTCCGTAAGCAATTTTTGATATCTCATGTTTGTTTTGCAAAGTGATGAATATAACCAGTATGATGAACAGATAAACTTGCCCCACTCCTAACTCCACGCAACTAGTAAGATGCGAGGGCTCTTCACCGAGAGCTAGAAAGGGTACAAGTTATGAGGTGTAGCTGAAATGATAGCGATGAAAGATAGACAAATCTTTGGTGGAACCAAATAGGAAACTACAAGCTTACTCCACCCGAGTGACTTCATAGTTTAGAATGCAACTTACCTTGTGGTTTATCTAGACTTAGATCCGTAGATGGCCACATAGTAGACAAAATCTGGGTTTTTAGGATTTTAACTCTTGGAATTTTGAACATCTGATTCATTCGTTTTTGACTCAAAGTTTGAATTGTTTGTTTATGACTTTTAACATTTGCTTTGTCAAGAGGACCCCCTATACTTTGCTCCATGCTACTAGTAAGAAGCGTGGGTTTATCACCATGGGTAATGTATAGGCGAGTAAGGGCATTTCCATCCTTTCCCAACCCTACGTCACTAGTAAGAGACACAAGCTCATCACCAAAGGTTGGTGGGGCAAGGAAATGTGTAAAAATAATTTTTTGTTTAATCACTTGTTGACTTGTTTTCTTGAGTAAAATGTCAGTATGTGCTTATTTCCAAAGAGATATACATATGGGATAGATGTGACACCCTGAAGCTTCTAGAACAGACCATAGGTAAGGCACCTATCCTAAGAAGAAATCAAAGCGAGAATAAACTTGCAGATCTTGGTATGGTTACCGTTAAGACTTCGTCATGTCTGACTTTATTTGATAAAATGATTCTGAGATGATTTGATGATATCACGAAAATGGAGAGGTATGATTAGAAAGTTTATGCCAACAACATCATGAGTTTGTAATGAATTACTTTGAGGATAGATTCCTTGATCACCATTTATGTAAGAAACAAGTGGACAAAATGATCTTAATCTATATGAAGATGCAATGTAGATAATTATACAAGTAGTGCTAGTTGCTTATGCGTAGAACCGCTTGAGGTGCGGGAATTGATCTGTTTCACCAAATTCCTCACCTTCTAGCGTACATAAGAGGTAAGCACCATTTCCATAGTCTTTCATGACTTGGCATGCAGGCCCAACCATTTGGGTCGGAACTTCCTTCCTTCGTCGGTCTTCTTGTCGATCCATTGCCCAGCCTTAGAACTAGATCACCTTCGTATATGTCGCATTCATATACCTTCTTGTTATACTTGCCGGCACATTCGGTCAACATAAGCTCTATGCCGCTGTTCAGCATCTAATCTAGGCTTTCTAGTTGGGAAAGACATGCTTCTCTATAAGCATCTTCATCCAGAATCCCTTGTAGTGAAATGCGGAGACTGGGTATTTCGACCTCAAGTGGGAGAATTGCTTCATCCCAAATACTAGCGAGAAAGGAGTTGCTCTGTTGGTGTTCTTATTGAGATTTGTTGGGCCCATAAGGCCAGATATAACTTCAAATGCCAATCTCATTTGTTTTCTTTTACCATTTTAAGGAGAATGGCTTTCAGTGTCTTGTTTGTCGCTTCAGCCTATCCGTTGGCTTGGGGGTAATACAAGGAAGCCATATGATGGCTTATCTTAAATTTATTGCATAGTTCATCAACCTCTTCATTCTTAAAACAAGTTCCATTATCAGAGATAATGATTTGTGGGATACTGTACCTGCAAATGATTTGGTTCAAAATGAACTTGGCGATTACAGAACCAGGTACAGTAGTAAGAGGCATAGCCTCTACCCATTTGGTAAAATATTCAGTGGCTATGATTATAAAATTATGGCCATCTATGGATGAGGGAGAGAATTTCCCTATTAAGTCTAGACCCCATGTAGAAAAGGGCCATGGAGTAGCGATTAGTTGCAGAGCTTGTCTTTGGCATATGAATCTCATGGGAGAATTCTTAGCACTTATGACACCTGCGTACAAACTCTATTGCGTCATGTTCTAGAGTGGGCCAGAAATAGCCCATTCGATGTATTTTTTGAGCAGTGGCATGGCCACCGAAGTGGCCTCCACATATTCCACTGTGAGATTCATGGAGAATCTTCTTGGATTCTTCCGTGTCGACACATCTTAGGAGCATTCCATCGAATGCTTTTCGGTAGAGCACTTGCTCTATAATGACGTATTTAGCTACGATAATGCGTAACCACCTTCTTTGTTGTGGTGTAACTCCTTCTGGGTACGTATGGTCCATGATATAATTAATGATATCGTGTACCAAAGGCACTCAGAGATAGAGGGTCGGGTTTCGATGTAGTATACGCACTCATCTGGAAAGTCTAAATCTACTAAATCACCTCCGTCTAATGGGTTGTCAGCTAACCAATCTGCGATGATTTGTCCTTTAACCGACTTCTGATTTACAAATGTTAATTTGAATTCTCCCATTAAGGTTATAAAACATCCAGCCTTTTTAGACAAGGACCCTTGTGTGAGGAAAGTTCGTAAATGGTCCGTTTTTACCATGACCCTTGTTTCTTGATTTAGCATATAATGTCTTAGGCATTTAGTAGCAAAGACTATGGCAAGGCATTCTCATTCTGCTTGTGTATAATGTGTTTCATAGTCGAGTAGTGTTCGGCTGATGAAATAAATCACACGTTCCTTCTTGTCATCGTCCTCTTGGGCCAACATACAAGCTAACGAGACATTGGTAGCTCGTGAATATAAGATTAACGGGCGATCTAGCTTTGGTGGCATTAGCGTAGGTGGTGATAATAGGAAATGCTTAACTGCTTCAAAGGCTTCATTACAGTCTTTGGTCCAATCAATGCTATAGTCTTTCTTGAGTAAATTGTTGATTGGATGAATGGCGAAGCTTAAGTCCGGGATAAATCTCCGGATCGCTGCAATTTTCGAGAAATGATCGATTCAGATTCATTGAAGGTGGGACCATTTCGAGGATAGCCCGAATTTTAGTTGGATCAACATCTATCCTCGTGACGATATGATGTAACCCAAGGTTTTCCTCCTGTTACACCAAAGACGCATTTCTCTGGATTTAGTGTGACTCCGTATTCTATTAGGCGTGAAAGAATGACGCGGAGTACTTCCGGATGGTCACAACGCTTCTTGGCCTTAGCCAATAAGTCATCTACGTAGGACTCCATGATTTTATGAATTAAATCGTGGAATATATATGTCATAGCTCGTTGGTAGGTAGCACCAGCGTTCTTGAGACCGAATGGCATAACAGCGTAGCAATAGGTTCCCCAAGGAGTTATAAACGTAGTTTTAGCTTGATCTTGCTCAGATATTTTGATTTGATTGTATCCCGAGAATCCATCCATGAGAGACAAAAGTTCAAATCCAGTTGTTGCATCAACAATGACATCTATGGATGGTAATGGGAAGTCGTCCTTAGGACATGCTTTGTTGATGTCTCGAAAATCTATGCAGATGCGTATCTTTCCATTCTTCTTGAGAATGGGAACGATGTTAGATACCCATTGGGAATAGTCGACTGGTTTGATGAATCCTACCTGGAGGAGTTTTATTACCTCTTCCTTTACCATGAGAGCTACCTTGGGCTTCATGGGTCTTGATTTTTGTTTAATTGGCTTTGCATCTGATTTAGTGACGAGGTTGTGCACCGCAATGTGGGGTGCGACTCCTGTCATCTCCTTATAATTAAATGGAAACACCTTCTGATGTTCTTTAAGGATCTGAGTATGTATTTCTACTTCTTTTGGGGTTAACGAGGATCCTAGTTTCAATATTCTTGGTTCATCTTCTGTCCCAATGTTGACATCGATTGTTTCTTTGATCAAAGAGGAATTACCTTCTTGAACTCAGGTGGTGCTGGAGGTAAATCCAAATCATCCCCATTTTCTACTGCATATATGCTAGGTTCCATTTGTGAGGGAAGATCCATCACGGGATTTCTGAAGTAGGAAGACGAATGTGGAATTAAGGATAAATATAGCATATGATAGGAGAGATGTAGTGCTGCATAGGCGTTTAAGTAATCCAAAGTAGCCGCATCACTATCAATATGGTCTAGGATGGTAGATTCACTTCCGCTTGAAAGGGGATTTGTCATTGTTTTTATCAATGGTTCATCACGAATGGACACCGTGAACTGGGTATCTTCTAACTCATTGCTTGGAGTAAAACATGATGTTGAAGTTGCTATTGAATCGGCGAGAAGATTTTTCTCTCGCGGGATCGCTTCAATGGATATGAAGTTAAACGCCTTGCTTAAATCTAATACGGCTTCTTTGTAAAGCTGCAAATGTTTGGCTTTGGTTTCGTATACTTCAAAACCTGGTTTGTCACTAATTGCGAGTCTCCTAAGACTCTGATGTTATCAATACCAATTCTTTTGGCTAAGGTGAGGCAAAGGAGGAGGGCTTCATACTCGGTGTTGTTGTTTGTGCATTCAAATTTTAGGACCAATAAGCTGCGCGATCTTCTCAGAATATCTCACAGGCGTTCGTGCAACCTGGATCCTTAAACTAGTATCTATGTCTGTGAGAGTGTCTCCCGCACCTGGCTGTGGGACCAAAGGATCACAACCAGAGGTTTTTTATCTTTCAAACCCTTCTACCATCATGTGAATGTTTTTCCTAGGGTAGTTTGTAGTTCGGTTGACCTTATCTGGAGACATACACGAAACTATCCCGGGTCATTTCCACGTATTCCACAACCCATAGATCGAATCACGCCAGAGATCGATATTGATTGGAGCCTTTGAGCAATCATCCTTTCCGATCGATCTATCACACCAGTCTAAGTTAGAAGGGCCTTCTTTGCCTTAGATTCACAAATTCCATTAGTACGTGTCGAAGACATTAGATTGCCTAACTAGTTCATTTGCATCCCACGCATATTCTACCCCCACCGGCTGTCTCGACACGACCTCGGGAGGTCGGGTACGTGGAAGAGTTACCTATAGATTACCACGCTCGCTTATCACTTTTCTAGCATACAGAGACCCTAGCCAATGTGTAGGAATGATTTATTTTGATAAGTGATTTGTGAATGGAGGGTGAAAGGATAGCCGTACATTGCTCCGCTACTAGCCAAGTGTCCATAGCCCCGATAGAGATGTATTTGATTCTAATCACAACATTTCTCTACTACCTACCATCAGGCCCATAGCCTCGATAGAGATTATTGGAAATACCCCAAGAGAGAGTTATATATCAATTTGCTTTTGCTTTGTAGCTTTTAGCTTTTGATTTTTGATTGATTTTGATTCTTTTGATTTCTAAAAACTTATTTCAGCTCTCTTGTTTGACAAGGGGTTAAGAACCACTGATGGCTTGATGGAAAGAGGTGGAAGTGATTGTGATGATGACATTGGCTAGTGTCAACAAATATGTCTAAGATTTCTTCGCAAAAAGTTTATTAGATGTTTTAATGTGATAGGATCTCCATGAGGCGGTCGTTCTTTAATTTACCAAGGTGATAAAAGACCAGGGGAACATATACCATAGAGATAAATGTTTCAAAAATGCATGCAAATAAGCTAACCAAAATATCACCGAAGGGATGAAAATGGTAGGAAGACTTGCAAAATAATAGCAAACAAGGGAAGAAAGAAATATCCATGTGTACGCAACACCTGATTGCAATGTTTGATCTTTGTACCTTTGATTTTTATTTTATTTTATTTTATTTTTTTGAACCCTTGTTACTAACAAAGTCACTATGTGTAATAGGATTCAACAACGATGTTTGTGACTTCCTTGATAAGGGAGACTAAGCGTGTTTGTTTATCAAGAGTCATGTTTTCCCCAATCTCAATGATTGTGGTGAGTTCACACTCAACAAAGGACTGTGATTTATCTTGAAACATGGATTTTATATGTGGGAGCTTGAGTTCCCTATCCAGAGCTTTATGCACTTTCCGCCATACTTGATGGCTATGTTGATGTGAGTTCTTGAATCGCACTTGATTTACAACTTTGAGATTGTTCCATTTGTTGGGGGATTTTGAGCTCTTGGAAGTTTTGACCGAGCTTGATAATGAAACCGTTTAGGTTTCTTATAAGTGATGCTTGAATTTTTGACCTTGAGAAGGAGAAGAATGTGAACATTTACGATTGATGATAGGAACGATAAAAATGGTAGTGGGCTTGCCACAACCATTGATAGAAGAAATATGTGATAGATGAAAAGGATATAGTCTAAGAATTGAAGAGGATGGGCTACTAGGAGGTGAGCCACAGATAGAAGGTGAAAGGCTACTAGGATGTGGCCCAATAATAAAAGAAGAAGGGCTACTAGGATGTGACCGATAGATGTAAGATGATGGACTACCAGGATGTGGCCCAAGAATAGAAGATGATGGACTACCCGGGGGTGATCCATACATAGAAGATAAGGGGCTAGTTGGATGTGCCCCAATAATCAAAGATAGTGGGCTACTCAAAAATGTCCCACAAATAAAAGAGAGAGGGATACTAGAAGGTGACCCACACCTAGATGAAGATGAAGGGCTACTTGGTGTTGATCCCACCAGAGATTGTGATTGAGGAATTATGATAGACAAAGAGTTATTGTGTTATAAGAAGATAGGCCATGGATCTATACAAGACCAAGGAGTTTCATCACATAATGAAGAATGTGAATATGGAAGAATAAGAGGAGGATCAAGTTGCATAATCTAAGGCTCTTCCTCCATTTCTGGATCAAAGGAATCAACCTTTTCCTCGCAATATGTAGATGCATCAAAGTCTAAAGAGAATCCTTTTTGTAATCTACTAAAGGAATATCTTCATATGCCCCTATAAATGCCTTGATTATTTCTTCATTCTAAAAGAGATCAATCAAGTAGGAGTTGTTGATCGATCCCTAGGGGTTTATTGGAAGAAATAGGTTCACTTGGTGTGGAAGACTTCAAGATGTTTGATGATTATTGATAGAAGAAGATGATGTGGGGGATGAAGAATATGTGTAGCTAGATGTCTTAGGAGTAGAAGAAGGTGGTGTGGACCTATCTATACAATGGTATGTCATATGTAAAATAGTAGGATTAAGTAAAAATTCTATAGATTGTGATGCATGGGTCGATTCGGATGTTTTTCTCGAAGGACTTTGAGTCACATGAATCTTCACAGAAGGAAGATTTTGTGGGGGTGATTGATGAAGAAGGTCTTCGAAAGAAGGGGAGGACTATGATTCAAGCATCACATTAGATGAATGATGACAAGGGTCTTGTGAAGAAAGAGAGGACCACGATTCAAGAATTGTATTATACTTCTGATTGGAGGGATTTGGAGTCGCGTGTATCTTCAAAGGAAGAAGATGTTGTTGGGGTGACTGATAAAAGGGGTCCTGCGAAGAAAGGGAGGACCGCGACATAAGAGTCGCATTAGATGATTGATGAAGAGGATCCTGCAAAGAAAGGGAGGACCATGACTTAGGAGTCACATTAGATGACTTAGGAGTCGAATTAGATGAATCCGAATAGTAGTTTAGATTTGAATCCTCAGAAGAGTCAGAAGAAATATTTGGATTGGAATCCTTAGAAGAAGAGGAAATTTTTGGATTAGAATTAGAAGAAGAGTGGGGGAAACTTGAATAATAATTTGGATCAAACGTGTCCAAATCATACCACTGACTATGAGATGAAGGTGGGGAACGAGTTACCCGTATGGTCTCTCTAGCACGAAGAACCAAACGGGGTTTAGTTGTAATGGGAATCTTTTTCTTTGAATTGCTAAACCTAGGTTCCTTATTTTTGTAAGTATGGGGAACCGCGTGATAGTTAGTCATTTTTGGCGTTGTTTTAAGCACAAATTTCTAGATCTCGATAGTGTGATGGAACTCCTTCAAAGGGAAGGAAGTGACATGTCGATTTGGGTAGCATAATGATAACCAACTAGACATTTCGTAAGTATTGATATGCATGCGTGATTTTCTGAAGAAGGTCTAAGGAAAATAGACATCGTGATGACGCAATATCGATGAGATTGAGAGGTATTTTCCTAGAAAATAAGTTTTCTGAATGAATAATCATAAGGAACAATCATACATGTGTGAAACACAAAGCCAATCAACAAAGAAATACACCATATGAAAATGCAATGCAAAGATGATCAATAGGATGTTTTCACTTATGCCAAGTTCAAGGAAATGATGAAAACGTAAGTAAAAACAAGAAGTCAATGTGATATCCCAATCAAGATATACGATGAGTGAGCTCAAACTTGATTAAGACCTATATCTCAAAAAGTTCTAATTACAATTCGTGAATGACACAACAATATCACTAAGATATGTTAACCCACTTTGTGAGAAAGCTGAAGTATTGATATCGAGGTGTTATTGATATAACACACACAAATGGTAAAACCTATCACTCTTTGAAATCAAGGTAATAATAGAAATGAACTAAAAAGCTCAAGGTATAGCTAGGAATAGTTAAAAATGTGTGCAACGTAACCATATAATATAGGTATTTATGTCAAGTTTATAAGAAACAAGACGTAAATATCGAAATTGTAGTGATATGATACAAACAAGCTAACTCTTCTAAGGAAGTCCATGGTGATGAACCATGCCTAACTATAATGACGACCTTGACATGGGTATCAAGATCACATTGGCTACCAATGACATGAAAACACCTCCACACACTTTAGATGTTTAACTAACCCAGCCGCAAACATGGATGGGCGTAAACGGACATAAAAGTGAGAGAAACAGTCGATTGGTAACACAAAGGTAATCACACCTATTTTGATCAACAAAGTGTCAAAATAATATGAAGGCAATAAATCAAGAAAAATGACAAAAAATGCTAGCCTCACTTCGGTAGAGTTTCACCTCACCCTAAGGAAAATAAAAACTAGGTGAAAGTAATACGTCACACATTTATCAAAAAGAAGGTTCACAACTCAAAATTGTTTTAAAATGGTGAAAGTGGGCTCCTGGCCAAAGTATATTCTCCTAGGTAATTCTCTTGCCCTAGGTGTTACAAAGTTGCCACGAGCGAGTGTGATTTACCCAAAAAGTCACACTAACTAGTTTGGGAGTATCTCATCTTTACTTTACCCCCTTTAAGAATAGTAGGCAACTAATGCGTCTACATGTACCATCACTGGGGTCGCCATAATGGACAACCTGTAATGCTATCTCACAAAGGAATCACTAGTCAAGTAGGTAGTGTGGAGCACTTCCCGTTTCGTCCACAAGGTTCCCTCTTGCGTGGACTACTTTGGGGTTCCTGGAACCACCCCATTGTTGTAGCTTAAGGTGTTATACCAAAGAGGTTATGTTCTAGTTGAGCGGAGAGGGACGTACCCTTTTCCGAAACCTGCAATATAGTGTTTTGAATATGTTGTACTTTTTATCTTTTTTAATTAGGTGTGGTTTGGTTGAACACCTTTTGGCAACCTGTATAACAACTGTATTAGTAGTTTTTGATTTCATTTTAATTCCTCCTTTCTTTGACAAGCATTTTTAGGTCCTGTACTCAAGTGTTAGTAATTCTCCAAGAAAATCACATTATTTAAAAGAGGATTAAGAGTTGATTTTGATTCTCAAGATCATCCAAGGATGCAAGAGAAGAGTATACACAACAAATAATCCAACTAAAAAGTAAAGAAAATATTTTCAATCAATAAACCATACAAAATTCTTGATAAATGCTCATTCCCTAAACACAAAGTGAAAGATGAAGTTTCCAATTTACCAAATGTTATAAAATGAAGACAAAAGTTTCTTTTGATTCTCAAGATCACCCTAAGGTGCAAGAGAAGAGAATACACAAAATTTATCCCAACTATATAGAAATGGAAAACTTCAAATCAAAGGACCATTGAAAAATGCCTTGTAAAAGGTTTATTCCCTTAAACCAAAAGTGAAAGATGAAGTTTCCAATTTACCAAATGTTATAAAATGAAGACTAAAGTTGCTTTTGATTCTCAAGATCACCCTAAGGTGCAAGAAAAGAGCATACACACACTTTGGTCTGAATTGAGGAAGCATGGAAATACAACATTCATCAAAACGTTAGACATGTTAGAAAATGATCAGTTTTAAACTAACAGAAAAACCTATAATTTTTATAAGTATAAATCCCAAATTTATGTTTTCATTTCATAGTTAACTTCAATACCTTTCCAATGTAAAAAAATGGAGTCATTTCGAGTTCGGGAGAAAATGTTATGGCCTTTGGAAGATGGGTTACACATATGCTCTTATGCTCACGGGTATGCACTTGACATGCACTCAAAAAATGTCAAAAAAACGTCTCTTAATCTGCAAAATGGGAATTTTTTTCCAACCAAGATTGAATTTTGACAACAACCCATCACATTAATATATGAATAGAAGACTCAACGCTATCAAATATTAACATACATGCTCAAGAATTTAAAATTTTCAAGAAATTGACAAAACTAGCATGTAGAATGATGAAAAAGTAAGCTCTAAAAATGAAAACATGATGAAATATTGAAATTTTCTCACCAAGATTAAATTTTTACACCAACCCACCACATTAATACGTAAATAGAAGACTCAACACTATCAAACACTAACCTACATGCTCAAGAATTTAAAATTTTCAAGAAATGGACAAAACTAGCATGTAGAATGTTAAAAAAGTAAGCTCTAAAAATGAAAACATGGACAAGTCTTAAAAATTTCCCATCAATTTCAATTTTGACAGCACTTCACCTCCTTTATACCTACAAGGAAGACTCAACACATGCAAACTCAACAAAACAAGTTAAGAAAAACAAGTTAGATCAACATGTGTAAAAGAGGGTTAGTAACCAAAAATGAAACTTAACTACAAAAAATTGAAATTAAGTGTAAAGGAAAATGGAGTAAGTCCCACCAGGCATGCAAAATGTGTGCATGTGTTTATTTTCAAAATAATGCTAATATGAGTAAAGAATAACACCTAAATAGCCTTAACTTAGCAAGAATTGAACAACAAACTAAACACCATCAAGATAAGAATTAAACAAGGGTTAGATGCTAGCATTCATCAATACAAAATTTGAAATTAAAATGCTAAATATCTAAACTCCTCTATTCTCTAACAACAAATAAATGAATGGACCTAAGTAAGCTCCATGGCTATCAAAATAGTTGTCCTTAGTATGCCAAATAACCTAGGAATGGGGGCTAATCAAAGTTGGGCTACAAGACCCTTTTGACACCTCCCAAATGACCCAATCACTTTAAGAAAGAGGCTTAACTCTTCAAGATGATGAAATCTCAAGAAAACTAGGTCCAAGCTCTTAGTCTCTTTGCTATATGCTTTGCATTTGCTCTCTAAGGAGTTTAGGTGTAAGTAAAAGGTAGGTGGAGGGCTATTTATATAGCCCAATGGATAAGTGAAACACTTCATCCCTTTGTATGTGGATTAAAGGTAAAAAATGATTAGGAATGGATAAGGGCTTTATTAAAGGTAACCTTACTTTAGAAGGGTTTAATTTATTAGCAAGTCATGGGAGTTGGGGGTGTTTTAATTAATCAAAGGTGATTAACTAATAGGTAGATGTAAGCTTATAGAAGATAATTAGAGGAATATTAGTATGATTTAGGCTATTATAAGGGGATTAAATCAATTAAATATTGATTTATTGGTTAAATGGAAGGGAAAGATAATTAATTAATAATAATTAATTAGTCTAGGTAGAAGGGGTGATTTATTAACGGAAGGTCGTTAATTAGGGTATTTGTTAGATAGGCAACTTAATTAATTAGCTTAGTGTAATTAATTAATGATGATATGAGGGAAAATGAGTGCTTTTGATGATATGTCATTGATTTGCGAGAAAGGGGATAATTAGTGCAATTTAAGTATTTAAATTGCTTGGGTGTAATTATAGGTGTCTACAACAACTCTCAACATCTCCTGAGTGTCATGCCACTAAGGATCACTCTCCTCCTCTATCGTATGGGATACCTCACCGGTCTTAGAGTGCCCCCTCATCCTCCTTAGTCTCCTCTTCGACCGAGTTCTCCTCCATCTCATCCTTGGTGTGCTCCTCGAATCAGAGTCTACACTAATGGGCTCATCCTCCTCTCCGCTGTGGGTAGTAGCGGTCACAATCTGGAGTAAAGACGCTTGATGGGCACCACCTTCCCATCAAGCATAAACCACATGCCTAACTCTAATAGGCATTCCTGGAGTAGCCACTTTTGAACTGGGATCTCTTTTAGGGCCCCTTCAGGCCTCTTGAATGGTACTTTAAACTGGTACCACTGGGGGAGGAACATTAAGGTATGCTAGGAAAATCTGCAAAGGAACCCGATCAAAAGGGTGAATCTTAACTCTCTTGGCTCTGTCAACAATCTGGCCTATATTAGAACAAGCTATCACTATGGTCACCTTCTATCCCCATAACCCTACCATGTCCTGGTAGGGGTAACAACCATGTCTGTTGTGCTAAGAGAAGCCAATGGTAGATGAGGTGACATAAGAACCGATATAGCTGTCCACCTCGGTGCTCGGATGGTCACTAGGTCCAATACATGTACTCCCCTTTCATAAGGGGTGATACGCTCATATACCTATCTCATGACAATAGTGGGGTGGCTCAGTGACTTCCCTTGCAATCGGACTACCTTGTACAGGTCATGGTAGATAGTCCCTAAGATGTCCACTCCCCATGTGTACCTACGGCCATGTCCCTCCATTTTTGTGATAATGGGAGCCAAACAATAGAGAAGAGTTTCGCTTCCCTTGTCCCCGATCAATCGTGAGGATATGATACCCATAATGGCCCTCCGGATGATTGAAATAGGAGCAGTATAAATCAAACGGACCTTCATCCCATTCTTTGAACCATTAGAGACAACAACGTCTCCCACATATGTGGCCAACTATGTCATCACGAACCTGGATCTTGTTGTGTCTAAGGTCACTCTCCTCCCAAGAATTGGGAGTCCAAGGATGCAGTATACATCCTCTAGAGTAATGGTCCACTCACCCCTAACACTTAGAAACCGGAAGGTGTTCCGATATATATCCCAGTAGGAGAACAAGTCAGGGGCAACATGGGGTACTCGTGTGATCCTCCACATACTTGCCCTATGCAGAGTGTCCCTCTCGGCTAAGCCAGAATCCAAGGGAGGCAATCACACACACTCTCTCTACTCCAACGGATGTATTCCTCCTTCTTCGTGTTCACCAAAACATGAGAAAAGAGTAAGTTAGCAACATATACAAGAAGACACTACGCCACCCTGCGTAGGCAGGCGAAATCCTTGCACTAAAGGAAAACCATGCGTAGAAAGAGGCAGGAAGGTGGAAAAAAGTGTGGGAATGATAAGTAAAGGTGTATAGGAAACAAATATACACTACGAATGGAAATTGGAGCTCGAACACCTTCTAGAAAGGACCTGAATCATCATTAGGGACTTTTGTAACTATTTTTATGACAATGTAGCACATGTAATTTTGTGTGCGCACAATTACCAAGGGTGTTCCTATGGTGGCAAGAGATAAGAAGGTTGGAACCTTGTACTTAACACGATAGTAGTAATGTTTGTAATATTATGGCTTTAGAAGAAGATACAACATTGTGGCACTACAGGCTAGATCATATGAGCCATAAGGGCATGGACATCATAAAGAAAGATTTTCTCGGATATACGAAACATGTTTCGATTTTAGTGAGGATCTGCATATATGGGAAACCGAAGTGAGTAATGTTTCTCAAGGTTGGACTTACAAAGAAAGAGAGTAAGTTAGAGCTAGTATATTTTGATGTGTGGGGACCGACTCAAGTAACATCTCTTTGGGGTTCAAGTTATTATGTTAATTTTATTGATGATGCAACAAGGAAAGTTTGGGTATATTGTATTAGAAATAAATATTATGTATTTGACACTTTTGTTAAATGGAAAGCCTTAGTAGAGAATGGAACAAGTCTTAAGATAAAATGTCTCATGTCAAATAATGGAGGGGAGTATTGCAGCAATGTGTTTGATGATTATAATTCTAAGAATGGAATCCATAGAAAAAAATGGTTCTAAGAAGTCTGAAATATAATGGGGTATCAGAAAGGATGAACATAACAATAATGGAACGTGTTAGGAGCATGAGGTCACATGCAATACTACCTCTTTTTTTCGGGGTAGAAAAAGTGAGTACAATTGTGTACTTCATAAACAAAGGACCCTCAAGTGCATTGGATGGAGGCATACCTGAGGAGGCTTGGTATGGTAAGATAGTTCATTACTCATTTCTTAGAGTCTTTGGATGTGAGGTATTTTTTCATATTGACAAGGATGATAGGACCAAACTAGAGGATAAATCAGAAAAATGCACTTTTATTGGTTATGGTGGTGATAAATTTGGATATAAATGTTAGAGTACAAAGGAAAGTAAAATCATTCGATCTAGGGATGTGGTATTTAATGAGAAATTTATGTATAAGCAACAATTGTAGGAAAATAGGGAAGAATCCAAGAAAGAATGTGAAGTAGTAGAGGATCTTCCAAATGGGAAAGTGACACATGAATTAGTTCAGGAACCTACTCAATAGGGACCCCAACCTCCTTTATTGAGGAGGTATTCTAGGGTAAGAAGAGAACCTTTACATTTTTCTCCTTCTCTTTATTATTTATTACTCATTGAAATGGAGAGACATAGATATTTGATGAAGTAATGCAGGTAGATGTCAAGAAGAAGTGGGAGTAGACCATGAATGAGGAGCATCAGGCTCTTATGGAGAACCAAACTTGGGATTTGGTGAAGCTACCGAGAAGGTAAAAGAGCATTTCAAAAAAATGGTGCATAGATTGATAGAGGAAGAAGGAGGAAAGAAAATAGATAAGGCCCATTGGAGGTCAAGGGGTTTCTACGAGAAAAAAAAGGTATAGATTTTGATGAGATTTTTTCTCCTATAGTAAAATTGACTTCTATTAGAATTTTTCTTGGAATAGTTGCATCTGAATACTTTCTCTTAGAGAATCTTGATGTAAATAATGCATTTCTCCATGGTCATTTGAAGGAGGATCTATATATGCAATAGTCGGATGGCTATGCAATTAAAGGTAAAGAGGAGATGATGTGTAAATTGAAGAAGAGCTTGTATGGCCTGAAACAAGCTCCATGTCAATGGTATAATAAATTTGATAGCTTCATGATGGAGCAAGGTTATATTAGATGCCATTTTGACCATTGTGTGTATATAAAGAAATTTTAAGATCATAGTTATATTATCTTGTGCTTGTATTTGGATGACATTATGGTTGTAGGAAAAAACATGCAGGAATTAAAAGTACTCGAGAAGTAGCTAAGTGAATCCTTTTCTATGAAGGATGTGGGGAAACAAAAAAAATTCTTAGTATGAGGATATCTTAGGATAGGAAGGAAGGGAAGATGACATTATCTTAGGAAGAGTACATTAAAAAGGTCTTGAAAAGGTTTAATATGCAAGATTCTAAACCGGTTGGGAGTCCTTTGGTAGGTCATTTAAATTTATTAAAGGAGATGTGTGCCAAGAAAGAAAAGGAGAGAAACCAGATGTCCAAGGTATCTTATTCATTAGGAGTTGGTAGTTTGATGTATGCCATGGTGTTGCAATAGGCTTGATATTACACATGTAGTGGGAGCTGTGAGTATATTTATGAGTGATCCGGTAAAGATCACGATAGGTAGTAAAGTGCATCCTTAGGTACTTGAGAGGGACCATGGGGAATTTTCTTTGCTAAAGTGGATCAAACACCACTTTACGAAGTTATGTAGATTTAGATATGGTAAGAGATGTAGACAATAGGAGAAGCACAACAAGTTATATATTCACTATAGGTGGGACAATAGTGAGTTGTTGTTCATGACTATAGAATCTTGTGGTTTTGTCAACAACAGAGGCTGAGTATGTTGCTACTACGAGGAGGCAAGAAAAGTGATGATTTGGTTACAATAATTGCTTAGGAGTTAGGGCATAAGTAGGAGGAAGGGAATCTGCATATTGATGGTTAGAGTGTTATACACTTAGATAAGAACTCTACTTTCCATTCTATGATGAAGCATATACATCTTAGGTACCATTTCATCCAGATAACTTTGGAGAAAGAGAAGTTAAAGCTAGAGAAGATTCATACAAGTCAGAATCCTAAAGACATGATGACCAAGGTGGTCACAAGGGAGAAAGTGAATCTATGTTCAACTTTGGCTGGTCTTCACATATGACATTGAAGGGTTGAGAATCTTGCTTAGAGGAAAAATAGTCTCAAAGTGGGAAATTGTTAGGTTGTGGAATCTATTTTATGTGAGGAAGTGTTGAATACTGTACACTAAAATGAATGTACACTTTCAATAGTTGTCTTGCGGGGTTCGGGGCCAACTCACATATTTTTATTTTCTTGCACTAACACTTGTTTCTATCCACTTTTCTTTCATGTGCCTTGGTTTCTACCAAGCACATCCCCCCATTCATGGTATTGGTTTTAGTTAGATGTAGGTCCTTCTTTGGGATGCATATTCCTCGTGATGTCACATACACCCCAAACGAGGGGGTTATCATTGGGTGAATCAGTCACCCCATTTAGCGGTCTATAGTCACACCAACATAATTTGTTAGGTTGTGGATCCTATTTTCATGTGTTCAAGTGTTGAAGACTATACACTAAAAATATTGTACACTTTCCACGTGATATTTCCATAGGGGCAGTATTTTTGACCCATAGGTTTATGGGTTAGTTTTGGCCTTTGGTTTTGGTACCCACGGTATAGTAAAAATTCTTAAGGAGTTTCCTATTTATGTGGTTTTTGTACACATGGTACAATTGATGTAACATTTTAGATGTGTGTGAATTCAGGTCTAAATTCTATAGATTTTTTTGAACATAGCTCCAAATAGATATGGGTATTGTATTTAGAGAAGAGGTGGCTTGTAATAAAATATGAGAAAGTGATTCTTGGTGGACATAGCCCAAATTGGGTGAACCACATTAAATATTGTCTCTTTGTGTTGTGTTCTTTTTATTCTACACTTTTATTTCAGATATATAATAATTTTTGCATATTAGTTTTCTACTATTATGATTTTGTGAGGGATTGTTCCATGTATTTTATCCCTTATTTCCTAACACAGATTCAGAACTAGTCAACAATCTTCAATCACAAAAATGACCCAGATCCTAATTTGGGTCCTCGGATAACACAAACACCAATTCTCAAACATAGACAATAGTGATCGGGTGCCTTCAGCTGACATTTTTTGGGTGCCCATGAATAGGGTAAATTACATAGTTTTTCTCAATTTATCACATTTCACGAGTAATTTTCACAACATGATTTTATAGAATGAGATAGTCCTTTAACACTCAATTTGCATGCATTACACCTTCTTTTCTATTCTTGCATTGGATAAAAATGGATCAGATTTACACACACCATCTTCATTAGTGTTTATACTTTGGGAAAAAATTAATGGTTGGAGAATAAAACTATACCTTTCTCCCTACACTTATATTATTATTGATGTGAGATCACTCTAAAAACTCAAACTTGGTGCAACTGGCATGAGATCGCCCAAAAAACTCATTCTTCTACAACATCTTAAGGATACTTTCTATCTCTGTCACTCAACACATATCATATGTGCATGTTTCATTTCACTTTTTTACATAATGTTTACAAACTTCTCACACATTTGGATTGAAATTTTCATATACATATATTTGACTACTCTTTTGCTCTTCTTTTTATAGGTTCATCCTTATAAAAATTATCAGTCACATCAATAAACACTTCAAGCATCAAGAGACATCAACAATAGGTAAAATGTGACACAATACATATGATTTCACACAAGGGTGAATTCCTCTTATCTAGCTTCCACGCTTCATTTGTATCACTCCACACTTTTTCTTGTCTCCTCAACACAAATTTCCTCATCAATCTACATGGATATTAGGTAAACATCTCTTATATACTTTATGCTATCAAGTATTCACTTAATAACGTAAAGTGGGGAAAATGCAGACACTAAATAACAACTTTGAGTACATTTCAAGGTATTAGGCACATCTACAATTCATATGATTCCTGAACAAGAAAATTACTAATTAACCACTGTATTTGGCTTATTTGATTTATTTATGTCTTCCTTCTTGGCCTTACACACCCGCCGCCTATTCGACTTTTGATTCTTCATATTTTCTCGATTATGGACACTAACACCCCCATCCCTCAAGGCACCCATGACCTCTTTGTATCTTGTTCATAATATTTGGGCCTCTTCTAGCCGTTGGGCATCTTATTTTCTTATGGGTCATATTTTTAGTGGTTAATTACAAAATTCAACTAAGGGCATCATATAAATTCAAATCTATATGACCATTATGAAGGAACAAACACTAAGCATTGTCTATCATCACCTAAGGTTGCATCCAAGAATATTCTAAGAGAATTCAAGCATCCATCTAGCTCCACACAAGGGAAAATGGACTGTTATTTCTGCATACACACAAAGGAGGGGAAGATCATTTTTCCATGCACACATCTATTTAAATTTTTCTACATATAAATATTGCTCTCTACTCAAGTGAATTTTGCACAAGTGCCACCTAGGGAATGATTATTAACATAAACATGTAGAAATACATGGAGTCTGAAATATATTATAGTGCATAGATCATAAGTTCACTTAGTTAGGTGACCGTCTGGGTCGAAGACGATTCCCATTTACATCGTTTTATTTTTAGGATTTGATGTGTTTTAGGGTTTTTTAGGTGCTCTTTCTTCTTGTAGGTTTCAAGAGAATACCAATGAAGTACAATGATATATAGGCAATTAAAGGTGATATCTAGTGAACATCTCACGGCCCTATGAAATTGGTTTAATGAGGTTCTAAGAAGTCTCAGGTGCCTAGAGGAGGTCTGTAGTTCCCTAGTCCAAGAAGGTCTCGTGGTCGAACAATTTCCTAAGCTCGGGTGCGACACTTCCCTCCTCATGTTTATCATTTTGTCAACTTGGTACAATTCATGATTAATTGCAAATCATCTACATATTTTATCCCTTCAATTGCAACTTGGATTTCATATTTTCTAGCTTACTTTCTTGGATCAAATATGTAATTTATTACATATCTATATCTGTATTGTAACTTAATTAGGATTTAATAATTATATTTCAATAATTTTAAAATGAGTTTTATAATTTATTTTATTTGAGCTATAATAATCCATTATTCTATTATTTTTAGTTTTTTTCAATTTATTTTATATGTCATTTTTTGTGGATTTTTTTGTGTGGTTGCAGGTGATTTAAGAAAAGAATAGTTGATTGAACACACAAATTAAATCATTCATATTTTCATCTAGAATGGCAACAAATCTCTCTTACGAGACAAATAACATTCGTCAATGTAGCTTTCTCCAAGTTATTTATACGACCTAGTATGACAGAAAGATAATTAGAAAATTCATATTAGAAGGTGTAGAGACCCAGTTTTGGTATCGATACCCCTCATCCCGCATTCACTCCCTATCATCATCATTTGATACATATATAAATCTCTTCCTATTTAAATCCCCCTAACCCTCCTAAAATCTATTTATCCATTTAACTGGTATTCACCACCTTAACCTCATCTTAATGAAACCCTTAATTTAATATCCCCTAATCATCCCTAATTTCTATTAATTAATCCTAAATCCCCATATAATCCACTTATCTTCCCTAAATGTATCTATTTACCATCCCTAGGTTCCCACCCACTTTCATTTAATAATTTCACCTCCCCTTTACCTTTATTTAATATTTTCCTACCTCTCATCTAACAATTATCCTCCATAAATGCCTCTTATGTCCTTCCTAGGCCCTCATTTAATAATTTTACCTCTCCTTTTTGTTTATTTAATAATTTACTATCTCTCACCTACCACGAAACCCTATAAATGCAAATTTACCTCCTCATAAATATAGGAAATTTTGAGTGTTCTTCGGTTTTGGCTTTGTTTTGCAATTTTCTCCTCTTCTCAGCAACAACTTATGTCAACTTGAATCTTCCTTTTGAAGACCTATTCCATCATTGTGGATATTTGAAGACACTTTGATATTGTGAACACCTTTGTTTTTCCTTTCATATTTTTATTTAATCTTGCAGGATCAGTAGTCATCTTGCACCCCTGTCATTACCCCATCCTTTACTCAACCTTCTTGATCCTCTAGTATTTTCTATTCTTACCTTATCAAATGATAAAATATGTCCCAGTCACTATTGAACCAACCTAGTTATCGTTGACCCATTTCAATTTCTATCGAATTGATCCACATCAACTATATTTCTATATCATTTTTCATTTTTCATCTGTCATCTAATCTACATCTTCCTTCAATAATCAAGCATCTATGTTTTGTTATCCACTTTTCGGGATGTCATACCTCATATTCATTCCAACATTCTTCATCAACCATGTATGTAGTTATCAAATCTATCAATTTTTTTGTATCCCTTCTATTATGATAAGATCCATCTTCCAAGCATTGCTTAACACTGTTACAAGTTCGAGATCAGCTCTAGATAAGGCTTTAAGAGGCCTTTCATGTTTATTTATCTACATTTTTATTCCTTCACTACCTAATCACCATCAACTATCCTTTTTAGGCTTGGATCTCCATCGACCCACATAGGTTTGATTTGATTTACACTTTCTTAGATTAGATCTACATCTTATCTTTTGCAATTAAGTTTCTATTTTATCTCAGATTATGCTACATCCAATTTATCAACCATTACTTATATTTTATCTAAAAGTGGGTTGACATCCATCCTAGAAATTTTTCACTTCTCAAGGCCAACATTTTTAGGAAACTCACCCATCTATTTGCTAATCCTTTTTCTGTTGAGTTTCTCTTTGTTGGGCGGAGTTACCAAGCTCTCTACAAGGAGGATCTTGCTTTGACACTCGTATCCATTATCATTCCATTTAGAGGTACTACAAACCCTCTCATATTTGGAGTTACTTATTTTCTTTATTACTATTTCACTAATCTGAAATAGGAATGAGGAAGTTCGATCAACATTCGCATGCCCAAATGAAGACCCACCCTTCTCTTGTGATTCTTTTTATTTTTCCTTCATTTCCATTTTCTTTTATGCGTCGTTTACTAACCTCATAGGTAGGATCGTTTCTTTATTTCTTGTGTGTGGGTCACTTTACTTGGATTGATTGGATTTCCTTAAAAATAAAAAACAAAGAGGAAAAAAGTTATCCAGGTATTCTTCATTTTTTCTATTTTCTCTTTTGCATCATTTTTCCCTTCCTTGCTTTATTTCCTTCATCGAACATAAAATTTCATTTTGGATATAAAAATAACCTTCATATTTTCTTGAAAATATAGTCTAAGTAGGGGTTAATCCTTTGTATTTACTTTCATCACAAACATCAAAAACATGCACCCAAACTACACATCTTGAACATCTCCTACCAGGTGGAACTATTGAGATTTTATCAACCAATAGGAAAGTCTTAGTGGTGTTGATGATATGTTAGAATTTTGTTGGCTATTGGTATATTTGGTAAGTGCCAAACACCCTTATCGCTATGGTGTGTGAAGAGAGGGAGTAGGCCCCATACCAGTAGTCATCACATATTTGAGCCTCATGCACCTCTGGGTATATCAAGGATGTCATTAAAAACAACCCAAAACCATCCATAATTTGGTTATTTCCTACGTTCCCTTTGAGCTTGATTTCTATTATTTTTCACATCATTCTAAATAATCAAGATGATTAAATTTTTGTTGCTTGACTTATTTATTAATAAACTATATAACTTCTAGTTTTTGTTTCATGCCTGTTATCACCCATTCTCAAGCCAAGAAAATGCAAAAATATACCTCATCCAATAACATCACCACTTCGAATATAGTTTCCAACAAAAATATGCATTTTCCACTACTTATTCTACACCTATGATCACCACGCAGTTGGTGCCCAAAACCCTTATCTCTATAGTCTCTCTTCATGAGACCCATGTCATCCAAAATTATCCCCATCCTGAAACCAATCCTTTTGTCTCTCATCATTCCATTTCCTCTAGACCAGTCATGCCCCCATCTGTTTCTTCTTTGGAGACCCTTGGACCTCCTACTATCCCTCGTGGATTCTTAGAGTTTCAAGAACTCCTTGATGCTAATCCCATCACCCTTCATGAATATCTTATCTAAAAATCCACCACCATCCCTCAAACTCATTAATTCACCCAATCGATGGTGCCCATTCCACCCAACTTGCTTTGTATCAACAACATCACTTGTTCTTCTATCCCCATCACTTCTTCATCTACCAACACCTCTATCCAAATTTTACAAGAATCTCATTTTCTTCCTCCTCCACCCAAAGAGCATAACCCAACTTTACCCCTTATTTCCACTTCCCATGTTAATGAAAATGTGATCACTTCACAACCCCATCCTCATGAATCTACCCAAACCCACTAACCTCCTCTTCAAGATGATTTTCATTACATATTTCCCAAAACTCCACTCAAGCATTCCAACCACCCCATACATACATCATAACTCATCCCATGAAAAACTAATCTAATATCCCCATCACTCAACAAACATCACAATCTCATTAATATTATCATGTCCCCATCTCCCAACAACCTATTCAATCATAACCATTCAATTACACCCCCCCTATCAACCACTTCCATCAACACCTATTCATACTCAAACATACCAGCCCCATCCCTAACCTAACCCATCTACTTCATATATTCCACAACCTCATCCCCATTTTGCAACCCCATGCGTCCAACGATCCCATGCATGCATTATTAAGTAGAATGGACTATCTTAAAGCCACTATTTTTGGGGACAAAACAACCTTCTTTTATGAAAATTTTTGTAATGAACCTATCAACCCATCAGTTCCTATCAAACCTTACCCACCACATTGGGAGCTTCAAAAATTTCAATGTTTAAAAGAAAATAGGACTTGCAACAATAACTTCATGCCCTTAGCTCATTTATCATCACCGATATCTTATGTTATGTACTTTCCCTATGTCGTTAGCTGAACCTAATTTGGACTGGTATAATAACATCCCATAACATTCCCTATTTTCCTTCACGTTACTTGTTAAACTCTTCCTTGAACACTTTTTAATCAATATTTTGCATAAAATCACCAAAGATCTGAACCTCTATGCCATTAGACAATTTGAAGATGAAACTATCGTAAATTTTTTCACTAGATGGTGTGGAATAATCAACCAACTATCCTTCTCCCTTCCAAAGACTAAATTAATCAAACTTTTTCACAATTTTTTTGTGAAGCATATCTCCTATACTCTTAACATACATTCATTCAAAAACTTTAAAGAGGAATTCACCATGGCTTGTACACATGGAATTCAATCCCTTGAAAATTCCATTTCAAACTCGATTTGATAAACCAAAACCTAAACTCACCAAGTCATATATTCATAATGACACGTCTAAGAACACACCTAATGCCATTACTATAAATTTTTCATCTTACACCGAGTCTCCACAAAGGGATCCTAGACTATCTCCCAATTACACTCTCCTTGGAGAATCATACAACTATATCTTCAAAAAATTGATGTTTATCTATCTCATCAAACTTCCCCCTATCTAACCCATTGATGACTCGCAACCTAAGCCCGTATGGTATCATGAGGTCACTATTAAAAATATCAACAAGTCCATGGTCACAACATTGAAAAGATTTGTTCCTTCAAGGACCTTGTTCAATGACTCATAGATCATGGTGGCCTTCAATTGGATAATCCTAACATGCCTCCCAATCAATCTCTATATATTCTCAACTAACCAATTTTAAACAATGCAATGAATAATCACAATAACCCACCTTTATCTAAATCACATTACAAATGCATGATCAATACTCTAAGTTAAGATTCATAATTATTACCTACCTCTATTGAGCCCGTGCCTACCTTGGCATTTACCCACAACCCTACAATCTCATCTACATCCACACCAATGTCTACTTCTTTATCCACATCTACTATACCTACATCTACATCTATTACATCCAATTCACCTATCTCTATTCCACCAACAGGTATATTCACATCTGCTAAATATACCATATCTATATTAGTTCCCACACCTACCCCAATATTTATCTCCATATCCATGCCTAATTCGACTTCTACCCCTTCATCTACAATCCTATCTACATCTATAACAACACCTACATCCATTCTAATTACATATACTATATCCATGACTATTATAACCCCACCGACCGCAATTATATCCACTTCTTTATCCATATCTACACCTAATGCATCTACACCTATCATACCTACCTCTTTACCCACATCTATTTTAACCTTTATCTCAACATTATCATCACATATTTCTACATCTATACCCATTTCTATGACTTAAACTTAACCACATACATAATTGTGACCATACCCACCCCAACATCCAAATCTATGTCCACATTGATATCATCCCTCAAAAAGCCTACTAAGCAGACATCCTACTTTGATCCCATTAGAAAGGATGTACCAATCCCATCTTCATCTCCAACAACTACCATCACTTCTATACCAACACTAGAAATATCCACACAATCTGCAACTCCTTCTGATCTCATCAAAAATATTATCCAAAAACCACTTTCACCTTTAATCCCCACATCTAAAATGAAATCCACATAATTTCATTCCGCCTACAAGGATCCCCTAGTCGAAATTATTTTCATTCCTACCAAAAATAAAACCCCACAACCAAAATATAAATACCTTGGTGTTCCCATTTATAAATATCTCACCCATCCACATAAAAATTTAGAGCTCCTTCCTCCTAAACCACACCATCCTTGGAAATCTCATGTCCTATCATCAATCTTAGGAGTAACTCCATGTATTTTGGGACTGGGCCCTTCCCATACAAGGATCCCCTAGTTGAAATTATTGTCATTCCTACCAAAATAAAATCCCCACAACCAAAATCTAAAGACCTTGGTGTTCACATTCAGAAATCTCTCACCAATCCACAAAAAAATTTAGAGCTCCCTCCTCCTAAACCACATTATCCTAAGAAATTTCATGTCCCATCATCAATCTTAGGATCACCTCCATCTATTTTAAGACAAGTCTCTTCATCTAAATCCCCATCAACAAATCTTTATCCAAACCATCTCTTCCTCCTCCCAAGTTTTAATCAAAATCATCAATTCATCTATCCCTCCTCCTAAATGTAAATAATAATAATGGCCATCCACTCTTTCTTGTGAACCCAAATTATAGTCCCAGGAACCCATGATACCACATAAAATTAAGGCACCTCTCTTTTCTTCCTTCACCACTCCCAAATGAAATGAATCCACAATCCATGCAACCTATTGTCACTTACCAAAAAATGTGTGTAGTTTTGTGAAAATTTCAAAAACAATTGAGTAAGATATCTCTTATGAAGTCTTTTTTTCCTTTTCGAATACTAGAAAGAAATATGACTCCAAAATTAGTCAATTTTAAAAATTCTAATGTTTTGGGGTCTTTTTCTTTGTCTTGCGGATTTTTAAAGTTTCTATGTCCCACATGTCCCAAGTTCATCTGGGCTCCCCATTCTCCGTTTCCCCAACTTTTCTACAATGAAATTTTCTTCCTTGTATTGTAGGTGTTTCATTCTCTTTATGAACCAAAGTGGCCCTTGTGCCTCCTTGCCTTTAGTTCCCTGCATCTCTCGCATTCCCTAAACAAATTGCTAACCCACAAGCCCTCTTCAAATTTTCTAAGTCCTCTTTATGTCGCAAGATTTTGGACCGACAGAGAACTTGTGTTCCTATGTCATGTGGGATTTCTATGTGCTTTTAACCCAACTTACTCGCTTCCATTAGACATTGGTGTATTGCAGAATTTTTGGCCTTCCTTGTCCCTAGATGTCCTAAGTACATCTCAACCCTTCGTTCTCTCGAAGATCCACCTTTTCCACATTGATATGGTTTTCCTTGTATTGCGGAGATGTTGGCTTCTTGTGTCCCGAATGTCCCATATAATATTAGGTCTCTTGTGCTTCTTTCTTCCACCATACCCACATTCCCAAGGTCAAGATGACATCTTATGTTGCAAACAACTTCATTTTCTGCAATGAATTAAAACCCTCCATTTAATGTGTCCCATAGACCTTTTCCAAACAGGGTAATATAAAATAGGGTAAATTAGTCATTTTTTAACCTTTGCAAATTACATTGAAGCTTCAAACATTTCGTTCCCATACTTCTTAAGCTATTTTAGCCATAATAAGGACATTCCTACACCATTTTCAAAATTTCAAAGTGCGTTGTGCTCTTGGGAAGGTCACCATTCATCCTAAAATTAGTGTCAGTGTTTTCAGAAGTCCTCAATGAGAATTTGGAACTAATTTTATATTTTTCCCTATTCTATTGTCGTTTTCATGAAATATTTTTCAGAGCTTCCCTTTTCCTACTTGAGCATCTATTTTTCAAGCTAATTTCCATCATGAAAATCCACTTTAAGGGTCATGAACATCTCTCCTCTCTTGATACTTCCATACTTAACATAGGGGACAATGATGTGCAACATCTCGATTTCAAGGATTTATGGGCACGAATCAACAGTGATAATCCCACCCCTATAGCCCAACTTATCAAATATTTTAAAATAGCTCATCTTTGGAGGCTTTCTAATTGTAGTCCAATGTGCGAGATACTATCTTGTCTTTGTTTTTCCTATTTTGATCCAAGCACAAAGGAGATTAAAGATCCACAAGGCTAGGTAATTCCCAAGTTGAATGTTAGATGCATAAACACTTTTTTTGGGATCCATGTAGTAGAAGGATCAAATGTTCTTACTCTAGCTCAAGCTTAGTCTTTTTTTGATCAAGAAAGTGAAAAATACAAGCACATGGTGGCCAAGTCTTGGTTTAAAGTCCCAAAGAAAGGAGCATCTAGGTTTCCCAAAACTATGTACAAAGTTGATTTCAAAGAAGAACTTTCAGATATTATCACCCTCCTAGCCATAATAATGGGTCTTCCTTCAACTAATGAATTTTATTTTTGGAAGTTCCCATACTTGAATATCATCTATGAGGGAAAGAAAATTCTGAATTTGGGGAAATCATTTGTGACAACCTCAGTGAACAATTGGCTAATGTGTAGAGGACCAAAACCTTTCATATGACCTCTTACCTAATGTATACTATTGCAACATATAGAATATGGTTGGGTCTTACTCCTGATGAAGATAAAAATGATGCTCCAATGTATGAATACTATCCACAATTGAATTTGAAAAATAACAATCATCATTTCAAGAGAGTCAATGATGCCTTCACTATGTACATTGTCAGAATTCTGGAAGGCAACATTTTCGAAAGGTTTTCTGGAGAGGCTAAGTAATTGATATCTATCTGAGGCAGTTATTTCATTCAATTTAGGAAGTTCTCCTACATCAGGTTAGTAGGATTTGAGGGGGCGCCCTTAAACTCCCAATGTTTTGTAGTGACAATATTTCCCTTGTATAAATTTGTAGACAACTTGATATGTTACACAAAACCTATAGAGATAAAAAGATAAATGACATTCAATTCCCAATTACTTTGGGTAACTACACTTGCAGAACTGCCCTTGATGCACAAAATATTGAGAGGACTATTGCTTCCTTCAATTTTTACTTCTTTCAGAAGAGGTCTTGCTTTGATCTCAAAGGTTTCATTTCCAACAATTTCAGGATGTCTTTCTATTTTCTTCCTAACTGGAAGATTATTGGGTAGTCCGATCAGATGAATATGAAGCAAGAATAAAGTACTATGGCAATCTCTTTGCAACAAATAAGGGATTTTGGAATCTACAAAGTACCAAAGGATTTGTAAGATGATGATGAGGATCTACAATCTCTTGAATACATTAAGTCTATCAGCCACAACCCTCTTGCCACCATTGAATGGTTAGAAAAAGAGTAGGATGATCCATTAGAAATCATAAATCCATTTATAGTAAGAACAAAAGTCTTGTTTGATAGGAAAATGATGGCATATAGAACAAGAAGGTTACAATCTTCTTCTCAAGAAGCATGTACATCACATAGAGAGATTCTTACCCCAGTACCTGACGTATGTACTCAGTCAACTCCTTCTCCTCTTGAATCTACAACTTTAGTATACACCAAGAAAGGGAAGGATGGAAATGTTGAAAGAACAGAAGAGTTAATTGAAGAAGAAAAAAAAACCTCCTTCTCCTAAGAAAACATAGATAGTTCATAAAGTGGAGCAAATCATTGAGCTCTCGAAAGAAGGGAAGGAGTAAAAAGAATGAGGAGAAGAAAGCAATTATGACGGATGTAACACAGAAAAAGAAGATGAAGTGAATGAAAAACAAGAGAATAAAAAATTAGAAGCTGAAACGGTGAGCATCTAGAGACTCCTCTTAAGGAGATACCGCTTCTAGTGTTGAGAAATCTACTATTGAAATAACAGATGTGCAAAATCTTCACTCAATGAGAAATCTTGCATTAGGTCCCCTTGTCATCCCTCCTTCTAATACCACCTTCACTTAGGTTCAAACTTTTGTTGAAATTAAGAAAAGGAGAGCCTCAAATCAAATTCTTACCCCTAAATTTTATGTTATAGCTACCCTTTTGGGCACAAATCCTACCTCATCTACCAAGAAAGATAAAACTACTTTGAGATTGGTTTCTAATTCATGAGGACAAGTTTTTATAGATATTTCCAAACCAAAGATAGAAAATGATGAAAGGGAATTAACTTTGACTGATTTAGAACTAACAAGGATCCCACTAGGTGAATCCACTCCTGAAAGTGAGGTTCATAACCTGAAAGAAACTATGTCAAAATTCATTAAAAGAGTTGAGAAAGGGAAGTAAACATAGGAGAAGCTGGAAGAGTAGGTGAAAGCCATTTTTGATTTCAGCAAATCTCTATTGGAAAGTGAAAAATTATTAGATCCAGCTCGTCTAACTTCAATTCCACCCCTTGTTGTCTTGACTGATGAGGAGGTACAAAACATCAAAGATATTCATAAACATGCATCTTATGGGAAGGAAATTAAGGCCATGGTGGATGGGATGTTGATTTTTGGATTTAATTTCATGGAGGAAGCATAAAAAACATATGATATTATTTGTTCAATTCAGCAAAGATTCACCTCAACTATTGCAGGCCTAGAGAAAGAGCTCAAGCTATGGACAAAATTCATACAAGACCTCATGAAAATGAGTAATACTGATGATAAAATTCTCATTGAAAATAAGATATTTTGTGGATGAAGTAATAATCTCTCAAATAAATTGGTGTATATCGTGGATTTGAAGATTAAAGGCCTAGAAGAAGCAATAGATGAATTGAAGAATATGTTCCAGAAAGTTGAGGCCTTCAAAGCTTGTGTATTGGATAAATTCGGGATCTTCATTGCCAATTATTCAAGGAATAATACCGAGTAGAAATACGGTGCAAATAGGGAAAAATTTAGTGGAAATTTTTCTTAAACTCGTGAATATTAGGGATTTTGGAAATTGGAAATGGAAAATTTTTAGTAGTCGGTTGTCGCCCAATTCGCCAAAAATTTTGGCTAACAAGTCATTTGTATGGGTCATTTTGTCTACTATTCATATGTAAAAATTAAACTTATGTATGTATTTCGCCAACGTTTCTAATCAAAATTTATAAATATTCATTGAGGTATAATACATAGTCTGGGGGGGTTGTAAGGGGGGATTTAATACAGACATTCAATAAAGAGGTTGGACATTAGGAAATAGATAGTCATCAATTTCCTGCCATCTAACCTAGGTTGTATGGAAGCCAATTGATGGCCATCTAACACCCTTAAAAGTATGTGAAATCTAAGAAAATTGTTCCCAACCAAATCCCCTTTGCCACGAAATTTTTTTTCATAAATTCTCCATTGATTCAAAAGTTAATTTTTGAGATTTTCCACCCATTCTAAACTAATTTTTTTGATGGGGGTCTTAAAATGAATCCTGATTGCAAGATATTAAGGTATAATTCAAATCACTTAACAAATAATTGTTTTTCAAATTTGATACCATAGCCTAATGAAATATGGAAGAGGTGTGTGCATTACAGACTATAATCATTGAAGTAAATAAAGGTTACTCATAAAATACATGATTTGTACAAGACATGGAGGATTGCCTAAATAGCTGGGATAATCCAACATCTAATACAAATATTCCAAAGGAAATGGAGATAGCTGAAGAATTTGTAAAGTTTAGGGAAAAAATTCTTAAAGTGAAGACCATGGTAACTTCCTCTTCAAATGTTCTATCATCTTGTGCATAGGCCTTTCTTTTAATTTTCTATGTATTTCAAAGTTGGCATAGTTTTAACAATGTAAGTTGTAATAAGAGATAACTTAAAATATAATACTTTTGATTAAGTATTAATGTTTGATTAAAAGAAAGGAAACCGAAAAGACTTTATTTGTAACTTCCCTGGTGGCTATAAAAAGGAACTCCATATCATTGTAAAGGGATATATTTTAATGATTGGAATGTAATATGTAGAACTCTAATCAATACAAAAGAAGATATTTCCTCTTGCCTTTTGTCTCTCATATTCTTTCTATTCTATTCCTTGATCGTGTATGTGTTTTTGTTATATTCAAGTGAGAAACTTTGTGTTCAACCTATTGGATGTAATGTACAAAAAATTATGTCTGAAACATTTATATCTCATGGGTTATTTGGATATATGCAAATTCATATAATTCTTAAAGCTTAATGCATGCATTAGTAGGGCATTTCTCTGCCATCTATTTTCCTAAAAGTGTTGCTTTCTTCCCTTCTCCTTTATTGCAATCACGTTGGTGATCTTGGGTAACCAAGGATAGCATTCATGTTCTTGATAGGTGAGAAGTGAAATTAGGATTTCCTTCCAAACAATATTTCTTATTTAATGTTATAGTTTCCTCTGATGAATTCTTATTATATTCTTACCTTCTCGTATTGAAAACATTATTGATATAGGGGTAATTCCATCATCAAAATCCTCATTTCAATATTGACAGTTTATATATTTGTAAATAAATAGTTTTTATTGTTTATGTGTGTGAAATAGGTAAACTCACCCATAAAGAGGAGGGATTGTTGTCCCCTGAATTGTTTCTGTATCAAAATTAAAATATTTAAACCAAAATTTTTTTAGCACCCACCATGGGGCACATTCTGTGTGTCCCATAAAAACAATCTTCAAATAGACTAGAAGTAAGAACACATTGGTAGAGAAGAGATACACGTAAGGTAAAAGAGCACAAAGTATTAATGATCATGATTTTCAATTTCTAGAACAACAAGGCTTTCATCTGACTCAAGAAAGAAGAGCTAGAAGGAAAATATTAATAAGTACTCCTCTCACAAAGGATAGGAATTTTTCATTCTCAACAGATAGTGATTTTCAAACTTAGTCGAGTCCCAGTGCTCAAGCCTTGGTATTAGCTGAAATTGCAATCCCTTTTGAGACCATTTTTCCTGAATGGTTTATGCACCTTTGCACTGGGGTCAACGAGTTGGGCCTTTATCTCTCCCTTAACCACTGCATGATTTACAAAAAGGGAAAAGGAAAAATTTCCCCAAATTCTAAGGTGATGGAAATGTACATCCATATGAGCGCATTCTGCATTCATTGTGGTTTGTGGATTGCTTGGAGTTGGGCATGAAGATGTCTCTATCAGGATTTTTGTGGAAACATTGCACGAAAATTTTACAAATTGGTTTTATCACCTCTCAGATGACATTATTACTAACTAGGATAATATGAAAAATCAATTTAAAAATCAATTCAAGCACACGAGAGGATGTGCTTTCTCTTGTTTCAAAAATCTGCCAAATTAAAAAGGAACCCTATGAACCCATGGGAGAGTTCATGGAAAAATTTAACAAATTGGCGAATAAAATTCCAACAACCACTCATCCTTTGGATCAAATTTAGAAGCACTTTTTCATGAATGCTCAACTGATAGAGGTGATATATGCATTAATAAGGGCCAATATTACTACCTTGCATGATGATCGATGTTTGGCCATAAGAATAGAAGATTATTTGATAATGTCAAGTAAATTCCATAAGGAACCACATAAAGCCAATGCCTCTACTTCTACTGCCACAAGTTCTTATCAATTAGTTCAGAAGCTATAAAATGATATGATTGCTATCAAGAAACAATTGACCCAAAATACCATTCATAAGTATATTCTTAGAAGAAATTTTCAACCTCAAAATAATCTACCTCCCACTTAGCCTAAACTAACAATTGAAGCATCACCTCTCAAGGTTCTAGTCAATGCAACCTGTGAAGTCCAAGAACCTGAAGATGAAGTAGAAGCTTAAGAGTTAAATGATCCGAAAGAGGAACTTGAGGAAGTGTTGGAAGACATTAATGATTCTCAGGTCAATTTCCTCAATCTTGAAGTATTGGATGATGATGATGACTACCACAAAGTGGTAACACACATGAATAGCTAATCTTATGTTGTCATGATAAGAAATGAACTTAGTAAGAAGAAGGAATTGGTTCATCCTGCAAAGAAATCTATAAAATTTCTAGTCACTATTCTTGTTGTTACAAGGAAAGGAGATCCTATTCCTACCAGTGCCACTCAAAAGGTAAGTAATACAAATACTCCTACTACTTCATCTTCTACTCCTAAGTCTAGTTCATCATCTACTATTGTGCCCAAAGCTTCCCCATCCACAAAAGTTGATAAGCCCAAGACTTCCGTTTCCTTGATCTTAGATTCCGCATCTACCTCAGGGTCCTTTGATATAATTTATTATATCAAAAATACCAACATCCAAATTTCTGAAGCTAAATTCTACCAAACTCACCTGGAGGGCTTTTCCCAAGTTGTCAAGTTTATTAAGTCCAAGCCAATATTATCTTGGAAATCAAAGATTAAACCAAAAAAAATGATATTCAATATTTATTTATTGTATAAATTAACTATTCCAATGGCTATTAAATAGCCATGGATATAGGAAAACAACTTCCTATAAAATAGGAAGCAATAATAACAAACAACAAACTATAACCTATTTAAATGAGTTACGGGTATAACCAAACAATATGTGAACTAATATTGTTATAACAATATATGATATAACTGTAAGTATTATTTGACTATACATGTAACTAATTACCATGGAGCACTATGTATTTCCTAACATCCCCCTTAGTGTGAACATGGGAGAAAAACAATTGCACTTCTTTCGTAGCTTACCGCTTGTGCATGCTCATGATCTTGGCTCATTGATGGTTTTGCAAAGGTTGACCAAAAACATCGGTATGGGATCCTGTTCATCCAATATGAACCCTTGTTAATCAAATATGGACCCTTGTGTAAAAAAGGAACCCCTATTCTAGGTATGAACCCCTGTTCATCCTCTTCAAGTATCATGATGTTGTTTTTTCCTTGTGCTTTCATCTTTCCACTATATTTTCACATCAGAAAGTACATAGGAATCTAATCACTTTATTACAATAGGAACATACAGTAAACTGAATTACAAACAATGATAAGTACACTACAACTAAAAAAACACACTAAAACAAAATGCCACAACCTCATTTTGCGGCCCCGTCACTTGCGGCTAGTGAGAGGACGCTACTTATCCTCCATCCTACGGTATACATGTTTCTAGCTTAGCAGGATGTGAACATGAAGCACATTTGTTTTCACATTGAGATTATTCATTTCCTTCCTCCCACAATGTGAAACACTTTATTTTTTGGACGTCAGGTAACACCGAAAATGCATCCGTAAGGCAATTTTATTTTTATTTTTACAATATTTTAACATTGACTCTTGACACCATGATACCAAACACCTAAAATCACCTATTTGATTTTTATAATTATGACACTTGTTTTTACATTTTTGACATTTTTTGACACTTTTAATCTTGGATTTCCAACTTGCAATACACAAAGACTATTTGACAACACAAAATGACAATACCATGAAAATAATGAATTGACTCTTTTGATTGACAATACTAATGAACTATAAACATTAAAAACTATTTTTGACATTACAATGACAATAACATAAGACACTAATTTTACTAGATGACTATCTATACCATTAATATATTAAAAAACCTATACCACAATAGACTTAAAAACATATTACTACTCCCTAAAACAATGAATAAAACCTGAAATTACCACTTAATATAAAAAACCCAACAATTATAGTTGTGACATGCTAAACATAATGATAAACATGTCTTCAATGACCATGCCACATAGGAGTTATTTTCTAACATGGCAAGGGAAAGTAGAGAAAATGAGCATAGTTGGATCGAGTGATGCATAGGAAATGAGATTACATGCACCCATGTGAATAGAAAGAGGACGCTCGATGTAGAGTTTAGAATTCTGACAAATTATTTTCTGCCGCATGAGAAAGAGCCTCTCTTTGAGATATTTTCATATCTAAACTTGTAGCTCGGGGGAGGATTTTCTCGCCAAACGTAAACAAGAACTTTATGATCTAAAAAGGTGAATGAAGATGGATATACGTTCCGCTGGATGAAATCAATGGACACAAGAAAATGTATGTGGATATACTGCAAGTTTTAACCTCCCAAGAATTCAATACACAAGTAGTTGTATCCAATAAAAAAGAATGAGGTGTTTCTGGACTTGGACGAGCTTTGAGCATTAGAGGCTCGATTGAAAGGGCCACATAGGGATACAGGGACTATATAGAAAATCAAAATCACGTAGTTCAACCGACTCTCCATAAAGTATTTTATCAATCAAATTTCAAGAATGAATGAACTTGTCAAGCTTCCCTCATGTGTGGGCTATAAGACTTGTATCTTGGAATATTTCAAACGTGGGGGCCTGAATATGATGTCTAAACCAATCTATCAATATTTCCAATAGCTTGCTTTGAAACATAAGTTAAGTCCATCTAAATTTGGGGATAAATAATACATACTCCTCCCAAAACAATGATCACTATCTACTTTTCCCAACGATTCATAGTGATAAGAAGAAACATAGATATGTAGAAAAATACTCTCAAGATAAATGGCAATGGATATTATTTTTACAAGGGCATACTTCACTCTGATACCAAATCTTGGAAATATGAAATTAAACTAACAAAATTGATATTCAATATTGATTTTTTGTATAACTTAATTATTACAATGGTTATTAAATACCCATGGATATAGGATTAAAAATTCATATAACATAGGAAGAAATAATAACAAACAAAAAACTATAACCCATTTAAATGAGTTACAGGTATAACCAAACAATATGTGAACTAATATTCTTATAACAATATATGATATAACCGTAAGCATACTTTGACTATACAGTAACTAATTACCATGGAGCACTATAAATTTCTAACAACTTACCATCCACAAATTCTAAGGGCTTGTTACCCACTCCTCGCTCTCCACCTCCAAAAAATTTGATGTCCTCGACACCTTCCACAACAGAGAAAATTGAGCCCTGCTATGTCACACTACTCATACCTAGTCATAAGCTCAGTAATTGTTTCATTGAGTTAGGTACATTAGATAATGTGATTCTGCTAAAGTTTCTCATGCCCTTGGCCTCAAATTTACACAAAATTCATCTCATGTTATTCTATGGAAAGAAAGGAAGTACCTCTTGTTGGAAGGATCAAAGATGCCTAAATAGCTTTTGTTGCCTTCCCAAAGAAAAGGGTCAAAGATACAATTTTAGTTACAGACATTCCACCATCAAATGGTATGTTGTTGAGTAGGAATTTATTTAGAGAAGTGGGAGGAGAAATTCAAATGGATTAGTCTCATGCCCTCATCCCAATTAATGGAAAAATAAAGAAATTTTAGCTAAGAGGCAAGCAAGGTATATTGTGTAGAAAACAGATGATCCTAAAGCACAAATTCCCTACAAAGACATTGGCCATGGTAATTATATGATCATGTCTGGGGATGAAATAAAGGTTCCAAAGTGGGTGATTTATGATCCTAATGGTTTTGTGCCCTAAAATTTGATGTTAGTTGTTCTTCAACTAGTTCTGGAGTTAGTGTTATACTGACTTCTCCTGAAAGAAGGTCTCACCCATTCTCTTATAAAATGCAGTTTGAAAATATAAACAATACAACACAACATGAGGTCATTATTTTTTGTTTGGCAATAGCAAGAGAAATGGGGGTCAATAATCTTTGCATTTGGGGAATTCTGAACTAATTGTCAAGCAAGTTAGAGGAGCATTTCCAGTTCAAAATAAAAGGCTGAACAATTATAGAAATATGGTTTGGGATTAAACTGAGTTGTTAGATGCATTTTATATTGAAGTTGTACCAAGAGAGAAGAATAATAGAGTTGATGCCTTAGTTGTATCTGGATCTTTGCTAATTCCTCACCCATATTTTTCAAAGAAAAGTTCACAATTGAAATGATACATAGACCAAGTGTGCCGGATAATGTGAATAATTAAAGGTGTTTAACGATGATCAACACTTGATCTCCTTCTTTGCACTCAAGCACAACTTCAGTCAGTTTGTTGGTGAGGAAATTTGTCTTACGAATAAATTGGTGAGTTTCAAGCCAACACTATGGGAATCTAAGTCCCTTTACTTGAATGGTGTAGATTTCATATGTGCATGCATGAAAAAGTGGATTTCAATGGTGGCCTTTTGACCAGAGATCTAACAGGGGAACTCCACTAACCCTGTGGCAAAGCTAGCAATTTCTCACTAGAGAAGAACTTTGTCTGAGAAGGGGAAAGGGAGTGAGAATGGAGATAGGAGAAACTAATGTTGTGAGTAGAATATTAGATGCCCACACACATTAATTAGAAATTTCATTTACATGCATTTATAATCAGAAGAAAAACAAATCCGCAGGAGAAGCTACAAGACCAAATGAAACTCATTGGTCGCAAAGTACCAATCAATTCCTCAATCAAAGAGGCAATAATTCCTTCTTTTTATTATTGAAGCTCGAGTAGAGTTTGTACATAGCTTGAGAATGGAAGAAATTTGAGGAAGAAGAGAAAATAGAAGAAGAATGGCATTTTTATGTCTTTTCTAGGTACAAAGCACTCTGGTCTTTTCGAAAATCAATTGCTAGCCCTTGGAATGACATCGAGAAGCCATTATATCCTTTTCCAAAATGGTTACAATATTTACAAATCCTCGATGCCTTTTCAAATTCCTTTGTTGTGAAGAAAACACTCATGGTGGGTTAAAAACCAGATCTTGCAAAGAAACGTTACATTTGATTTTCCATTTTAAATATAGACCATTTGATTTTCTCATATAGATTTGAAATCGGGCCTTTCACATTTTGTGATTTTTCATGAGATTTGGCAATTTGGAATAAATTGGCCCGTAGCTCTACCTTTACTTTTCAACAGACGGCTTCATCTTTGACTTTCTCCGCGGGCTTCAAATTTGACTTTTTCCTTTTTGCAAAGATGCTCAAAAACTAAATTTCTCCACCGACCCGCTACTTCGATTTGACTAGGACACGTGGCATGTTCTGGTTGGAGACAGGGTCACGGATCTCTTCTAAATAGTTTTACCTTTTTGGAAAAAGTCTCAAAAACTCAATTTCCTCCGTCGGCCCGCTCTCATGCTTTTGAATTTTTTGGCTGATCTGGATTTTCAGGTCCCAAGTGTCCCTCATGAACTTGTGCAGCCTGAGAAAAAAACTTCCACTTTTTCCGCAATGAACCAAAATCACAACTTCATCTTTTCAGTCCCTCGTGTCCCAAGTGTCCCTCGTGAACTTATGCATCCTGGGACAAAAACTTCCACTTTTTCCACAATGAACCAAAATTAAAAACTTTGGCTTTTTAGGTCCTAAGTGTCCCTTGGGAACTTGTGCATCCTGAGACAAAAACTTCAAATTTTTCCGCAATGAACCAAAATCAATGACTTTGGCTTTTCGGGGCTATGGGGAAAATTTACCATTTTTACCAAAAGTGAAAAAAAAGTGTTAAGTTCACAAAAATCCCATTCCTCCCCATCCAATAAAATCTTTCCATGTACCTACATACATTGGGGCAAAATTTGATGGGGAAAAGACATCCGTCATTCCAAACTATGGAAAATATAGAGAGGAAGAAAACTTCATGATTTTGAGCCCAATTTTTGAATTTCCTTCGCCAACTAGAGGCATGAAGGCAAAATGATGGTTTGATGACCCAAGCCATAGAACACATGAACCATTTCAATCAAAAATGGAGGTTGCAACGAGGATATTATGTACATAGACTAGGAAATTGAGAATTTCTCAAAATGAGCAAAACAGAGGTTTAAATAGCTCGAGCATGATAATGGACATGAGCTCAAAAAAAATAAATTTGAATTTGGCTGATAAAATGTAGAACTATTTTCAGGAGACAACAAATGGCTCTAGACTGGAGACATGACATGAACTGGGCATGGCTAGGGCACGACATAAGGATCCGAATCTTCAAGTTTTAAAACATATTACATTGACTAATGTCGTATCCATTAGGCCTCTCATAGTCATGTAAAATTCGAGAAAGAATGGAAGAAGGAGAAAACACACAAAAAACCAAACAAAACTAAACGAGAACCACACAACAGAAAAAGGAAAAACACACCTACAAAAATCACCTATGGTACAAGATGGGGACAACCCACTTTCATTGATGATACTTTTGTCTCAAGTATTTCCCACTTCAAGGTAATTCCAATGGCATTCCATCCAAGTTTGAGAGGAGAAAAACATTCTCACCACAAGTTCCATGAATTTGGAATGGGCCGAGCCATAATGAATCAAAATTTCCATGGCTGCCCTTTGGTTCTCTTCTCTTGTCCCATAGTAGAACAAAATCTCCAACCTTGAATTCTCTTGCCTTTGCCTTCTTGTCAAAGATCTTATTCACTTTCAATTGGTGTTCTTTAATTCTATCCACCACTTGGCATCTGCTTTCTTCCAGCTTTTCTAGGAAGAGGATCCTCTTGTTAATGGATTCTTTGTATTGACCATCTTCTATTTTTTACAACAACTTGAGGGCTGGCATCTCAATTATGAGGGGAATCTCTGCCTCAACTCCATACAACATTTGGAAAGGTGACATACCTATTTCCTTCTTAGGAGTGATCCTATCATCCCACAATGCATCATATAACTTCTTGTGCTAGTTCCTTTGATTCTCATCTACCAACTTGTGAATAATGGTCACAATGTTCTTGTTGCTTGACTCATCTTGCCCATTTCCCTATGGGTAGTAGTCAGAAGAGTGAGATAGGGAGATTCCAAAGCCATAACAAAACTCTATGAGCTCCTTGGAAGATAAATAGGTGGCATTGTCTACAAAAATTTTCTATGGTATTCCAAAACAAACAATGATATTCTCCTTGATGAAGTTGCAGACTATTTCAGAGTTGGCTTTCTTGGTTGGGATGGCTTCCACCCATTTAGTGAAGTAATCAGTTGCAGTGAGTACATAAGTATGCCCTACACTAGAATGAGGATTCAGAACACCAATAAAATCTATCCCCATTTCTAAAATGGTTCTTCAATCACCATAGGCCTGAGTAGTAGTGTAACTAGTTGTGGCTTTCCAACAAATTGTTGACATGCTTTGCATTTGGAAACCCAATCCTGAGTGTCTACAAAGATGGAGGGATAATAATATATACCTATAAGGATCTTATATATGGTGACCATTTAAGAAATGTCCACCACAATCTTGATCATGATATGCTCTGAGTAACTTTTCTTGTTGCTTCTTATCTACACACTTGAGGAAATAACCATCTAGGCCTCTCTTGTAAAGTCCATGATTCCAAATCACAAAATTGGCTACCTTTAGCTTGAGTGTCCTTCTTTGTTTGTAGTAAAGATGAGGGGGGAATTCTCCATAAGTGAGATAGTAAGAAATGTCATCATACCAATCATCAATGGTGGTGCCAAAGAGAACCTGTGGACTATCTCCTAAATATGATGAGAAAACTCCATCCTTTTCTCCCTACTGAGCTTTGAGAACTTCATCTTCAACAATCAGCTTGCACAAACCATTTCCTCTCACCATATTAGAGGGTCTAATCTCCAAGTCATACTCTTGGGTCTTTGTAATCCAACTTCCTCTCTTAGCCCCAGGATCTTGTTGAGTCAAAATGGACTTGATTGCACTTCCAGGGACCATCAACACTATATGGGAATTGAGAATGTAGAATCTGAAAATTTTAACAACTTTGACCATTACGTAGGCATGCTTCTCTAATTGGCTATACTTTAGCTCATGATTTTTCAAAGGACAGCTCATGAAAGCAATGGGTGCTTCCAAACCTTCATCATTTTTCTAAACAAGGATAGAAGAGAGTATATGTTCTAATGCATATCAATACATGATGAACTCCTTGTTAAAATATTGGGATACAAGAGTTGGAGCTTTGGCAATGGCTTTCTTGATCTCCTCAATTGTTGTTTTTCCTTCCTTATTCTACTTGAAACTTTCTTCAAGATTCATCATGGAAGTTATATGCTTAGTCAGTTCAGAAAACTTAGGCACAAAACGACAAAGGAAGTTTACCTTTCCAAAGAATGAATGAAGTCCCTTCTTGTTGGTTGGTAAGGTTAGTGCTTGGATAGCTTTGACCCTCTCAGGATCAATGTGTGCTCCATGTTTTTTCACAATGTGTCCCAATAACTTACCTTCTATGACTCCAAAAATGCACTTTTTTGGATTTAGAGAAATGCCATGTTTCCTACACTTTGTAAGGACTTGCTCCAGATAACTGATATGATCTCCCCTCCTCTTTGAAAAAACCGTGAGGTTATCGATAAATGATAATGTAGTGTTTCAAATCTCTGAAGGCCAAATCCATTTCCCTTTGGAAAGTGGCTCCAACATTGATCAAGCCAAAAGGCATTCTGCTATAGGAAAAAGTGCCCCAAGGTGTTGTGAAGGCTGTTTTGTTGCAATCCTCTTTTGCCACCTTGATTTGGTTGTACCCTGAGAATCCATCAAGCAAAGAGAGCATCTCAGATCTAGTGAATGCTTGCAAAATATGATCCATGATTGGAAGAGGGTAGTTGTCCTTGAGAGATGCCTGATTCAGATTTTGGAAGTCTACACAAATCCTTATTTCCCCATTCTTCTTCCTTACTGACACAATGTTAGCCACCCATGTTGAATGGTGGATGGGGAAGATGATTCTAGCATTGAGCATCTTTGTCACCTCTTCTTTGATAACATCAAAAATATTTGGATTATAGGGCCTTGATTTTTCCTAAAGGGCTTGGCTCCTTGCTTCAAAGGAATGGAGTGATGCATTTCTTTTGGCTGAAAAGATTTGAGTTCATCATAGGAGTAGGCTAGGACATCTGAGTATTTTTTTAGCAGAGCAACAAAATTTCTCTTCTCTTCTGGTGAGCAACATTTACCAATGTTAACCATCCTTGGATTCTTTGAAGTGCCAATGTTTTCTTGATCAAAATTAGATGGACACCGAGAAGACTATTTTTCTTTCTCCTAGATGAACCTGTCATGCTTGTCAAAGAGGTCTTCCAAAGAAACTAGGCCTTTGGGTATTTTTTTTCCTTTCAGTTTGATTAATCCCTCTTCATCAATTCCATCAATTCCTTCCTTCTCTTCTTTGGGGATTGATTCATGGTGTGGGTTTTCACTTCCTTCAAAGAACAAATTATTAAAGTTATCCCTTTGTTCTAAGAAGGATAGGATCTGATTATCATCATTGAAGACCTACTAGTGATTTGCATTGTTTGGTATGTTGGGTCTAAACACCATCTCAATAGTCACTTTATCCTTGCCAAGAGAAGGATGAGGTGTCACCAACAAAGCTGACACTACTAGGGAATTAACCCTTTCATTATGCTCCATAGGGATAGCTTCAATGGAGAATGCATCAAAGGATTCAATGCAATCCCACACTCTGTTTCTATAATGTCTAAGCCTTGGATTTTTAACCTGATATTATTGGCGGACCTGCTTCACCACAACCTATGCATCACCTTTGCATCTCAACTTCTTGATTCCCATGTCCTCTACTACATTCATGCCTAAGAGTAATACTTCATACTCTGCTGTATTATTTGTATTGTCAAATTATAGCTTATAGGAAAAAGGATATACCTCATTGGAGGGAGAATATAATACAACACCAGCTCTTGAATCTGCTTTGGAATGGCTGCCATCAAACTCCATTGTCCAAATTTGATCTTCTTCTTCCTCCATGAGGAGTGGCAATTTATCTTCCTTTTGTGATGTAAGGAAGTAGTTTCCTAGCCCACAATATTGAAAGAGGATGTTAGCTCTTGGATCATCAGATTTCCTTACTGTGAATTTCATTTTCCTGATTGGTAGTAACTTCTTCATTTCTCCTTTCACTAGGATAGTTGCAGATGACCAATCCATTTTTATTTCTCCACCTAGATCTCTACAAAAACTTCTACTCAACAACATACCAAAAGATGCTAGGATGTCTACCACAAAAATGGTCAAGAGTATCTTCTTGTCAGGGTAATCAGCTAGTGCAACCTGAGCATCCTTAATCCTTCCTACCAATGGAACTTGTTTGGATTCAATTGAGTAGCATGTGCCATTTACCTAGGTCAAAGTGAGGCTAAAAGAATTTGCAAATTTTGTTGGCATCACATTATCTGAGGCCCCAAAATCTATGATGCAATTTTTCAACTGGAAACCTTTGATGAGAAGTGACAGGTAGAAAGGCTCAACTTTTTTGGTGGTGGAGGCACTGAGGGCTAACATGTTTTGAGAAGGTGGCATGGATGGTGTGGGTAATAGGCCTTTATATATTGGGATTTAAGAATAAGGGTTACTACCACTAACTACCTCGATGAATCTATCAAATTGGGTAGGATGTGTTTGTAGGTATTCAATCTCAGAGAGCTAAACATTTGTTTTGCTTGCATGCTCCATAAAGTCAAATGGAGTTATGGTAGATGAGGAAGAGGTTCCAGTAATAAGGGAGGATTAAATGATAGGGGTTTTGTTAGTTTTGGTGTTGGGTTCTCCTTTTCAAATGTAGTAATTGGCTTGGGAGGAGGTGAGGGTATATCCTTTGATTGAAATTTAGATGTTTTTGCAAAACCAGCATTTGGAAGAGAATTTCTCTTAATAGCTTTTGAGTTTGGAGAAGAATCAGATAATTTACTTGGCATAGTAGTGTGATCCTTGACAACTGGTGAATCTGATTTCTCCCTAGATCATTCTATGGAAGGTGGTAATGGTGATCCCCTACTGATGATCTTGTTTAGTGGAGGATTTTAAGAGCTACCTCCTTTGTTCTTCCTACTTTCAGTTGTGACTGTTGAGGCTGAAACACCATTCTTGGATTGTGCACGAGTGAAAATAAAAAATGAAAAACTTGGAGCTTCTTCATCACCCTTCTCCTCCTCATCAATGTATTCAATTTCGCCATTGTGTGAGCCAACCTTTTTAATTTCAAGGTAGTTTTCATAGTCATCCATGCTTTCTTCTTCAGTTTCCTTAATGTTTGTTCCTTCTTCTAATTCCCTAGTGTCACATATGACATTGACTGGTGGTGCTTCAAGAGATAGCCTACGAGGAGGTGGAGCAATTCTTGGTATATTAGGTTGATTTGGTATCCTTGGAGCATTCCTCATTATGATTTATGATATATAATTCTTTAAAGAAACTAGGTCATTTGCCATTTTTTGGAACATTTGATCAGTGGTGACTGAATTTGAACCTTGACCTTTTTGCTTCCCATTTGGTCCTTTCACTTTTCCATAAATAATTAGATCATCATCAGTCTCAATTGCAAAGTCTTCAGCTTCCCTCAATGTTCTTGGTTGGGATCTTCTAAGGAAGAAACCAAATTCTGATGGCAAAGCACTAATGAAGAACCTTTTCAAGTTGTTTTCAGAGGGGACCACATCTTCTGGGATCCTTCTTACCAACCTATCATACCTTGCTACAAAATCTCTCATTGATTCAGAGGTCTCCTTCTTCATCTAAACCAATTAGACCAGAAAGATCTTGACAATATTATGTACTCTTGAACCAATGTTCAAATGCACTTCTTATATCTACCCAGCATGTGATAGATCTTGGGGAAGCATGTAGAACCATTCAACAAATTTTTCTTGGAGTGACTCCACAAAGATCTTGACTGAAACATCTTCATCTTCAACTCCCAACACTCCACAAGCAGTGATGAATGCTATTACATGTTCTTTGGGGAGATGAGAACCTTCCCCTTTGAATTTTGGGAAGTTCTTTCTTGAGCCTCTTGGCAGGTCATGAAGTGGTTGTGGAAGAGCAAGTGAACTAGTATTTCCTCCCCATGGTACATTGGACCTACTGGCCTCACGATCATGATCATGCTCACGATCCCCCATTCTATTTTTGTTTCTAGCTTCCCACCTTGTCAAAGCTATGGCTTCTGCTACTACTCTCTCATTTGATTCATCTTGAAGCCTTTTGATTTCTTCAAGTTGAGCCCTTATTTCCTCTTCTGCTCTTGCTTCTCTTTCTCTAAATTCTTCTTTGGTTTCTACGTTAGTGAAATCATCAAGGTTCTCATTGATGTATGGAAATTCACCATCCAAAGGATTAGTAACACTCAGGTTCTCAACGTGACCAATTTATTGACGAAGGGGAGGCCTTTGAATTATGAACAACTCTTGTCTTTTTTGAAGTTCTTCAAAATGGGGTCGTTTTGTCCTCCTTGTCTCTGTTCTTTGGGTATATCTTCTATCAGCCAGCTTGAAAGTTTACACTCTTCTCTGAGGTGCTAGAATTTGTCTCTGCCTTTCCAGTTTGATAACATATTCTTCTTCCAGGTCCAGAATCCTTATGGAAATGAAGTATTGATTGAAACTTTGTCTCTTATGCCAAATAACTTCTCTTAAATCAGAAGTAATGTCTTCTTGGATGTGAAAGAGTAAATCAAGTATCTCAACAAGAGGATCTCCCAGAATAGCCATGATTTACATCCATGAAGTTTGTGTGATTATTCAATCTCCAAAAACTTTCCTTCTAGAATATTTTTTTTTATTTTATGACCCGAGGTCATTTTCAAGTGTAGATGCTACAAAATCTGCCCCATGGTGGGTGCCAAAAACTATTGGTGAGAAAATTTGTCTTGTAGAAAATTGGTGAGTTTTAAGCCAACACTATGGAAATCTAAGTCCCTCTACTTGAATGGTGTAGCTTTCATATGTGCATGCGTGAAAAATTTGATTTCAATGGTGGCCTTTTGACCAGAGATCCAACAGGGGCACTCCATTGACCCTGTGGAAAAGCTAGCAATTTCTCACTAGAGAAGAACTTTTTCTGAGAAGGGGAAAGGGAGTGAGAATGGAGATAGGAGAAACTAATGTTGTGAGTATAATATCAAATGTCCACACACATTAAATAGACATTTAATTTACATGCATTTATAATCGAATAAAAACAAATCCGTAGGAGAAGCTACAAGATTGAATTAAACTCATTAGTCGCAAAGTACCAATCAATTCCTTATTCATAAAGGTAATAATTCCTTATTTTTATTATTGAAGCTCGAGTAGAATTTGTACATAGCTTTAGAATGGAAGAAATTCGAGGAAGAAGAGAAAATAGAATAAGGATGGCATTTTTATATCTTTTCCAAGTACAGAGCACTCTGGTCTTTTCCAAAATCAATCGCTACCATTGGAATGATGTCGAGAAGCCATTATGTCCTTTTCCAAAATGGTTATAATCTTTACAAATCCTCAACACCTTTTCAAATTCTTTTGTTGTGAAGAAAACACTCATGGCGGGTTAAAAACTAGATCTTACAAAGAAACAATTACATTCAATTTGCCAGTTTAAATATAAACCATTTGATTTTCTCCTATAGCATTGAAATCGGGCCATCCACATGACAAGAAATGATTGGAGCAATTACGGGGGAAGCCTTTCACATTTTGTTATTTTTTGTGAGATTTGGAAATTTGGAACAAATTGGCCCACGACACCACTTTGACTTTTCAATAGTGGGATTCACCTTTGACTTTTTCCCTTTTTTGTAAAGAGGCTGAAAAAAAAATTTCTCTGCCGACCCACTACTTCGATTTGACTAGGAAACGTGGCACGTTCTGATTGGAGATGTGGTCACTGCTCTCTTCTAAACATTTTATCCTTTTTTGGAAAAAGGCTCAAAAACTCAATTTCCTCCACCGGCCCGCTCTCACGCTTTTGAATTTTTCAGCCGATCTAGATTTTCGGGTCCCAAGTGTCCCTCGTGAACTTGTGTAGCATGGGACAAAAACTTCCACTTTTTTCGCAATGAACTGAAATCGGCAACTTCATCTTTTTGAGTCCTAAGTGTCCCTCATGAACTTGTACAGCCTAAGACAAAAAATTCCACTTTTTCCGCAATGAACCAAAATCAGAAACTTCAGATTTTTGGGTCTCAAGTGCCACTCATGAACTTGTGTAGCCTAGGACAAAACTTCCACTTTTTTCACAATGAACCAAAATCGGCAACTTCAGCTTTTTGGGTCCCAAGTGTCCCTCGTGAACTTGTGCAACCTGAGATAAAAACTTATGCTTTTTCTACAATGAACCAAAATCGGCAACTTTGGATTTTTGGGTCCCAAGTGTCCCTCATGAAGTTATGCATCCTAGGATAGAAACTTCCACTTTTTTTGCAATGAACCAAAATCGGTAACTTCAGCTTTTTGGGTCCCAAGTGTCCCTCATGAACTTGTGCAGCCTGGGACAAAAAATTCCACTTTTTCGCAATGAACCAAAATTGGAAACTTCAGCTTTTCAGGTCCCAAGTGTCCCTCATGAACTTGTGCAGCCTGGGACAAAATCTTCCACTTTTTCGCAATGAACCAAAATCGGCGACTTCGGCTTTTCGAGGCCGCGAGGAAAATTTATCATTTTTACCAAAAGTGTTAAGTTCACAAAAAATCCTATTCTTCCCCATCTAATAGGATTTTTCCATGTACTTGCATACATTAGGGCCAAAATTTGATGGGGAAAAGACACCCGTCATTCCTAACTATGGAAAATACACAGAGGAAGAAAACTTCATCGTTTTGAGCCCAATTTTTGAATTTCCTTCGCGAACAGAGGCATGAAGGAAAAATTATGGTTTTATGACCTGAGGCCATAAAAAACATGAACCATTTCAATAAAAAATGGAGGTTACAAAGATTATATTACGTACACAGACCGGGAAATGGAGAATTTCTCAAAAAGACCAAAATAGAGGTTTAAATAGCTCCAGGGCATGAATTTTACTAAATTCTTGAATCTCTAACTTGGCTTAAACTCCAACAAAGGACATGAGCTCAATTTTTTTTTAATTTTGCTAGGAAAACCTAGAGCTATTTTTAGGAGACAATAGCTATACTCAGAAGGAAGTGAATCTTTTCATTGGGATTCTATTTCATCCTCTGTGTAAGATGGAGTTGAAGAAGAATCTGATAAAGATGGCTACATAACATTAAAAGGTAACCAGATACCTAAAGTTCTATTAAGTGTAGAATATTTTTTTGACAAACATGATAGGTATATAAAATATAAGGTGTCACATGAGGCCCATCAATCAGCTGAACATGAGAAGGTTAACATAGGGAGTGAAGAAAAGCCCAAGTTTTTCAATATTGGCAAGTGTTGTAGTTGAAAAGAAAGGAAGAAAATGGTTGAATTATTGAAAAATTATGCAAACGTACTGGCTTATTCATACGATGATCTAAAATCTTTCAAACTAAGGGAGATGCAACACTATATCCCCTTAAAGCCAGGGATCAAGCCATTTTGTCAAAAGCAAAGGAATTATATTCCTAAAATTGCAGACATGATCCATCAAGAGATTTAAAAATTGCTGAATACTAGAATAATATTTCTCATTCATCATTCACCCTGGATAGCCAATATTGTTCCTATAACAAAAAAGAGTGGCGAGATCCAGATCTATGTTGATTTTAGGAATTTAAACCAATCTTCCATATAATATAATTACCCTCTCCCTATGATAAATCAAATCTTGCAGGCTATCACAAAATTAGAGAATTTTCCCATACTTGATGGTTTCTTTGGGTATAACCAGGTTGAAGTGGATGTTCAAGACCAAAACAATGTTGAGTTATGGAGCTCAATTACTTAAGTTTATCATGCTTTATAATCTTTCGAGAAAACATAAGTAACTTAGTGTCGGTTATATAGGGACCGACATCGGTCACCTAGGACCAGAATCAGCTAGGAAAGAAGGAACCACCATTGGTTAGGGATAACTGAAATCAATTACCTGTGCATGAGTGTTTTATTTAACTCATGGGAATATATCTAATTTTAGTATTAAAGAATATCTATTGATTGTAATTGCATGACTAAGTGCTCTAAGTTTTTATAAGGTATATATAGCTTGGTAGCTAGGGTTAGAGTAGTAAGAGGAGAGAAAATTGATGATTATTGTGTAAAATAATTGTGAGAGAAAATTCTTGGAGAAGAAGGAGAAGCTTGAGAGAAATAAAGTATTGTACATCATGAGATGTGTGGAAGATTTTAACCTTCATTATATATCTTCCGAAAGCTTTGGATAATAGATTGGATTATTTTTGGTAGGCGTAAACCACATTGGGTGAACCATGTTAATCCAGGTGTTGATTTATATCTCTTGTTTTGTATATTTCTTCTGGTATAATATCATCTTTTATTAACATGCATTCTTAGATCGATGTATTATTTGTACAATGCTGGTGTGCTAACCCCAACAACTGGTATTAGAGATTTGTTTGAGGGTTTTGTGTGTTTACATATTTACTCACGAAGGTTTTTACGATTGAGTGGGAGATACATTAATGAAAAAAGAAAAAATACAAGGTAAAGAATTTTGATGACCAAAATCATTAGTTATGGAAGATGCAGATTGAAAATTATCTATATCAAAGAGATTTTTACTTACCATTGGATGAAAAATCTAGACCTAGAAAGATGGCAAATGACAAATGGAATATTATTGATAGAAAGGCTTTGGGATCTATAAGATTGAGCACGGGAGAATCTTTAGCTTCTAATATTATAGAAATGAATTCTATGATAGAGTTAATGAAATATCTTACTAATTTATATGAAAAACCTAGTGCTCCAAATAAAGTTTATTTGATGAAGAAATTATTTAGTTCTAAAATGCATGAAGTTGGATCTACATATAGTCATTTGAATGATTTATGATCCATTATAAATTAATTAAAATTGGTTTATATTCCATTTGATGATGAAGTGAAAGAAATCTTATTCTTATGTTGTTTTCCTGATAGTTGGGATAACTTGGTAATGGCTATTTGTAATACAACATCTATTAATAATATTTATAAGTTTGATGATGTGGTTGGTATAATCTTGAATGAAGAAATTCATAGGAAAATTACGGAGGAATCATCATCCGGAAATGATTTGAATGTAGAAATGGGGGGAAAGTAGAAGGAGAGATCCAAGAGTAGAATAATAGGAAATCAAAGTCCAAGAATGGTAGATCTAAATCAAGAGGTAAGGGAATTACGTGTTGGAATTGTGAAAAGAAAGGGCATGCAAAGAAATATTTTTGGTAAAAGACAAAGAGAACCAACACCGAGAAAAGGTAAAGAGGAAAATATTACATAAGAGATAATGCAAGATGCTTGTATTCTTTCTTTGGATAATAGAATAGAATCATGGGTTTTAGATTCAAGAGCTTATTTCCATGCAACCCCTAATAAGGGTTATTTCAAAAATTATGTCTAAGGAAATTTTTGCCATGTTTATTTGGGTGATGATGAACCTTCCAATATTACTGGTAAAGGGTAAGTTCATATAAAATTGCAGAATGAAAATACATGGGTATTGAAAGATGTGAGACATGTGCTAAAACTTAGGAGGAATTGTATTTTTGCAGGCAACTAGGTGAATCTCGTTGCATGGTTACATTCATAACCGACTCTTGGAAAGTCACCAAGGGTGCCCTTGTTGTGGTAAGAGGAAAGAAGGTATGAACATTATATTTTTCTACCTATGTTACTGATTCCTTTTCTGTATTATCTACTTCAAATTCAAATGCATGCATGTGGCATAATAGGTTGGGCCATATGAGTTAAAAAGGAATGCATATCTTAAAGGATAAGGGTAAGTTATAAGATTTGAAAGATTTAGATCTTGATTTCGTGAACACATGTGTGTCTTTGAAAATAAAAAGAGAGTGATATTTTTCAAAGTCGGGGCAACTAAAAGGATAATAAATTGGAGCTTATACACTTAGATGTGTGGGGAACAAAAACTTCTCATGGAAGATCCAAGTATTATGTTACTTTCATTGATGATGCTACAAGAATGGTATGGGTTTATTGTATTAAACTAAATAAGATGTTTTTGAGAATTTTAAAAGATGTAAAGCCCTTGTTAAGAATGAATCAAATTCAAAGTTAAAGTTCCTTAGATTTGATAATGATGGTGAATACTTTGTAGAAAGGCTTTCAATGATTATCGTTTAGTGAATTCAATAAATAGAGAAAGTATGGTTCCAAGAACACCACAAGAGAATGGTGTTGTAGAAAGAATAACAAGAACAATCATGGAACATGATAGAAGTATGAGGATACATGCTCGATTGCCCTTGTAGTTTTGGGAAGAAACAATTGACACAACAATTTATTTGATTAACCATGGTCCTTCAAGTTCACTAGATGAAGGAATACCAGAGGAATCTTGGACCAAAAAAGAGTTATATCTTTATTTTCCTAGAGATTTTAGTTTATAAGCTTTTGCGCATGTTGATAAGGAAAATAGGAAAAATTTGGATGCAAAATCCAAGAGATGCACTTTTATTAGTTATGGATATGGTGATTTTGGATTCTGTTTTTGTGATTTAGAGGATTCTAAAATTGTTAGGATTCGTGACATTGAATGGAATCAAAAGACAATGTACATGGATAAAATTTTGGTACCCAAGGATGCACTAGTTGAGAAGTTTGTGAATAAGAATGAACTTTAGATTTAAAATCCATACCTACAGGGTTACAAAGTAACTAGTGTTGGTTGAATCCTAACTAACATCATTCTGCTAAAACGGTATTAGTTATAGAAGAACCGACATCGGCTACAGGTGACCAGCATTGATCACTGTCAGAATTTGAAAAAAATGTCCATGAGGTCTAGAATGAGCCTTTAGTACCCCAAAATCCTATGAGAACATCACAAAGGGTAATTAAACCTCCATAAATATTTACACATTCTCTATATTATTTATTATTAATTGATTATGGTGAACCATAAAATTTTTAAGAAGCAATGCAGGATGAGACCACGTACGGTGGGAACATGGCATAGATAAATAGATGGAATCCTTGGAACAAAACCAGACTTGAGATTTTGTTATGTTACTAGCATGTAAGAGGACATTGCAGAAAAATGGGTTTACAAAATCAAGGAAGAAAAGGGTAGCAGAAAAGGTATAAGGAAAGACTTGTAGTAAAAGGATTTGCACTGAGAAAGAAGGTATTCAATTTGGTGAAATATTTTCTCCTATTGTTAAAATGACTTCTATACCTACTATATTGATAATAGTTGGAGTACATGATTTACATTTAGAGAAACTAGATCTGACAATGAATTTCCTTCATGGTGATTTGGATGAAGAGATTTATATGCAGCTACCACTTGGGTATGAAGTCAAGGGTAAGGATAAATTAATGTGTAGGTTGAAAAAGAACCTATATGGGATCAAACAAAATCCAAGGAAGTGGTACATGAGGTTTGATAATTTCATATATAAGCATGGTTATTTGAGATGTGAATCTGACCATTGTGTTTATTTCAAGAAGCTTGAAAATGGGAACTATATTATTTTGTTATTGTATGTGGATGATATGCTTATTGTAGTATCTAGTATGTAGGACATTGGTGAAGTTAGGGAAAACTATATCCTACATTTTCTATAAAGGATTTAGAAGCTGTAAAAATAATCCTTGGCATGTAAATACATAGAGACAAGAAGAATAAGAAGTATTATTAGTCTCGGGAGGATTATATCTACAAGGTGTTAAAAGGTTTAAAATGTAGACTTCAAAACCCGTATGTACACCTATGGCTGGACATTTCAAATTGATTAGAGATCAATGTCCTTCATCACATGAGGAGGTCAAATATATGACACAAGTGTCCTTGCTTTAGCAATTGAGAGTCTCATGTATGCTATGGTTTGTACTGCGGACAGGACATTGCGGAGGCGGTGGGAGTTGTGAGTATATTTATAGCCAATCACAAGTAAAGAGAATTGGATACTCGAGTATTTGAGAGGGACATCTATCATGCAATTATGTTATGGAGGTTCATCTATTTTGTTATGTGGCTATGTTGATTTAGATATGGCTAGATATCTGGATGGTAGGAGGAGCACTAATGGATATATTTTCATAGTAGGTGGGATGGAAGTTAGTTAAATATCAATATTTTAGAAGCTTGTCACTTTGTCTACTATAGAGGTAGAGTATGTTGCAACTATAGAGGATAGAAAAGAGATGATATGGATGAGAAGGTTCATGTGCAAGTTGGGAAATGAGCAAGATAATTGTAAATTGTTTAGTGATAATCAAAGTGAAATTCATCTGGAAAATAACTCACTATTTCATTCTAGAATGAAACACATTCATTTGAGATATCACTTCATATGACATGCATTAGAGGATGGGCAAGCTGAAACTAGAGAAGATTCATATGAGTGAGGACCTGCAAATATGTTAACGAGGACATTATAAAAAGAGAATTTGGAGCTACACTCCACTTATGTTGGTCTTAGAGTTTGAGACTTGAAGTGGAAGAAAAAAATCTATGGAAAGGATCCAAGAACGACATTGTACATGTATAGTGCAGTAATTTATCTCCAAGTGGGATATTGTTGAGTTGTGGAGCTTAATTATTTAAGTTTAGAATATTTTATCAACTTGTTGAAAAAAACAGTAATCAGCATCCACTATGTAGGGACCGACATCGATCACCTAGGACCGACATCAGTTAGGCAAGAAGGAACTACCATCGGTTAGGGATAACCAACATCGGTTACTTGTGCATGAGTGTTTTATTTAACTCACGAGAATTAGATCTAATTTTAGTATTAAAGTAGATCTATTGATTGTAATTGCATGACTAAGTTCCCTAAGTTTATATAAGGTATATATAGCTTGGTAGCTAGGGTTAGATTAGAAGAGGAGAGAGAATTGATGATTATTATGTAAAATAATTGGGTGAGAAAATTCTTGGAGAAGAAGGAGAAGCTTGAGAGAAAGAAAGTATTGTACATCATGATAGGTGTGGAAGATTGTAAATCTTCATTTTTATCTTCTAAAAGATTTGAATAATAGATTGGCTTATTTCTTGGTAAACATAACCCACATTGGGTGAGCCATGTTAAATATGGTGTTGATTTATATCTCTTTTTTTATATTTCTTCTAGTAGAATATCCCCTTTTGTTGCATGTATTCTTAGATCTGATATATTATTTGTACAATTGGTTTGCTAACCTCAACACACAAGACAACCTTCACAACTCCCTGGGGCACTTTTTATTACACAAGTATGTCATTTGGTATTATCAATCCTGGAGAAAATTTCCAGAGGGAAATGGATTTGTATTTCAAATATTTTAAAGGGAAATGCATGGTGATCTACCTTGATGATTTAACTGTTTTCAGCAAAAGAAGAGAAGATCATTTTCAGCACCTAGAATTTGTTCTCCAAAAATACCGAGATCATGTAATTTATTTGGATCCAAAGAAATATGTCTTTGGTGTCACAGAAGGAAAATTACTTGGGTATATTATTTTCAAGGAAGGAATCAAAATTGATCCAAAAGGAGTCCAAACTATTCAAAAGATTCCTCTTCCTACAAATAAGAAAGGTTTGCACTCTTTCTTTTGGCATAGTTAATTTCTAAGAAGATTTGTTCTTGATTTTTTATAATTAATTAAAAGCATAGCCCAAATGATGAAAGAGAAGCAATAATTTTGCTGGAATTTAGAATGAAAAAGTGCCTTTGAAAATAACAAGAAATAAATTGCAAATGCTCTCATTCTTTCATGTCCCAATTTTGAGGAGTATTTCAGGATTTATTGCTATGCCATTGAGTACACTTTGGCAGCCATTTTGGTATGACAGAATCCTGAAGGATGTGATATACCTATAGACTTTATGAGTTATGTCCTAAAGGCCCATGAGATGAAATATTCACAAATTGAGAAACATGCTTTCGCTTTGGTAAAAGTAGTTAAGTAATTTCACTTCTATATCCTCAAGTCTCACTCAATTTTCTTTGTTCCTAATACAAGTGTTGAAAAAATCCTCACACAAAATAATTTGGATCCAAACAAGGAAATTGCATAGTAAAATTCTAGGAATATGACTTAGATATCAAACCAACTAAACTTGTTCATGGTATTGGTCTTTGTGAGCTGCTTGTCAATGGCGCCATGTAAAAATCATCAGAGAAAGAAGATGAAAACACCCCATTTGTACTTTTCATTAGTTCAACAGATGAATGGTATGATGAAATTTCTCATTTCCTTACCTACGAGGAATGCCCAACACATTTGAGCACTAAGAGGGAGAGAGTGGTCAAATTACGATCTGCACAATATGTACTCATGAGATATCTCATTGTTCATTCAAGCGAGGAATTAATGGAGGATTTTTGAGATGTGTGGATAAAGAACAATAGATAATATTACTAACTGATTTCCATGATCAGTCCTAAAAAGGCCATTTTTCATCTACTATAATAACTCACAAAATTCTTCATGTAATATACTATTGGTAAACATTGTTCAAAGATGCAGCAAAATTAGTAACATCATGTGAATCATGCCAAAATTTTATGGGTAGACCCTAATTGGCCATCCTACCTCTCAATCCAATGGTAATTGAGGAGCCGTTTCAATAATGGGAGTTAGATTTTATAGGTACTCTCAATCCTAATTCTAGTGCAAGAACACACATATGTCTTGACAACTACTAACTACTTCACAAACTTGGTAGAGGTTATTCCATTCAATAGAACTACTTCTTAAGTAGTATGTAATTTCATTAAGGAAAACATTCTAGTCAGGTTTAGAGTCCCAAACAAAACTTTTACCGACAATGCCCAAATTTTTCTTCTTATGAGATGACTTATTTATGTTATGGCTATGGAATTTCCATAGCACACTCTTTTGATTACTATCCTCAAAGGAATGGGCAAGTAGAATCAAATAACAAAATTTGGTGACAATCATAGAAATCTTGTGGATGAATCATAGAGGAATCGACACAAAAAACTTTATGATGCTCTTTGGGCAGACATGATCACCCCCAAGAGAGCAATTGGAATGTCCCAATTCTAGGTTGTATATGGAATAGAGGCTCGACTATCAGTAGTAGTAGAATTTCCTAAATTACAATTGATGAAATCTATTGAGGATGAAAAATTTAACAACTCCATGGAGAAGAGAATTATGAATCTATAAAAGTTGTATGAGGATAGAATGCATGTGGTGGATATGATTGTTGCACACTAACAGTAGGTGAAGCAAATATTTGACAAGAAATATAGATCCAGAGACTTCCAGGTTGGAGATATTATCCTACTCTAGGACAAATGACGTGAACCTAGAGGAAGTCATGGTAAGTTTGATTCTCTTTGACTTGGTCCTTTCAAAATCATACATTTTGCTGGTGAGTAATCTTTCTACTTGATTTATATGGAATGAAATTCCATTCCATTTCCATATAGTGGCCAATATTTGAAGTTTTTTCAGTCATAGGTGAATAGGAAGTCCTTTGTATAGTCCTGTAAATATGTCTTGTTTAGTTCTTGTTTTTGGTTTGTGTTATCCCTTACTTGTCCTTGTATCTTCTATATTTCAATATTCTATAATATATTGCCTAATTTTTCCAGCACTTGAAATTAACCATAGATTCGAGAGGTCCTTTTTCTTTTCCATATACCAAGTCAATCCAATCCCCAAAGGAGCTAGTTCTAAATTACACAAAAATGTGTGTTATTTTGTCAAATTTTCAAAAAAAATGAGTAAGACATTTCTTATGAAGTATTTTTTGCTTTTTTGAATTCTAGAAAGAAAGATGATTCCAATAGTTAGTAAATTTTAAAAACTTCTAAGGTTTTCAAGTCTTTTTCTTTGTATTGCGGATTTTTTTGGTTTTCATGTCCCACATGTCTTAGGTTCCACCGGGCTCCTTATTCCCTGTTTCCCCTCCTTTTCCGCAATGGAATTTTCTTCCTTGTCTTACAGGTGTTTCTTTCTTGTCATGAACTTGTTATCACTGAATCATAACACCCTCAAGTTTGCAAATTATGTGTGCTTGAGCTCGAGTGTGGTGGGTAACATGGGTACTATCTCCAAGTTATGGGACTTGCTACTTGAGATAGACCTCCTAGAGAAGGTTGGTTCCTACTCGTAAACTTCCTACCACAAGCTACTCTTAGTGCAAAAAAGTCTATCTAATCCTAATCTAACTTCCAAGGACCAGGGATAGAGGGAATTGAAAATAAAGCCTACATTAAAAGTGATGATGCACCAGAAAAGGAGGGTATGAGAATAGCTTTCTAATGTGTGAAAAATTAAAGCAAAATGCATACTAGAAGGGGTGATAATAGTTCTCCATAGTCTAGCAACTACATTCACAATAATATTTCATACACACACAATGATAATGAATCCATACAAGATAATAAGATAAACACAATATAGTTATAATAAGGTTGAAGGGGTAAGAAGAATACAACAAACACAACAAGATAAGATACATCCAAAAATTTGCATCCATTGTTTCATGATATACAGATTCAATATGTTATAAATTAAGAGCTTGGATCACCATGCAAAGAGTCCATTTCAAGGGCTTGCAGAATATTGGCTTTACCAAATCAATTTGACAGAGTCTTGCTACTTGAAAAATCCCCCCTTTATAATGAGCCCAACACTCCAATTTATAGAATTTGGGAGAGAGAGAATTGAAATCCTGAAATCAGCCTTCTAACCACTTGAAAGATGTCATAAATGAGATGAAATGATGGTATGTTGCTTGAAAAAGGCTTCCCATGCTGTCCCATAACCTGCAGCAGTGAAAAAGTTTTCCCATGCTTCATTGAATGCATATCCAACCACTTACAAAACAATGTTATGAAACTAGCACGTTTTCCTTAAAATATCCATCACACTTTCATCAATCTCCATATTTCCTAATTTTTGTGTATCGGACTTGGTGTCATGAGTCCAACAAGTTGAACCTTGCTTGATTTCCTTGAGAAATGCAAAAGATATGGAAATGTGAGTGTAGATAGCTATTTTGGGTCTTCCGGGCATTTGCTTTGCATTTTACGGGACTAGGAATTTAATTTATTGGAGATGGAGATGTTTTTGTGGCATAGAGGATGTCATGGAATTTCTAGAAACTCAAATTTTGTGAAAATTAGAGCTGGGTAAAAGTTATGACCGTTTGAAGTTGGTGGGGTCGGGTGTTTCCTTTTCCATTGTATTGCGAGTATGCAAGTTTTGAGGGAGCTCATGTCCCTATGGCACTCAAACCGCTGTCAGGCCTCCTTTCTTTGATTTTTTAGATTCCTTATTTGTGTGGTGATTTTGGGTTTGGATGTCCTTCTTATCCCAGTTTGGCTTGGGCTGATTTTCTCCACATTGCCCGACTCGGGATTTTCTATCGCATGTGTTTGCCATTGACTTCTAATCCACCCAATTTTCACTATCTTGCACCCATCTCAAATTTTTGGGTCACACACATTCCTTTGTCCTAGTTTTCCCTCAAGCCGCATGGGGCAAAATCTTCCACCTTGTTTGCATTTCCCTTGCTTGTGGCTATTTCAAATTTTTTGGGCCCGACTGTCCTGGACATCTTTTTCCGTCATCTCCACATTACACTGAGTTTCCTTCTTGTGTAGTGAAATCAGCGATTTTGGGCCCGAATGTCCCGCGTGTTCCTGTGTAGCTTAGGATGCGTCGATTAGATTTTGTTGCAAACCACTATTTCCTTAGCGTTTGGGCCCCAAACTTGGTACAATGAACCCTGGTACAACACGCATTGGTTCCATCCATAGCCCTTAGACCTGATTTCACTAAAATAGGCCCTTCACTCAATTTTTTCAAATTTGTGTGAATTTTTTCTAACTCCTTATATTTTTCTTGAAGAGGGATGTTAAAGGAAAGCAAAGGGGTACCCAAAAAGCTAATTTTTTTTTCCTTTCACCATTTCTCCTTACTCCATCTGAAGAAATTATGCAAGTTAGAAAAATTACCTTCGGGGGGTGAATTTTGGATAACAACCACTTGGCGAGCTAGTGAGAAAATTTGGTCAAGCCATAATAGGAAAGAACACGATCGAGCTTGTTTGATTGGTGGTGAGTTATTTAGGTATGAACGTGACTTGGTGTTGGAGAGCTTAGGGCTATGCAGATGAAACCAAAATGGGACGTCACGAAGGAAATGAGAGGATCAAGCAATGTTGAGATTAGAGACTCAACCATGTCACAAAGGAAAGAGCTAAGGAAAATAGTCCCAAGTTTCAAACCCTACGGGATAGGGTCAAAGGTACGGTCCACGAGTGGCAAAGAGGGCTCAAAGACAAGCCATTTTTTAGGAGCACGATGGAGATGGACACAAAAATAAAATTATTAAGTGGTAAAAAAAGCCATAAAGCAAGTAAACCATGATATGAGATCTCGTGCCTAAACTAGGTTGCTTAACATTTGAATGGAGGCAATATATGACTCAAAATGGATATAGTAGTGAAGAAATAATAATAAGAAAATTCAGTCAAGAATCATGAACTAATCCTAGCACCATGACAAGAAGGTTGAGAAAGCTCACGAAGGCCAACATGGATCGCATGACCCAGATGAACTCATCATAATGAGTTATAAGGTGTCCGTGAGGGACGATCGGGTACATGGAGCTAAACGTGCACATCAACAATCATAGCTGGTTTGTCAAAAAAGAAGAGGGAGAAAAAATATGAGTTGTAAATTGACTCATTTTGACTCTTGAGCCCACCATTGGGAGGCATTGAAGAATTTGTAAGAAGACAAGCATGTATGAACAAACCTATCTTGCATGAAAATGGAGATTGGAAATTTTAAGAACTTCATTGATGTGGGATGAACATGGTGAATGAAAGATCAAGGATTGGATCAGTGGGTGATACATGATGATCCTAAGTTGATGGAGGAACTCATAAGGTATGAACAATGACAGATCAAGATAAGTGAGTATTCTAAAATCATGGAGCACTTCAAGAGAATAGGTGAGAGGCTTGTTAGTGTGACTGGAGTCTTTGGGAACAATGAAGATGTTTCATTACTTGAGACATAATCTCAGAGCTCGTTGAATTGGCCATAGAGTTTGTGGAACACACAGAAATGGAAGCCAAGTTGAGCTATTGGAAGGAAATCTTGGAACTCGGCCAAGTAACATAGCAATAATAGATTTAAGGGCCTAGCTAAATCGGCTCACACAAGCTCATGGGTTGTCGCTCATGGTTTGGCTCATGCTAAAGCATAGGTGGGTTGAGCTAAAGGATTTGGATGATAACAAGGGGTTAGAGAAATATCAAAGCACCCAAAGGATATAAGCTTAAAGTGAACCATGGAGTCACATCTCACACAGAACATTGGAGACCACAAGTCAAGAAATCAATAAAGCTCGCATTAGGGGAATTGAATACCACATAGAACTCTATAACGAAAAGATCAATGGTCATGTACTATGGTTTAGACCAAGACCAAGATGAGGAGGATGATTCAACATTCTAATAATGAGTATTTAGTGGGGCCATGTATGAATATGGAGATCTGAGCTCATATAAGGTTGGATGAAGAGCTTCTGCTAATATCTTGGTTATTACCGGGGATGTGACCCATCATTACATCGTTAAAAGAGGCAAGATAAAATTCATAATGTGGCATATCTCGAATGTGGAGGTAGAGGGACTCATAACCCATTCCCATAGACAACAAAAGTTTCATCAGTGGGTCATATTTCCTAATGGTTTACCAAGTTTGACTCTGAGTTTAAAACTTAGCAAAGATAGCTAAGGCCAAATAGTCCTAGTGTTGGAAGAGCTCGTTTGTTCAAAAACACAGGGAGGAGTGAAGCGAGTTACAAATTTTCAGTTGGGAGTTCATGTTGGAGATTCCCATTTCAGAATTTAGGGGTGATCAATTCAAAAACTGGCCAAACAAGTTGATAAAATGTGAAGAAATGTCAAAATCTCTAAAACTCTAAAGTTTGAATTTTGGACTTTGGGTTTGGAAGTGCTATGTCGGGTCGAGTTGAGTGCAAAAAAAATCCCAATGGACCCATTATTCATAGTTATTATTTTGAACTTGACTTTGATTTCATGGGATGATAGGTGGGCCATTATATTGGTCAATACCGAGTAATTGGATGAGTTATTTAGGGGTGAGATCATGGCATGAACCGATGCATTGGCGGTAACGAAAAGGTTAATCTTGAAGTCCAATGAGAAATACGGCCATGTGTAAAATTTTTGGAAGCGGTGGAAATAAATGGCTTCTTAAATATTGAAATATGCAAATGAAACGAAGCGGTGAATGGTTTTCAAGGAACTCACCAACTATTATAATGAAAACGAGGTGAATAAAAGACTCGATGGTAAAAGATCTAGGTGGGTCATTTGAGTTATTTCATCTAACCCAATGTGGTACATATGGAACCAACTCAGTCTATGAGATAGCAAGGATCATAACATTAAGAGCCACCTAGGGATTTCAATCATCAATTTCATGGGATGATTGGGGTAGGATGGATAGCTCACCGGAAAATAATCCCGAACATCGATTTGTGGCATTGGCCAATGTGAGCATAACATAAGATAAGTTGAAGATCTTGACCATTTATGAGTAGAGGCGGGAGTTAGTTTAATAAATATCCGAGTCATTTTCGGAAATGCTTGAGTTTGGAAAAGAAATAACTTTTTGAATCAATTTTGGACTTCACCTAGCTATCAGAGCATTGAATGCACTGAGTTAGTGTGGGGAGGTTTTGTTTAAATACAACCTATACTAAAATTAGCATACTTCCTCCCTTATTGTCCATTTTTCACAAAATTATAGTCGATGGAGTCATGAGAATGAGAGCTATGCCATGGTATCATTAGGATATGGATTTTTAGAGGTTTGATGTTATAAATTGTGAGGTTTATTCATTGTGAGAAATAATACCCTAGGAGGTGGAGGTGAAATTAATTAAACAAGAATGACCAACAACAATGATTAATTGTTTTGGTACATTTTCCCCTAGATTCTAAGACTTCTCCTTCTTTCTCTCAACAATTCAAAGTTTTCTATAAATGTAAAAAGGGTACTTATTCCAAAGGGAGTTAGAAAAATTTCCAAGCTTCTCCTCTCTTCACAAGTTGAGCTATTGTGAATTTGCAGGCTTTCAAGCCTTTCTTCTCAAAATTGTAATGGCAGCCTATTCCTTTCACTGATGTAGTGATGCCTTTGTGAAAGTGCTTGAAGTAATGGAGATTATGCTTTGTGATCAATTATATGTCCTTACATATTTTTATTGCTTCTATTTTCCTCTCTCATGTTTGCAAGTGAACTGTGCAACCAAGATTTCTTTTGCAAGTTTTGGAGGTCATTGCGCTAGTGAAGGAGTGAAGTAATTTATGTAAATTGGGTTTGTAATGCATGTTCATTCTACCTCATGATCATCTTTCTTCATTGAAAAACCAGAATTTTTTCTAGCAAAACCATTTCTTGGTGCATCAATGCTTCTAATTTAGGTTTTATTTCTTTGAAATCTCTCTCCCTAATCCCCTTGAAATTTAGTATAGGTCTAGCTAGCCATTTTTATTACATTGGGAGTAGTGTAGTGCTTAGTTTAGGAAGAGGAAATCAACTTTCTCTAGAGGTTCACCTTGAGCCCAAGTCCCACAAATTGATAGGTGATCCCATGTTACCCAATCACACTGAATTTCATATTCACCTTTAGGCGATTTAGTGGGTGTAGTGATTTGGTGATAAAAATACCTGAATTTGGTTCGCATTTATTTTATTTTGAGCTCTATAAACTTAATTGTTACCATAGCTCTCCAATTTAGTTCTAAATTTTTGCATTTTGTACCCTTGGTAGAATATTATTCATTCACATTTTCAAACTGAACTCTAATTTTATGAAATATCCTTTCAAAACTTGAACTGAAGCATTATACTGAAAACTTGATCAAAAAATTTATCAGTAGCTTGATGGTAATGTTAACTACAATTACATATACGAGTTTATATTTGATGAATTATTAACTTATATCTTGATAATTTTGTATTTAGTTTGGGGAATTTTTTATTTTGTATAATGTGTCCTAGACTCTCCCTGTATTCTACTTGTTACTCTTGTGATTGAGAACTCCGTTGTTTTTAGAGATGTGTAGGATTTGTTTTAGTCATTCCTTAGTATGCTCGAGTTTGAGCTTTGGGAACCTTGCCTCGTGAGCTCGAACCTTGTCTAAACTCTATTTTTCTTTGATGGATATAGATAGTTGTTATTGTAGATATCTTAATTAGAACACTAAAACCCTTGTCTTTTACATAGTCTTGAAAGTTTAAGTTTTAAGCACAATGTTCATACCTTTTATCCTTGCAAATTTGTAGCTGAACTTTGTTGTTTTTAAACAGTGATATGAAACATGATGGATTATTCCTTGATATGTTTTAGAACACTTTGTTTGTCTCTAATCCATTGTATCTTGAAGTTAGGCATAACTGTGACTCTTTTGCAAGCTTGTATTGATGAGTATACATGTACTAGAGATATTTGAAAGCCTAATCTTATGTACATGTTATCTTCAATATCTATATCTTTTGAATCAATTTGTAATATATCATCTTTATTATCCTTGGTTATGATTCCTTAGTTGAAGACATTCAAGTATCTTATTTTCAATGCAACTATGTTATGAGGCATGATGGATGCCTTTTAAATCATCTTAGGGAAGTGGCAATCCATTTTAGATGGAAATAAACAATGATCTTTACTGTAATTTGTTTTAATCTCCTTTAGTTAGCTGTAAAGAAATTGATAAGGCTTTGTGCTTGTATAGTGTGAATAAGATGTACTTTCACCTTAATCCTACTTGATCGTATATGAGATGAATGTATTTATTTGATTTAACTTGAAGAATGTGGTACTTTTTTATTTGAATATTTAAAAGTATGTAATGAATGCCTTTTGTATTCATCAATATTTAACTTCTTGGAAACTATTGTTCTTAAAATATAATAGTTGGTATTTCTTTCCTTCTTTTTACCTGTACCTACACATTTAGAAAAACTAGTTAGAAAACATTAGGCCTTTTGGACTCTCTTTGATTTCCATGGTGTTTTTTCTTTTCTTTTCTATTTGTCATGATTTTGGGAATCATACATGCTTCGCAAGAATCTTGCTTTCTTAATTTTGTATCATCTTTGATATACCTTATTTTTTAACGTAAAATGATTTATTTGAATGAAACTGATAGCACTAGAATACAAATTAAACCATAAGCTCAAAAATGTACAACCTTCTCTTTTCTGTTTCAAGTACATTGATGGAATTGGCTGATGCAAATCAAGATTAAGATGATGTAACCAAATGAAGACCAAGAGAAGATCCAAAAGCGTTGATGGGTTATTTTCTATATTCATTTTCTTTTATCTTTGTGTACATGTATCTTATTCTTTAATAGTAATAATTTACATCCCATGGCTTGTGTGGGAAACATTAATTTTCTTAATGAATAAATGACATTAATTTTTGTAACTAAGTTATATATTTCTTTATACATTCATCTTTAATTATATGTATTGATTGTATATCGAAATAAACAACTCAATCACATGATTAATCATATTTAAACATAAAAACATAATGAGATTTGATGTACTTTTAACTTAGTAATGGAATCTCCTACATGTAAGCTGCAACTTTGTTTGCTATTTTTTGGGTTTAACATTTCACCTAAACTATGATTCCCGCCTTCATGAAGGTAATGCATTGGTCCTTTGGGGATTTTGTGTTTCCTTTCTTAAGATGAACATGGAATAGAAACCTATGTGAGGTGTTACATTATGTAACATCACACATAGCTGTAAATTTCATGTTGTTAATTAATTACTGAAACTGAAAACACAATGAAAAATATATGACTTCTCCCTAGTTAGGATTATTTCATCAATGCCTTGCATCGAAAACAAAGTTTTGAGTTTCCATTTTCTATGAGTGTAAAAATTGTCAACAATTCTAGTAATCCTGTGGGGAAAGTTGTCTGTTAGCTTCAATACTAGTGCCTTACTCTTGTCCATTGAGCATGGATTCAAAACATATAATAAAAATCTACCTTTTTGAAAAACTGACCCTTATGAAAAACAAACTAAAGATAGGAGAGGATCTAGTAAACGAGATCACGTGCATAAATGCACTTATTGAATTGAAAAACATTACTATGTGCATCAACTACACTTATTCAAAGGGAAATCGTACTCTAACTAAATACTATAGGATTTTCACTAACAATGTTTAAGAAACATACCATTCACTTGAATGGTAAGTTCTTCTTCGTTCAGCCTTGAAAGTTGAAATGCATTGTGCTCTTTGTTAGTTGAAATCATGTAAGGACCACTCTAGGTTGTATCAAATTCATGTGGTTTCCTAGCTTTAAAGGATCAACATCCCATTCCAACATAACTTCTCCTTCATTGAAGACTTTGAAATTAGCCTTTTTATCAAATGTTCTCTTGATCTTTCTTTGTTTTTTTTCCATGTTCAGATGAGCATGATATGTTCTATCTTGCAGCTCTATTAATTCTACATAATCAACTTGCATTTATTCATTCTTAAGTAATTCCATCTGATGTAGTAAATTCAATGTGGGAAACTCAACTGAGATGGGTATTCGTGCCTCACGTCCATAAATAAGCTTGTATGGTGAATTATAAACTGATCTTTTAGGAGTCACTATGTCAGCCCAAAGTGCTAAATTTACATCAGATACCAAGCTCTTGGGTTTTCCTTGATTGTTCTTCTAATGATATTCAAAATATTTTTGTTAGGACTTTCAGCTAATCCATTACCTTGTGGGTAATAATTATATGATGTACTCAAATAAATGGAATGCTTCACATACTAACTTGTTACCTTTGCACCAAAAAATTCTAAGGCATTATCTGAAATGATAGTTGTCGAAAAACCAAATCTGTAAATTATACCTTTGTAAAATGATAAGATTGAAGTCTCATTAGCTTATTTCAAAGCTACTGCTTCAGTCCAACGTATGAAATAATCATTGGTAGTTAATATCTAGTTGTGTCCTTGTGATGAAGTTGGATTTATCATGTCAATGAAGTCAAGAACCCACTGCATGAATGGTTAATCCACTAAAATAGGCTACAGGGGCAGTGAAGCTAAACGTTCATTTCCAACAAAGAATGCACACTTCTTACACTTTCTAATCCATTCAAAAAAGTACTTGAAAATGTTAGGCCAATAGTAACTAGATTTTATAATTTTCAAGGCTATTGTACTTACTCAAAAGTGGCCTCCTGCAGGTCCTTCATGAAGCTCAGATAATAGTTGTTGCACTCTATATCGTAATCAATACATTGCAGTAAATTTCCATTTATATCTCTTTTGAATAGCACACCATTAATTAAAACATAAGGTACAACTTGTAATATGAAAATTCTTCATTTATTCTTTTCCATACCTTCCAGATAAGTACCTTGCTACAAGTAATTAATTAAATGATTCATCCATCTTGATCCTTGAACTTCTGTAGTGATAAATGGTTGCTGATTTTTAGTCTGTAATAATATTTTTGAATGTTGATATGTGATTTCAACATGTTCTATTGAATTTTCTAATTCTGTAGCCTGCTATTTTCCATATCAGCAATCAGATCTTCACACAATACTTTACCTCAGACTATTTTTTCAGCACAGATGATAACATCATACTCCATAACCTTTGTAATTCATCATGCTCTCTTCTCATTCAGTTATTTGTTCAACAAGAATGCTTTAAATCTTGGATGAGAGACTAAAATATGTATCTTATTATGGAAAATATGTGCTTGAAATGATTTAATCCTCTAACTACAACAAGTACTTGTTTTTCAAGAATAGTGTACCTTGTCTTGTAGTCATGTAAGCTCTACCTAAAGAATGCAATTGACTGGTCAATGTTTTCATCATTAACTTGAGTTAATATGGTTGAAATGGTTTCAACTCCTACAAATGCATACATCATGAAATCCTTATCAAAAGTTGGATTCACCAGTGTAGGAGCTTGTGAAATAGTTATTTTTACAAGAAAAATGTGTAATGCTTTCTTATGATGAGGCAAGGATAGCTATGAAATTTCTTGAATTCTAAAAGGGTCAATAGGTAAACCTTTCCTAGAAAAAATATGTCTAAGTAATTTACCTTGATGGACTGAAAATATAGAATTTTTGGGATTCAATGATATTCCAAACTACCTACAAAGATGAAAAATATGCCTTAGATGCTTGAGATGATCATCAAAATTATTCAAAAATATAGTAACACAATCTAAATAAACTAGTATGCATTTATTTAATAGGCTATGAAAAGCCACGTCCATTGCACCAACATTAGAAAGTCCAAAAGGCATCCTTTTGTAAGCATAAGTACCCCACTTTGTAGTGATAGTTGTTTTGTATCTGTCTTCTTCACGTACAAGAATATGATTGTATCTGTTATAACCATCCAAAAGGGACAACCTATCTAAACTTGAAACTGTTCTTAAAATCTGATCCATGTTGGGTAGTGGATAATGATCTTTTAATGAAGCCTTGTTAAGATATCTAAAATCCACAAATAATCTGTATTTATCCATTCCTTTCCGAACAGGCACAAGATTAGATACCCAACTTGAATGTTTAACTGGAAAGATAATACCTAATTCAATTAGCTTGGATAACTCTTTTCTCATCAAGGGTTCAATCTTAGGATTTATAGGCCTTTTTTTCTGCCTAACTGGTTTGGAATTTGGCTGTAACTCTATGGTATGCTGAGCTAAACTGGGGTCAAATCCTCTTAAATATTTTTATTTACAAGAAAAAACATCTTTCAATTCTTTACATAAATTAATAAAATACTATTTTTAGGTGAGGAACATACCTTTCCGATAAATAACTTCTTTTCATCATTAACTAAGATCTCTTAGAGTTATCTGCGTGAGTCAAGATCTTTCCTTTATCCTTTCTTAATTGATCATCATAACTGGAAATATCTTCTAATGTCACCATTACTTGGGGAATCTTGTTTGCATTCAATTGAACAATATGGTCACCATATAAATTTTGTAGTTTTACTTAATTAATTAAGCGCAGAAAATTCAGCTTCTGCAAAGAAAATCTATAGATTTTCTCATCATCTTCGAAAACCTACCATTTTTCTTCATTATCAAGTATCGAAGGTCGATAATGAGTTTTATATGTAGCTACACTTTTCTATTTTCAATCTCTTCTAGCACCTAAAAGCTAGCACCAAGCTGCTGCAAATCTATCTATATGTTTGTTTTAGCTCTTGGAATAGATTGCATATTACTAACATTAAAATCCATTATTAAGTTTAAAACTCTATACTTATAATATTTCAACAACAAATTATTACACACATTAAATTTTTTTACTTGATTAATTACTAACTCTGAATCACCAAAAACTCATAACATGGTGATACCTCTTTTCTGGCCAATTATAAGCCATTAATTAATGTTTCATATTCATCTATGTTACAAGTACATGAAAATTGAAGACTTAGAGCTGAAAAATACCTTTCATTTGTAGGGGAAGTAAGCATTAAACCTACACCTTATCATTTTTGTTTCTTTGCTCCATCTAAGTGAAGCTTCCATAAGCCTTCAACTATTTTTCTGTTTTGGACCATAAGGGGATCGGTGCATTTTCTTCATGCAAAAATAAACACCAAATAAATCTTCTTTCACTTCTTTGAAGGGATCATAAGCATGTTATTATTGAGTTTTTTCATCCATAAATAGATTAGAAACACCATCTAATGCAGAAACATGTGTTGTGACATCAAAATTAGACTAATCTATGGCTACATAATTTGCTACAACATTTGAAGCATGAGGTTCAATATGAAATATAGCCAAAGGATCTGAATTAATTGTAACTTTAGTTCCATACCTTGTAGTAAAGAATAAAAATGACCAATATGAAGAAATATAACTCCTATATTTGTTGTGAAATCTCTTGATAAACATAAAGCAAAGTAGGGAGGTAAATCTACTACTATAACATCTTGCAAAATAGAAACATTTGGACAAACATGTAACATTACCTCCAAATTTCTAATGATGCCAAATGTGTTAGTTGTTGTTCCATCTAGCTACAACACACTTTTCTTTGTAGGTTTATACTTTGTAGGCCTAATTTTCTATAATTGCTTTAGGCATTATTGTGTTGCTTGCACCACTATCAACCATGCAGTTATGAACTAAATAATCTCCAATAATCAAAGATAGATAAAAGGGTGGTGGTTTTTAATATCATGAGCATTTAAAACTTTTTGTACCATCCACTTAACCTCTTTCATGTGATATTTCTCAATTGTACCAAGAACCATATCTGCTTTTTGAGCTTCCTTTTCTGTTGGTTTTGAAGAAATCTACAACTTAGCAAGCTCATGAGCAAGTAGATCCTATTGTCCTGGAATAATCAAAGCATCCCATAATGAAATATTAATATTATGCTTTTTCAATACCTCAAAAAAATTAAAAGAAGTAATAGTCTTTGAAAAATATTCTAAATTTTAGGATAAGCTTTAGTAAACACTGACTCTGCTTCAGTAAATTTTAAAATATGAGGTATGAATAATCTTCTAGGATCATGCTACAATTATTTTTTTGCTCTTTAGGAGCTGAACTGCTTGTTGTTTTTGAAGAAACAACATAGTTTTTGCTATTTTTTGACCTATACTTGTTGATTTATCAGTAACTATAGGAAAAACATGTCTATTTTACTATTTTTATTTATCTTGAGACCTAGTTATAATTGCAATAAAATCTACTTATCCAAAAATGACTAAGTTCTATGTCTCAATTTGAGCATTGTTATCACTGAATCATAACACCCTATGGTTTACACAAGTGTGTGTGCTTGAGCTCATAGTGTGATTGGATAACATGGGTACTATCTCCAAGTTGTGGGACTTTTACTTGAGATATACCTCCAGAGAAAGTTGGTTCTTGCTCCTAAACTACCTACCACAATCTACTCTAATGTAAGAAAAACTATCTAATCCTAATCTAACTTTCCAAGGGACCAGGGAGAGAGAGTGCATGAAAAAAAATCCTACACTAAAGTGGTGATACACCAAAAAAGAAGAGTGTGAGAATAGTCTTCCAATGTGTGAAAAGTAGAAGAAAAATGCAAACTAGAAGGGGTGATAATAGTTCTCCACAATTTAGCAACTGCATTCACAACAATATTTCATACACACATAATGATAATGGATCCCTGTAATAGCATAAGATAGACACAATATATATGTAATGAGATTGAAAGGGCAAGAGGAATGCAAACAAACACAACAAGGAAGATATATCAACAAACTTGCATCTATTGCTTCATGAGTATGCACAATCAAATCTATTACAAGATAAGGACCTAGATCACCATGCAAGGAATCTACTATAAGGGCTTGTAGCACATTCCCTTCACAAAGTAATTTTGACAGAGTTTTTAAACTTAAAACTATCTGCCTTTACAATGAGTCCAACACTCTAATTTATAGATTTCTAAGAAGAGAGAGAGAGGGAAAATGAAAATCTTGAAATCTGTCCTTCAACCACTTACAAAAGGTTCCCCATATTGTCCCATGATTTTCATCAGTGGGAAATGTCAGCCTGTGCTCCATTGAATGCATCTCAACTACCAAATAAAACACTATTATGAACCTGGGCACATTTTCTGCAAAATCACCATCAATTTCTCATCAAATTCAAAATCTCTTGATTTTTGTAAATCAAGCTCAGAACCATGATTCAAAAAGGGTACACATTTTGTGTGTTTTCATTAATAAAGGCAAAAGTTATGACCTTATGAGTGCGAACAACTATTTTGGGTATACCAAGCATTTCTGTCATTTAACAGGACTGAGTATTTACTTTTCTAGAGCTGAATATGTTTATTTTATTTTAATATATCTATCCTCATCAAAATGAATAAATCTAGTTTTTGAGGTGTAGAGGACATCGTGCTCACTCCGAGAAAATCCAATTTTGTGAAAATTGGAGCTCGGGGTCAAACATTATGGCCATTTGAAGTTCCGGAGGGTCAAACATTGAATTTTCCTTTGCATGTGGGCATATTGGCCATTTTGGGTCCTTATGTTCCAATTCTCCCAATGTTGACCGGGTCACCTGGGACCATTGACTACCACTTTGCCCTTATCCCTTCCACCCACTTTGCAAAATAAGACAAGTCAAATTTTCGGGTCCAAACTGTCCCACGCGTACATGTGATACCTGGACCGCTTCGACCCAAATTTGCTACACAACAAAGGAATGTGGCCATTTCAGCTCTCCAGGTCCCACATGCCCTAATATCCCATGGACCACATGGACTAAATATACCTAAATTTTCTAATTTTAACTACTTACGGCTATTTCGGGCTTTCGGGTTCTGGATGTCCCCCATGTACATGTGTGGCTGGGCTCTAAAAACCTAATTTTTCCAATTTCTTTGCAAATCGGCCATTTTGGCCATTTGGGTCCCAACTATCCCTCTGCTGCTATATGGACCACTTTGACTCGAATTTTCCACACAACAAAGTAATGCGGTCATTTCGGCTCTATAGGTCCTGTGTGTCTCAATGTCTCGTGGACCGCATGGACCAAATATAGCCATCTTTGCCAATTTGAACTACTTGCAACAATTTTGGGTTTTCCGTTCTCGGATGTCCTATATGTACTTGTGTCGCTTGGGCTCAAAAAACCTGATTTTTCCGCACAACACTAGCACATGCCAATTTGTTTTTGCATATTTTACACTTTTTAAACTTCTTGGATTTTTCTCTAGATGGGGAAGTTAGAGAGAAACCAAAGGGACCCCTAAAATATGATATTTCTATCTTTAGACCAATTGTACTTGCTCAAGCCAGAAGAAAGGATGCAGGTTATCCAAGATTACCTTGACGGGGGGATTTTTATAAAAATTTTCGCGACTCAGTGGGGTTGTGTCCATGTCAGATGAATTATGGCTAGCTTCATGTAGCAATCCGTTGGGGATGGAGTCCACTTGATGATCTAAAATTTGATCTGAAGATTTGAAAATATGCATCCTTGAGTTCATTAAAACACTACCCTTCATTGCTTGCACTCTCAATTTGATGTGATAATCTTAAAAAATAAGATTTGTGAGAGTAGAAGATTGCTTGACAACCGGATCCCACCCATTTCTTCCACTGTGATCCATGGGGCTGAATGATCAGTACCTATGAATGTTGCCTCCACATCTAGATTTAGCTACTCTGCAGTTGTTTAAATATGAACTTTGCAACTATTATAGGCAACCATGAGCTCTTTACTATAGTAGTTCCTCTTTGTTGGCTGAAATCTTGGCGTATTATAAATAAAGCATGTTTTATAAGCAATAGAGAATGTGCACCAACACTTAGGGAAATAAAACTATTCTAAAAACAATAAAAATGTACACAAGCACTTGGAGGAATTGGGAATCCTAGACTATTATGAACAAGGGTAAGAAATTTTCCTTCTAGTAGCAATGTTTGAGATAGATTCCATTGACAAGAATCTGCAGTTCTTCACCATCCAACTTAGCCGGCCTGAAGCCATTGCTACCTTTGTATTCGGTGATAATATATGGACCACTCCATATGGCATTGAACTGAGAATGCTTACCTGGCTTCACATGATCAACATCCCAATTTAGTACCAAGTCTCCAACTTGGAATGTGTTGTAAATATCTCCCCCCCGGGTAGATATAGACAACTAGAAGAATATGGAAATCAAAGGAACTCAAAACCCAAATGTCAACATGAAGATAGATGCGCCAAGGCGCAGGTAAAGGGCGCATGAAAATGGATGTCGACATGAAGATAGATGCGCCAAGGCGTAGGTAAAGGGTGCATGAAAATGGATGTCGACATGAAGATAGATGCGCCAAGGCGCAGGTAAAGGGCATGAAAATGGATGTCGACATGAAGATAGATGCGCCAAGGCACAGGTAAAGGGCGCATCAAAATGAGTGTCGACATGGTAAAAGTTGCGCCTTGGTGCACGTAAATGGTGCATGACACAGAGTGTCGACATGGTAAAAGTTGTGCCTTGGCGCACGTAAATGGTGCATGACACAGAGTGTCGACATGGTAAAAGTTGCGCCTTGGCGCACGTAAATGGCGCATGACACAGAGTGTCGACATGGTAAAAGTTGCGCCTTGGTGCACGTAAATGGCGCATGACACAGAGTGTTGACATGGTAAAAGTTGTGCCTTGGCACATGTAAAAGGATGTCGACACAGATATGGATGCGCCTATGGCACACCTTTAGGAGGCACAACATTTTGAGCGCTAACAGGAAGCAGACCCTGGTGCAGATATTCAAATGGCCATAACTTTTGATTGGGAGCTCGGATTCATGAAAGGTTGGACTTTTTGGAAAGCTTACGAGGTCCTTTGTCCAACTATGAATGGATATCTATAATTGGGTGAGAAAAAATTCTTAAAATTGTGAAATACAGTTTGCCACTTTTTGGGTTCACTAGGGTTCTCACCTACCATCATAATGAGATGAATTAAATGCAACCTAGAGGTGGTTGGGGTAGATTTGGATTTCCTCTCTCTTTTATCTCTCATTCTTCCTATAAATTGTAAGGAGGGGATTCTTTCTAAAGGTTGGACATTCTTGTTATTCCCCTCCCTTCTTCTCTTTGGCAGGTGAATCTGTGGAGTTCAAACCTCCCATCTAAAACTGTAATGCAAATTTTCCTCTTGGCATTTTTTAGTGTATTGTATCAATCTTTGGAGAAAATAATGCATTCAATGGATGATTCTCAACCCTCTCTGTGTTCATTTGCATCCTTCTAATCTTTCTTTGCAAATCGGCTATCATGCATGATCTTGCATTGCATTTTAATGGTCTGTGTTTATTGGCAAGACAGGTGTTCTTCATTCCTCGGTGCATCACCTTTGTTAGTTTAGATTTATTTTTTACGCATCTCCTTACCCTGTCTCCTTGGCAAGTTAGATTAGGTTTTTGAGGAAACCCTCTACAAATTTTACGTGTGCATCTGAACAGAGGAATAGGAACCGGCCTTCATCCGGAGAGATTTTCCGATTTGGCAAGGTCCCACACTTGGGAAAAGCTCCATGTTATGCAATCACACTGAAAGTATCAACCCATTGAGTTGCGAGACATTGAAGTGCTTTGTGATTTGCCATCAACAAAATGTCTTTTCCTTAGCCTTCTTGTCAAAGCTATTCTTGATCAATGCTTGATCCTTTTCCATGGTCTGCACAACATGTTCTCTTGCTTCTTCTAATTCCATCATCTTTGCATACTTGATTTCCATAGGCTCAAAATCAGCTAGCTCCAGTTGTTTCATGAGTTCTAATGATGGCAACTCAAGTGATATAGGCATAAGCTTTGCTTCTTTCCTGTATACAAGATTGAATGGAGAGCTTCATGTAGATCTCTTAGGTGTGATCCTATTAGCCCATAGAGCTAATAAGAGCTTCGTGTGAAAATTTCTTTGATTCTCATCAAGAGTCCTTCTGATGATTCTCAGTAAGTTTTTATTTGTGGATTCTACTTGGCCATTACCCTGAGGGTAATAGTTTGAACAAGTCTTTGAGGTATATGCCATTCTTGACAACCCATTCGAGTGATCTTTGCACCAAGGAATGCCAATGCATTATCTAATATGATAGTAGTAGGGGAACCAAACCTTGTGACTATCCCTTCATAGAAATCCAAGATGTTGGATTCATTTGCCTCCTTAAGTGCCACTACTTCAGTCCACTTTGGTGAAATAGTCTTTTGCCACAAGTATCCACTTGTGGCCTTGACTTAATTTGGGTTTATCACTGCAGTGAAGTCCAATCCCCATTACATGAATGGACGATCTACCGAAATTAGACGAAGAGACAGGGCTGCTAACCTTTCCTTCCCTATGAAGAATTCACATTTCTTGCATTTCTTAATCCACGAGTAGTAATCACTAAACACCATAGGCCAATAGTGATAAAAAAATAACCAGATTATTACTACCTAATCTCGGACCCTTATAGGCTTTAATTATTTACCGATAATTTAATCCTTTTAAGTAATCAATTTAAAATAATGCAAGACAATAACAACAATTGTACACAGATTGATTATGGAGTTCGAAAATTGCCTACGTCTCCGGGTTCGTGATCGAACCATTCCACTAGTCAAAACTTATAAGTTACAATAGTACTTTCACAAGAAAACCTAATGGAATTTTACTTGCCTATCAGTACACCAATTCTTCGGATGACAAGGGTGAAAAATAGCACCCGACTTCCACCTTCCTGGCATACAATATCCTTCGACTATGATCGGCCTTCCCGATGCAAACAATGCGAAGCTAGCACTCCGGTCGACAATCCAGGATTTGCAAGTAATTGGTGTGGCTCAATGGGCCTATTGGGTAGTTTATAATTTACTCCCAATCACAAATATTTCATCTAATATTGCCTAAAATAATAGGCCAATAGACAATACCTATTGACACATCCCACAAATAAGCTTAACAAATAATAAGCTTGGGATCGGTGTCTCCATTGCACCGGTGTGTGTCCACAACAAGCTTAACAAATAATAAGCTTGAGTTGTGTCCACCGTTCCGCGCTCTAGCAATGAGCTTCTCCATTGCGCCGGTGTGTCCATTACAATAGAATGGGTTCCCTATTTATAAAAAAATAGAGCCCTTAAAAAATGCATTCCATATTATCCCTTAGGCTAAAAATACCATAGCCGTAGCATAGAATTTGGGATAAATTTTCCAAATTAACAGATTACATAGGAAATGGGATTAATACCCATTTTAGCCGATTAGCATTTTATAAGGGATAGTATCCCAAATGAGTGGCTAAGGTAAAGTGGGGTGGTTTGTTTATTTAATTGTGGATATCCCACATTTGGTGGCCTTTATATTTGGGTAAGGTTTTATTAAACCTTACCTACTCCATTCTTCACGTGGAACAGTCCACGCATGGACCTAGGCCCCTCCACCACTCCACATTTGATTGCATGGGTGGTACATGGCTGCTTTAGCTAATAAGTGGGTCGCATAAATGGGTAAGGCTAGGGGTGTTGACCGCTTCACGTGCATGCTTGAATTGGTAAATGCGGTCTATTGACTCCGCTTGTTTATACGTGGTCCCACTTAATGAATAGAATTTGATCCATTCGATGATGTGTAATTCAAACGAAATGGACCCACTTGTCGAGATGTGATTAGAAGATCGAACTCGTGGTGGCAAGCCACGTGTCACAAAGTGCGATTTGGTCCAATATTGACCAGTTGACCATAGTTTGACTTTCCCATTGACCGAACTTTGACCGAACATACTTAGAGCTCCCGATGTCCGTTTGTCACGTTCTCATAGTCGTTGGAAAGCTCTCGAGATGATATTCTGCACTAACACCACTTAGGGATGTTTAGGGAACTTTCAAAAATGATCCCATGATCACACCTCCCCACTGAGAAAAGCTTTTTGTCCCAAAAAGCTTCCATACTGTCCTGAATCTGGAAAACTCTGCTGCCACCTCGGAAGTGCTGCTGTAGTAGACCCTTGGGTCTTCTCCTCCAACCTTCTCATTTAGAAAACTCTGTTTTGATCCTAGGACCTATGGGTTATGGGTCCATGATGCTTTTGCTGCGCCACTCTGATATCCGAAGAAGACCTCCACGCCTCCGCTTGATGGTGCTAAGTTTTTGTATGAAACCTCAACGCTCCTTCTATGTGGTGCTAAGCTTCTTGATATCTGACAACAAGGATCTTCTTTAACTCTATAACATAGCTCCTAGTTCCAAGTTGATTCCATAGAATCTGAACTGGTTTGAAGGAACTCCATGTTATGTAGAGCTTTTATTGATCTAATGTCGGTGATGGACAATACCTTGTCCCTTTACAGACCTCAACACCTCCGATGCATGATGCTAAGCCTCTTTCAAGACCTCGAGCCTCCGATGCATGATGCTAAGTCATTCTGAGACCTCAATGCCTTTGATGCATGATGCTAAGCCTCTTTCAAGACTTCGAGCCTCCAATGCATGATGCTAAGTCTATTGATTAGCTACCATTCATATGTGTGGTCACAATGCCTTGACACCGAATGACGTTCCGAGCTAATCCTTTGAGAGCTCCTCTTGTTGACATACTAATATCAGGTACCATTCTGCTGCACGGTCACAATGCCTCTACACAGAATGAAGTTCCAACCTGACGTCAATGCCAATGGTGATTCAGCTACCATTCTACTGCATGGTCACAATGCCTCTACACAGAATGAAGTTCGAGCTGATCTCTATGAACTCTACTGTCTGCACAAATGGCAAATCAATCTCCAAGCTTTATATGAGTTATTTCCTATATCCAAGCTATAACAGGTAGTCACACGCTGATTAGGAGATATATTTGGAGTATTAATCAAATTTTCTAAGTAAGAAAATCCACTGAGTATTGTAAACCTTTCTCTCATCATTTTCTCACAATATCTGATCTCCAAACTTAATACTGGTCCTGGGTTGACTTGTCAACTGGTGGTGACATAGAAACCTCTTCTGCCTTTGCAATAGGCCTCCATTCCATCTTTGGCTTGCCATTACTCTGATGGCGAGATGGATGCAGTTTCTAACAATTTTCCACCTAATGCCCATTCCTCTGGCAATGAGCACAAAAATTCCTCTTAATCTCTTTTACGGGATGAGGAACTCTTTCGCCATTTCTCGACTCGCATGACGAGATTGGTCTTTCTCCACTGCATTGCAATGTGGATTGACTTCATTTGTCTCCTCCCTGCCAGAACAATGACTAAACAAGGAAAATATACTGCATTTTATGGTGTTAGAAAAATCACCAAAATAATTGCCCTCTGGGGGTCTTACTAATGCAAGTATAACAGAGTACAAACATTGCCCAAAATTGGGTCTTTAAACTAATGTTCCATGTCTGGTTAGATGTATACAAATGTTGCCCTCAAAGGGGTCTAACCAATACATTCTACCCTACACAATAGTTTTTTAGTTTTATCTGCATATGAGATATAACGGATTCATCCAAATAGAAATGCGAGAAAATTACTGAGTATGTTTAACCTGTCTCTCAGTCTATCCCACCAATCTGGAAATCTATAAGTAAAAGCCAATGCCATCCCTATCAAATCAACCTGTACTAATTAACCTGCTCGATACCAACTTGCTTCAGAGATTAGCAAGTTTGCAGGTGTCGATTACCAGCTCTGATACCAAACATGATCCGAAAATAACCAGATTATTACTACCTAATCTTGGACCCTTATAGGCTTTAATTATTTTCCGATAATTTACTCCTTTTAAGTAATCAATTTAAAATAATTCAAGACAATAATGAAAATTACACACAGATTGATTACGGAGTTGGCAATTGCCTACGTCTCCGGGTTCGTGATCGAACCGTTCCACTAGTCAAAACTTGTAAGTTACAATAGTACTTTCACAAGAAAACCTAATGGAATTTTACTTTCCTATCAGTACACCAGTTCTTCGGATGACAAGGGTGAAAAATAGCACCCGACTTCCACCTTCTTGGCGTACAATCTCCTTGGCTGTGATCAGCCTTCCCGACGCAAACAATGCGAAGCTAGCACTCGATCGACAATCCAGGATTTGCAAGTAATTGGTGTGGCTCAATGGGCCTATTGGGTAGTTTATAATTTACTCCCAATCACAAATATTTCATCTAATATTGCCTAAAATAATAGGCCAATAGACAATACCTGTTGACACATCCCACAAATAAGCTTAACAAATAATAAGCTTGGGATCGGTGTCTCCAGTTGCACCGGTGTGTGTCCACAACAAGCTTAACAAATAATAAGCTTGAGTTGTGTCCACCATTCCACACTCTAGCAATGAGCTTCTCCATTGCACTGGTGTGTCCATTACAATAGAATGGGTTCCCTATTTATACAAAAAATAGAGCCCTTAAAAAATGCATTCCATATTATCCCTTAGGCTAAAAATACCATAGCCCGTAGCATAGAATTTGGGATAAATTTTCCAAATTAACAGATTACATAGAAATGGGATTAATACCCATTTTAGCCGATTTGCATTTTATAAGGGATAATATCCCAAATGAGTGGCTAAGGTAAAGTGGGGCGGTTTGTTTATTTAAGTGGGATATCCCACATTTGGCAGCCTTTATATTTGGGTAAGGTTTTATTAAACCTTACCTACTCCATTCTTCACGTGGAATAGTCCACACATGGACCTAGGCCCCTCCACCACTCCACATTTGATTGCATGGGTGGTACGTGGCTGCTTTGGCTAATAAGTGGGTCACATAAATGGGTAAGGCTGGGGGTGTTGACCGCTTCACATGCATGCTTGAATTGGTAAATGCGGTCTATTGACTCCGCTTGTTTATACGTGGTCCCACTCAATGAATAGAATTTGATCCATTCGATGATGTGTAATTCGAATGACATGGCCCCACTTGTCGAGTTGTGATTAGAAGATCAAACTCGTGGTGGCAAGCCACGTGTCATAGTGCGATTCGGTGCATTATTGACTAGTTGACCATAGTTTGACTTTTCCATTGACCGAACTTTGACCGAACATATCTAGAGCTCCCGATGTCCGTTTGTCACGTAATCATAATCGTTGGAAAGCTCTCGAGATGATCTTCTACACTGACATAACTTAGGGATGTTTAGGGAACTTTCAAAAATGATCCCGATCAAATAGTAACCAACCTTCATTATTTTGAGAGTTTTTAATGGTGGAGAAAAGTGGCCTCCTGCTTCACCATCATGGAACTCATGTAATATCTTCTCAACTTAACCTATTCCAATGCATCTCAAAAGAACACCATGAATTTCCTTCTTGAACAAAACACCATCAATAAGCACATATGGGATGGATTGTAACCTGAATTATCTTCTCTTTTCTTTCCTCATTTCTTGAGGGAAAACACCTTTTGGAGATAATGCACCAAGTCTTGAGTCCAACATGGAATGGATGCATTTTAGCTGGTTGTTCTTGATCATTCTGTAGTAGTAGGACAACCTCTTCTTCATCTATTGACTCATCATGTGGTTTAGAAGTGAGATTCTCACACAAACCTTTCCCATGAACCAACTTGGTCACTTTGATTTCAATATCATACTCCATTACCTGAGTGATCCAACCTACTCTTTTCTTGTCATTCAAATCGTTGTTTAGGAGAAAATCCTTGACACCAACATGAGACACTAGTAGTTGAATCTTGTTGTTTGAGACCAAGTTTTGAACTTCTTCAAACTCCTAATGACAACAAGAACATGATTCTCAATGAAAGAATATTTTATTTCGTAATCTTGCAGGATTTGGCTGAAGAATGCTATGGGATGTTCTAAACCTTCTCTATTCAATTGTACCAAGATGGCTGAGAATGTATTTGATCCTCAAAATCATAAAACATGAAGTCCTTTGAAAATTATAGGTTAATAAGAGTTGGGGCTTGTGATATTGCATGCTTGATAGCCTCAAAACTCTTTTTCCTTCGATTTCCATTTGAATGTAAGACTCTTCCTCAACATAAATGTTAAAGGATTCACAAGAGTGGCAATTTTAGGCACAAATCTGTAGACAAATTTTATCCTTCCTAAGAAACTTTGGAGAGATTTCTTATGATGTGGCAATGGAAGTGTTCAAATGGCTTCAACTCTTTCAAGATCAATTTTCAACCCTTATTTTGAGACGATGTGTCCAAAAATTTTCCCTCATGTGCCAAGAATATAGATGTTTTTGGGTTTAATGACACTCCAAACCTTCTACACCTTTGAAATAATTTCCTGAGGTGAAAGAAGTGATCTACTGCATTCTTTGAGAATATGGTAATATCATCTAGATATACCAGCACTACCTTATTGATTAAGCCTTTGAATATCCATAGCTAGCTGGAATGCTGCTCCAGTGTTTGAAAGTCTAAATATCATCTTCTTATAAGCATATGTGCCACATTTCATAGTGAAGGTTGTCTTGAATTGATCTTCTTCTTTCACCACTATTTGATTATAGCCTGAGTAGCCATCTAGTAATGAAAACATTTCAGAACCAGCTACAAACTACAAGATTTGTTCCATTGATGGAAGTGGATAATGATCCTTGAGTGATGATCTATTTAGATCACAAAAGTCTACACACAACCTAATTTCTCCATTTCTCTTCCTCACCGGCACCAAATTTACAACCCAACTTGAATGTTTGATAGGGAAGATGATGCTAGCTTCAATCAGCTTGTTCAACTCTTTCCTCATGAGAGGTTCAATGTGAGGATTCACGGCCTTTGCTTTTGTCTGATAGGCTTGGATTTTGGATCTAGCTCAATAGTATGTTGAGCCAACTTTGGGTTGAAACCTCTTAAATCCTTATAAGTCCAAGAAAAGACATCTGGGAATTCTTTACAAAGATGAACAAATTTATATTTCTCTTGTGGGGTACTTACTTTGCCAATTTGCAATGTCTTACCTTCATCTACCGAAATGGGCTCTGAATATTCACCCTTTACCTAAATGTTTTCCTTCTCCTTCCAGAATTGATCCTTAGGATTGGATATTGATTCTAGTGTCACTAAACCTTTGGGTAGTGTATTTATCCGTAGCTGCACTACTTGATCCCCGTACTGCTGCTCTAGTTTTTCTTGATTCTTAGCTGAGAATTCAGCCTCTTCATGTAAGAAATTATTGATCTTTTGATCTTTCTTAAACACCTTCTAGCTTATGTTATTTTCTGGAAATGCTGGCCCTACAATCACATGGATATGTGGTTGTGTTTTGTCTCTCTTAATGATATCCACCACATCAAAAATTTCTCCAACTCTTTGTCAACCTATCTGCAACTTCATTCTTCTTCCTAAGTATAGACTCGATGTTGAAAGCTTCAAAATCCTCCATCAGGTCCCATACCCTATTTTTGTAGCTCCTAAGTAGGTCATTCTTTGTAGCATGTTGCCCCTAACTTGATTGACTATTAGCTTGCTATCACCAAATACCTACAAATTCTTTGTGCCTCTTTTCCTATCCCAATGAAGGCCATGAATCAAAGCTTCATATTCAGTTGTATTGTTTGAACAAGAAAACTGGAAATGAAAGGCTGAATAATACTTGATGTTCTGTGGTGAAACCAACATTGCACCACCTCCAAAGCACCTTGTTTGCTTCTTGAGCCATCAAAAATAGTTTCCAAAATTCATTGTCATCCTTATTTTCTAGCTTGGTGATGTTAGGAATGGGTGAATTTTATTCGTGTACACAATATACACCCAATTCAGATTCTTCCATTTCCTTAAATGGGTCAAACGCATGCCTTTTGTTTTCCCATTCATCCAGAGTCAAATTTGGAATACCTTCGACCTTGGTACCCATTTCTAGATCAGTTGAACACTCTTCCTAGTCAAAGGCTGAGCAATTTGCATTGATTGGGCTTGACACATGGGGCTCAATGTGAAACTTTACAATTGTCTTAGATCTATTGATTGCTTTAGCTCGATACCTTGTTTTGAAGAGCATGTGTGACCAATCTGCTGATAGATATCCACCAATTTTGGTAGTGAAGTCTCTTGATAGACATAATGCAAAGAGTGGTGGAAGGTCAATTACAGACACATCGTGCAAGACTATGACATTTGGACATGGAAGTAGTGTTAGGATTAACCCCTTGATAATCCCATCTATTAAATCTTTATGTCCCATCTAGTTGCACTACTCCTTTCAACACTGGCTCATATTTTAGACCCAATTGATCTACTATTTATTTAGGCATCACTAAGCTACTTGTACCCGAATCGATCATGCACTTATGTAACAAGTGGTTCCCAATAATCAATGACACATAGAATGGTGCAAGCTTTTAATTTTTACTTGGTTGACTCCCACCCTATTGTAATGCATTAGTGAGGACTTTCTCCTATCCTTGGTTTGATCCATTTGAGATGGACAAATTGGCCATTCTGGTATGCAACAAATCTCATTGTCCTGGAATCGCTAGTGACCCCCACATAGAAATGTTCACATGTGTTTTCTTCATTTGGTCGATGATGTTGAAAGGGGGAGAATTATCCTTTTGTTGCCCCTTACTTGGCACAAATTTCTTTGGAGCTCGAATATGCACATGTGATCTTTGCAATGGGTTCCTTTGGCTGATTTTGCACATTTGGGGCTGCATTTGGTTTACTAACTCCTTGTTGTGTAGGATTGGGCTGAGAAACTATAGGGTTAGACATTTTTACCTCCTCTATGTTCCTCTTCTTTGACCGTGTATTGGTTACTACACTTTGAGAATGGGTTTAATTTATACCACAGAAATCTTTAGGTTGCCAATTGACAAGTGTGGTCTCATTTGTAGGTGCCTCTTGCTGAGATGCTCCCTACTACTGATTTCTATCTTGGCTTACCTCTTGTTCCATGCCATTTGTTGTCACCTTAAGAGCTTTATTAAAAGCACCATTAAAACACATTGATTGGGTATGGGGTTGATTGCATGGGAAGCACCATTCATATTCTTGAGCCATGTTATTTTCACTAGTACCAAGGCTTTAGATGTGGATGTAGAATTGGGATTGTAAGGCTGGAATGGTCTATTAGTAGGAGGTTTTACTTGGTTCTAATTTATAGCTTGAATAGGTAGCCTATTAGGCTAATATGGAGGTTTATTGGGTTGGGTTTGAGGTTGATATGACCTGAAATTTTGAGCTTGTTGCCTCTTGAGTGTCACCAACTCATTACCCAAGTTTTATAGTTACTTCATGACTTCTTGGAGCTCGCTTGAGGTACTAAAAGATGAGGTAGAAGCCTAAGTTGAATTATGATTTCTTGGAGAAGGAATAGGAGCTAATGTATTTTCTTGACTAGTGCTTGGAGCTCCTAGTTCTAGATATAGAGGCATAAGTGGCCTAGGTGAAAGTTTACTAGCTTGAATTAAGCAATTTTCAGCTCTAATAGAAATGTTAAAGGCTAGGTAAATTTATACCTCCCATAGACTGTATCATCATGGAAATATCAGAATTTAAATCTTTAAGAAAGTATAGAAAAACACCTTTAGCTGTTGGTCTCATGGCTAATGGAATCCTATCCCATGTCCTTTGAAATATGAAGTTGAAATCTATTACCTATTCATTAGGAGCTCTCTTAATTGTTGTCAATTGTTCCAATAAAGGCATATTATCTCCCTTTTCCGCAATTGATTATGGAGGGCTATGCACAAATGGTCTCAATTCTTGATAGACCCTAGTGTTAGGTTCCTAAACCATTGCAAATATTTACCCTTAAAATATGAAGCTAACAACTTGACCGCAATATCCATTTCATTGATTTCATGAATTGCAAAGACATTTGCAATGTCCTGGATGTGGTCAATTGGAGTTGTCTAGTTCTCTCCAGTAAAATATGGAATGTTCTTGATCTTTGCAACCTGGGCTGGATTTTGTGCATTGAGAGAAATCGAGTTCTTTGCCCGGTGAAGTTGACATAGGGATTGGGATGCTATCCTGATTGGTTGGAGAACTCTAGTTGATTGAATAAAAGACCTTCCAGGAGGAGGTGTTGATCTAAGGTTCTATTCGGTGGGGATGGAAACCTTTGATATTTTCTTCCTCTTCTTGCTCTATCTGGGGACAAGTGCATATAGATTAATAGTCCCTCTTCTCTACTTCTTGACCTTGTTTTGATTCTTCTCATGAGTCTGACAATCTTGAACTACTGAAACCAATGGATTATGCCTCTTAGGAGTCGTTAGATGTGTAATTTTAGAGATTCTTACAAGCTAGGAACCTACTACAAATACACATCAATCTTGTTGTGATTAAAATAAAGACATCTGGTCCCACTACAGGCATGCAAGAAATGTTATCACTGAATCAAAACACCCTATGGTTTGCACAAGTGTGTGTGCTTTAGCTCACAGTGTGATTGGATAACATGGGTATTATCTCTAAGTTGTGGGACTTGCTACTTGAGATAAACCTCCAGAGAAATCTGGTTCTTTCTCCTAAACTACCTACCACAATCTACTCTAATGCATGTAAAACTATCTAATCCTTATCTAAATTTCTAAGGGACTAGGGAGAGAGAGTGCATGAAATTAAAGCCAACACTAAAGTGGTGATACACCAGAAAAGGAGAGTGTGAGAATAGTCTTCCAATGTGTGAAAAGTAGAAGCAAAATGTAAACTAGAGGGGTGATAACAGTTCTCCACAATCTAACAACTGCATTCACAACAATATTTCATGCACACATAATGATAATGCATCTATGAAAAAGTATAAGATAGGCACAATATATATGTAATGAGATTGATAGAGCAAGAGGAATGTAAACAAAAACAACAGGGGATGATACATCCACAAAATTGCATCTATTGCTTCATGAGTATACACAATCCAATCTATTACAAGATAAGGGCCTAGATCACCATACAAGGAGTAAAACTACAAGGGAATGCAACACATTGGCTTCACAAAGCAACTTTGACAAATTTTTTCTACTTAAAACTATCTCCTTTACAATGAGCCCAACACTCTAATTTATAGATTTCTAAGAGAGAGAGAGAGAGAAGGAAAATGAAAATCTCAAAATATGTCCTTCAACCACTTGTAAGATGTAGTAAATGAAGTGAAATGATGTTTTGTTGCTTACAAAAGGCTCCCCATACTATCCCATGACTTGCAACAGTGAGAAATGTCAGCCCATGCTCCATTGAATGCATCCCAACTACCAAATAAAACACTATTATGAACTGGGCATGTTTTCTAAAAATCACCATCGATTTCTCATCAAATTCCAAATATCTTGATTTTTATGAATTGGGCTTGGAACCATGATTCCAACAGTTCCAATTTTGTGTGTTTTCTTTAATAAATACAAAATTAATGACCATTTGAGTGCGAGCAACTATTTTGGGTATGCTAGGCATTTTTGTCATTTAACAGGACTGAGCATTTACTTTTTTGCAGCTGAAAATGTTTCTTTTATTTTAATTTATCTACCCTCTTCAAAATTAAAAAATCCAATTTCTGAGGTGTAGAGGACATCGTGCTCATTCCAAAAAGTCTAATTTTGTGAAAATTGGAGCTCGGGGTCAAACGTTATGGCCATTTGAAGTTTAGGAGGGTCAGACATTGAATTTTCCTTTGCATGCAGGAATATCAGCCATTTCAGTTCCTGGTGTCCCACTTCTCCCAATGTTGACTAGGCTGCTAGGGTCATTGACAACCTCTTCGCTCGCATCCCTTCGACCCACTTTGAATAATTAGACAAGCTGATTTTTTGGGTCCCTAATTATCTCTGTACATACTTGTGCTTCTGGACCGCTTCGACCCAAATTTTCCACACAAAAAAGGAATGTAGACATTTTGGCTTTCTAGATCCCACATGTCCCAATTTCCCATGCATGATGTGGACCACATATACCCAAATTTACGGATTTTAACTTCCTATGACTATTTCGGGCTTTCGGGTTTCGGACGTCTCGTGCGTACCTATGGAACCTGGGCTCCAAAAACCTGATTTTGCTGATTTCTTTGTAAATCAGACATTTCAACGACGTGGGTCCCAACTTTCCAACACGTACCTTTGCTTCCTAGATAGCTTCGACTTGAATTTTCTGCAAAACAAAGGAATGCAGTCATTTCGGCTCTGTGGGTCTCGCATGTCCCAATGTCTTGTGGACCACGTGGACCAAATATACCCGTTTTTCTGAGTTGAACTACCTATGGTGATGTTGGGTTTTTAGGTCTCGGATGTCCTACATGTACTTGTGTGGTTTGGGCTCAAAAAACTTGATTTTTCCACACAACACTAGCACAAGTAGAATTTTTTGCATCTTTTGCAATTTTTCAACTTCTTGGATTTTTCTCTAGATGGGGAAGTTAGAGAGAAACCAAAGGGACCCCTAAAATCTGATTTTTCTGTCTTTAGACCAATTGTACTTGCTCAAGCTAGAAGAAATGATGTAGGTTATCCAAGATTACCTTGAGGGGTGAATTTTGGATAACAAGCATCGGCTGCCCACCCTCCATTTGAGGCATAAATAATGCTTTAGATTGAGGTTGTGCAACAAGTATTATATTCAGAATGAATTTGGACAATTAACAGCTGAATTAGGCTGATTAGAAGGTAAACACCACTCTTTTGAAGCCATCTTGACTATACAAGAGTGATAGATGAACTAGGAGCTTTAGGATCAAAGTGTCTTTGTTGATAAGGTTGTCTATAGTTCGATGTTGCTGATATGGAATTTGGTAAGGCTTGCTAGACTGGGTAACTTTATTGTCAATTGATATTGGTTTGTTCCCCATTGTCTTCAAGGCCTTACAATTTTCATCTATATGTGCTACAACAACATGTTCTATTATGGTAATGTTTTGTGGAGCAGTGCCAAATCTAATATAAGAGGCATTGAAGGCCTTGGGGCTAATTTGTCAACTTAAATAAGGTTGTTTTCATCCCTAATAGTAATATCATAAGCTGTTGGGAGAGTAGTTCCTCCCATAAATTGAATCCTAGATGAAATATTGTTATTTAAAGCTGTAAGATGGTATATAAATGTATGATTAGTTTGATGCTTAACATTGGATGGAATTATTTCCCAAGCTCTAGAAAATATGATGTTAAAACTAGCCATAAATTCATGAGGAGGTATCTTTATTGTAGACATCTATTCTATGAGAGATAAATGATCACAATTCTCTTGAAAATGTTTAAGTAGTTGCCCCCATAATTCATCCATAGTTGTTATGATCCCTATCGGTAAATTTCTCTACCATTGAAAATTTTTTCCTTTAAATAATGCAGCTAAGAGTCTCAAGGTTACATCTTCATGAGTTACATTATGGACTGCATAAAGGGCTGCAATATATTTAAGATGATTAGTAGGGGTAATATGATTTTCACCAGTAAATGAAGGTAAACCTTTCAGGGAAGTAACAATTATATCATGATAGACTTGAATTATTAAAGGGCTGCCATTAGTAAAGGTCATAAAATTTCTAGGTGGTGGTGGTGGTTGATACATGATTACTTAGGATTTGAATAACAAGATTAACACATGGTGAAGGAAGGGGAGGAGGGTTGCAAAACTAGGCCTATTATAAGGTAAGGTATTGCCAACTCTTCTTCTTCTTGTAAAATTTAAAGGTAATGAAATAAAATCAGCAGGAAGTCCTCTTACCGATGATCTTGTAATCACTTTAGTCATGGAACATCCTGCAAAACTGGTTAAATCATCCTTACATAGTCGCCAAATAATTTCTTTTGATTTTTAATGGATTGTTACAGCTTTGTTCCTCCAAAAGTGATTTTATTTCACTGTAAATCTGTTGTAAATTGTTGTAATCTACTATAGATCTGATCCGGTCCCACCGGGCATGCAAAAACTATTATCTCTCATAAGTGCACCCTTGTTGAGAGATGACAAAAGGGTTCTAAAATTTCCTTATCTCTCTATTTTGTAAATACAATGGAAGCAACTCATGTTTGTGGGTTTACCCATTATTGAGGTGAGTCTCCGATATCAAGGACGGTTCATTATTGATGTATCCTAAACTAATGTTTTGGGGTATTGATGGTAATAATATTGTTGTAACTAAATTAAAATGGGGTGATACACCAAATGTATTGAGGGATTTGACTGAGTACATGCACAATAAAATTGACAACAAATTACAGATGTATGAACCAATGGTTTTCAACAAAATATTAAGGTAAAACACTTATGTATTAAGGGATAAATCATAACAACACAACAAATTAAACATGCACACTAAGACTATGTAAGATGATTAATCAGGGAATTAACATTCACAATAATTAATGGAAAGATACACACCACTATAAATAATTGGAAAGGTAATAACTAGCTCTTATTCAAGGGTAAAAATGGCAAAAATATGCTTCAACACTCGGTGTCCAAAATTCCTCCTTTGTGCTTCTTTGCTAGTGCACACAATGTATAACAAAAATACTTCATCAAAGCCATCCTAAAAAAAGCTGATGTAGTTTGTATTGGCCGATGCATGATAATTTCACCCCTTTATCATGAATAAATAAAGGAATAAAAATAGACATGCTGATTACAATAAGGAAATAATAGCCTTAGTTACAAAAATACATTTAGTCAAAGTGTAGTTGACTGCTCTATTTTTACACAATAAATAACTTGGGTGAATAATTTTAGCCAACAATAGCTCTTACTTGGTCTACAATTATCCTCCAATGTGCATGCAACTTGGTCTTCTTGCTATTAATTAAATAATCATACTTAATCACTAATGTGGCACATGCATATTCACCCACTTACAAGAGTATTTTGGCTTTATCTCTTTTTTTTCCTCTTGTGAAGGCATGCAAAATACATTATGTGCAAGAAAAATAATTCTCTTCATCTCCAACACTTAGCAAAATTATTCAACCTCTCTGTGGGGACCATGTTTAGGCATGTGCAAGAAAATAATACCTTTATTTTGTGAAAAATAAGGTAATTTGGACTTCAAAATAATCTCCATGTGCTTTGATGTTGACCTCTACATGCATTATCCTTCTTGTGGGGACTACTTCACTCATCTACAATGGGACCCTCTTTTTATTTGTTCATATTGTGTAATCCCTATTTGAAACATGCTCCATTCGAATACATGGCATAGACTATGATCTTTGTTTGACCCTTATGACACATTATCTAAAAACCTAAGTCTAATGTCCAAGAAATAATTTGTTTAAAAGTGGGTCGACCCCTTTGATTTGATCATTGCACATACACTAGTCTTTGAGATCATTTGGATAGTTGATGGTACATATGTTATTATTACACCTTAGTTAAGGTCAATGCAATGATAATATTAAACTGGGTTTGGTCCCCTTTGTGATGATGACTCACCCTATTATTTGATTTATCTGGTGGCACTGACCATGTTAAGGTTGGGGTATTGATCTTTATGTGCCATGTAAGTACGTCACTAAATGTGGTAGTGTTAGGAAACCGTGGAGTTTGCATTGTGATTGGGTGATTTTGATATTTGATGTTGATCTTTGACACCCTAGGGAAACTATGAAACTAGGGTAGATTTGAATGACCCTACTATGTTTTTGATGGTTTGCATTGATGACCATAAATTTTTCTACCTAACATATCTACATGGTTGACCTTGTAATCCATGACGACCTCATGGTTCAATTGTGAGTTAGAATTTTGCATCATTGATTATGTAAATTCACATCTAGATGGTTGATTACTAACTCTGGATGAGTTAGGTTGAGTACAAACTCATCGAGCCAATCATTTTGTCATTTTCATTTTCTCTCCTGAGCATTGAAGCCTAGAAAATTTTCCCCAGAACACCATTAATTTGATTATTCGATCTCGTTTCTTTGTTTTTTTAGCCTATGAGAGGGTCTGCGAGTGTGCAAACTTGAATCCTATGTCATTCTTCACTTCTTTTTCAAGCATTCCGTGAGGGTGGAAGTCATTATCGTGATTTTTAAGTTATAAAACTCTAAAGCTTAGCCTCTTGAGTATGATTTAGTGTATTTTTTTAACTTTGTGAGGCTCTGTGACTTCGAATACTTGTATATTTCTACCATTTTTATATTTTTGAGCTCTCCTGTGAATTTTTGGTAACCATTATCAATCCAATTGAGCTATTTCTAACAGAGGTGAGATCTTTCTATCTTGAATGCCATTCTGGTTCATTCTTCGTATTTGGATGCATAAGCACTAATATTTCACTTCATTTGCATTTTTATTATGTTTCGTGGAAAACTCGAGTTCAAAAATCACTCTGGTCATTGTTATTTTTCACTACATATGAATATATTTTGAGGGTTCTTAAAATATTTATTACAAATGGTGAGTTCTTGATATTTTATTCATTCCTTAGAAAATTTTAAACTATTCTAGGTTGAATGGAGAAGCTTGATCATTTTAGTCTAAACCTGTACTAAAACTTGTTGATGTTCCTATTCATACCTGAATTGGATTTGCATTTGTTTTATTTCTAGCTTTGGAAACTTACTTATTACTATAGCTCGGTAATTTAGTTTTGATTGTTTACATTTTTTACACTTGGTAGAATATTATTCATTCACCTTTTCAAAATGAACTCTTTTTTCTTTATGAAATCTCCTTTCCAAACTTTAACTGAAGCATTATACTAAAAACTTGATCTAAAACTTTGTCCGTAGCTTGATGGTATTGTTAATTGCATTTGCATATTTGAGTTTATATTTGATAAATGATGAACATGTATCTTGATCCTTTTGTATTTAGTTTTGTGATTTTTTTATTTTGTGCAATGTGTCTTATACTCTCCATGTATTCTACTTGTTACTATTTTTATTGAGAAATCCTTTGTTTTTAGAGATGTGTAGGCTCTAGTTAAGTCATTCCTTAGTATTCTCGAGTTTGAGCTCTAGGAACCTTGCCTTATGAGCTCTGAAACATTGTCTCAACTCTATTTTTCTTTGATGGCTCTAGATAGTTGCTATTATAAATACCCTCATTCGAACATTGAAACCCTTTTCTTTTACTTATTCTGGAAGGCTTAAAATTTAAGCACAATGTTTGTGTCATTGATCCTTAAAAACCCATAGATGAACTTTTTGTTTTTAAATAGTGATATGTAACATGATGGATTATTCCTTGATCTATTTTGGAACACTTTGTTTTTCTCTAATCCATTGTATCCTGAAGTTAGGCATAACTGAGTTTCTTTTGCAAGCTTTTATTGATGATTATATTTGTACTGGAGATGTTTGAAATCTTGATCTTATGTACCTTTGATCTTGAATATCTGTAGCTTTTGAATCAATCTATACTTTATCATCTACATTCTCCTCAATTATGATTCCTTACTTGAAGGACTTGAAGTACCTTCTTTTCAATGCAACTGTGTTATGAGGCCTGATGGTTGCCTTTTATATCATCTCAAGAAATTCGTAATCCCTTTCAGCTTCAAATAAATAGTGATCTTTATCACAATCTATTTTAATCTCCTTCATTTAGTTGTAATGAACTTGATAAGGATTTGTGCTTACATAGAGTGAACAAGATGTAATTTCACCTTAAATTGGACCTTGACCTTAATTGTACTTGATCATATATGAGATGAATGCATTTATTTGATTTAACTTGCAGAATGTGGTACTTTCTGATTTGAATATTTCAAAGTATGCAATGAATGACTTTTGTATTCATCAATCTTTTACTTCTTGCAAAGCAATTTTGTTCTTAAAATACAACAGGTTATATTTCTTTTCCTTTTTTACATGTACCTGCACATTCAGAGAAACTAGTTATAAAACAATAGGCTTTTTGGGCTCTCTTTAAGTTCCATGGTATTTATTATTTTATTTCTTTTTGTCTGTCATGATTCTGGGAATCATATGTGCTTCTGCAAGATACTGCTTTTTAATTTTTTATCATCTTTGATGTACCTTATGCCTGTTAACTTCAAATGGTTCATTTACATGCCCGATAGCACTGAGAATATAGATTAAACCCCGAGCTCAAAAATTGACAAACTTCTCTTTATGTTTCATGTACATTGATGGAATTGGCTGATGGAGATTAACATTAGGATGATGTAACTAGGCGAAGATAAAGAGAAGACCCAAAAGGCAATGATGGTTTTTTTCTATATTACTTTTCATTTAGCTTTGTGTACATGTATCTTTTGCTTCAATAGTCATAAGTTACATCCCATGACTGTGTGGGAAAAATTAAATTTCTTCATGAATAAATGACATTAATTTCTATAATTGAGTTGTATACTTCTTTCTACATTCAACTTTTATGATATGTATTGATTGTATAACAAAATAAATAACTCAATCACATGATTAATCATATTTAAACATAAAGAAATAATGATATTTGATGTACCTATAACTTAATAATGGAATCTTCTACATGTAAGATGAAAATTTGTTTGTTATTTTTTGAGTTTAACATTTCACCTAAAGTGTGATTCCCACCTTCATCAAGGTAATGCATTGGTCCTTTGAGGATATTGTGTTTCCTTTTTTAAAATAAACATGGAATAACAACCTATGTTAGGTGTTACATTCTATAACACCACACATAGCTACAAATTGCATGCTATTAATTAATTATTGTAACTAAAAACAAAATGAAAACTATATGACTTCCCCCTAGTTAGGTCCATTTCGTCAAGGCCTTCCATCGAAAATAAAGTTTCCAGTTTCCATTATACAAGAGTGTAAAAATGTCATAAGGTTTCACATGTAAAATTATAAGCCTTATCCTACTCCTTTCCTTTCTAGGGTTAAGTTGGTTTTGATTACTCTATTCCCTTGGTTGATCGTAACCTTTATTGACAATTGATGGGGAACTTGATTTACCTTACTCACACTCAGCTATATCTATTATATGTTATTGGGATCATGTCTAGATTCATGAAGGATCCTCATGAGTTGCATTGGAAAGCAATGAAGTGGATCCTTCAATATATTCATTGCATTCATACAAATGACACTAAATATGTAGGATAGATAGAGATTGACTTGGTTGGATATACTTACTCTGATTGGGCAAGTGATTTAGATCATTGAAAATATACCTCAGGCTACAATTTATCTCTTGGTTCGGTTCCTGTTAGTTGGTGTAGAAAGAAGAAGAATTCCATTTCCATATCATCTATAGAGGTAGATTACAAAGGAGTAGTTAAAGTTTCCAAGGAAGTTGTTTGATTGTAGGGTATCTTGACATTGTCTTGTATTCACTTTTCGGGGCATACCATTATCTACTATGATAACATGATCACCATATGGATTTATCAAAATTTGGTTCAATATTAGTGGAAGAAAAAAATTGAGATCTACAAGAACTTCATACGAGAGCTAATAGATGAAGAAATCATTGATTTGCATTATTGTCAAACATCTTATCAGGTTATAGACATATTCACCAAACCCTTCATTGAGGAATTTTTTTTCACTCATGGCCTCTTCATGGGATGAGGTTTCCTACAACTACCCATCTTCTTCGGGATTTCAAGTCCATTTTCACCTCTTCTTCTTTTCTAGAGATATATTTTTACATGGGTACCTAATCAAGGCTTTACTTTATGGGCCCTATTGACACACCTATATTAGTTTTCTAGGGGATTTATCTTTATGTTTTGACTTTCCATGAGCTCTACCTCAAGTTTGATGATATGTGTTATTAGTGTGTGTTACTTTCTTTTTTATCACTTTATGTTTCATCCAAACCACACAACGGTGAGTCATCTCATGAAAAAGATCATATGTAATAGGAGTTATCTGGAACATGGCATATTTTTCATATAATATGCCATTATCATATGCATCAATAGCATAATAAGAGTTACATTCCCTATTTTGAATATTAATTTCTCTTTCCCTCTTAAAGGGAATTATTGTCCAGGCATGGGAGTTACAAAACATTCCTATATGCACCATCATTTGTTTTAAATCTATGAGTATGCTAGAACTATTTTTACCTTATGCATGATTTTCCATTATTGTTTGATTCTTGCTGATTACTTGGAGCATCACGTTACAAATGAAGTGCAACTTGTTCAATGTGCACGAGGTTCGAATTGATCCTTGTAGAACAATATAATAATTCTTAACCTTATGATGTGCCATAAGAGCCAAGAAACTTTTGCAATTTTCAACATAAAACAATAATTAACAACTTTCAACTACAATATTTATCTTGTGATAAGATATAACCATTTTTTTTCTAAAAACAATATATTGCAAACTAAATAATGAGGTTCAATACTAATATTAGAGGGATAAAATATTATTTTGAAAACATATGAAAAAAACTCATATATATGATCATACATCTAGGTTTACCTTCATTTTTCTCCACTTTACTTACAGAATGACACCTAATGGTTGAATTTGCATAGAATGATGTTAGGCTCACCTCAAAAAATGTCCAAAAAAAGCCATTATTGGAGAATTTAAATCTTGAATGCGCATTCACATATTGCAGATAACTACATTTAAAAGAGATTCACAATCATTTGCGATGAAGTTATTGAAATGAAATTACACTAGATAAAATATTTTTAGAGGTGATCGGTCATTCATTCTTAATTTAAATTATTCCTAATGCATTTTACATTTTGGACAACTTCATATTATTTCTGTAGAACCCAAATATGAGTAGAAACATAGAGGATCTACTCGTATTCATGTATTTGTATGGATTTAAAATACACAATATAAGGATCTATTAGAATGAGATGATCCCCTATAATTAAACATAAGGACATCTTATTTGACAAAGTACTGAAAGCACAAAATCCAAGGGTCCTAGAAAATTGTAGTGGTGTCTTGCACCAGTGAAGCCTCAATAAACCATGTTTTTAGACATAAATGGGATACTTTCATCCAACTCTTTAAAATATTGTGAATAATTAGTGAATTGAGTGTAGTGAAAAAAATAATGTAGTAAAGCGACATGTGTTTTGAAAGAAGGGTGTTACATGTCATTACATTTATAAATCCATTTTTCCAATATAAGACCATTCATCTATGTACATAAATGTAAAATGGAATAAAAGCTACATACTAAAACATAATGATACATGAGTAAACATAGAAAATTCAAACATGTTAGTAATATGAATTTAAGCTAATTTCAACTTCCTTCCTATTGTGTACCACCATGTAGGTTTTCTTTATATAGTGTGCATCAAAGGTAGAGAGGAAATCATAGATATACCACCACATATTGAGCATAATATTGAATAAAGTTAGCACGTTGAAATCCTTAAAAATATTTCCTATTAAAAGTTCTTATATGAAACTATGGTTGATTGTGACATTGCTTTAGAAGATATGTGTCACTTATGCAAAAACATCCTCTCTTGGTGTGTAGCCATACATTCATTTCCCTTTCAATTTGTAAACATGCTTTTAATTTCATCATCATAGACATCACGAATGGGTATGATATTCATTATTTAAGACGTATATAAGAAGCATTCCATGTACATCTAAAATATATCTCGATCTCTAATGATGCACGTACATGTTATTTTAATAATAGAAGGAAAGAGATGAATGGAGGACAAAAAAACATAAAAACTTAGTTATGTCTTTCGTTAATATTATGATGTTCATGTAGTTGATGTTCCTTCTTATACATAATTTTTTTGGTTTGAAATTTAACTTTACAAACCATTTTGAAACATATAGGATGACATTGACATAACCACAGGAAAAATAGTTCACAGTGAGAAGAAAAAACAAACTATTACCAACCTTTAAATATAGAGAGTTTAATTATTCAAGATGGAACTATTACTAGAAAAAAAAGTAGTGATAATGACCTTAAAGGAAAATTCCATTTTGAAATGGAACTACAAGAATGGGAGAATATATCCCAAATGATGATCCAAACAATGACCTAGGTGGCAATTATAGTGGTGCAACTTTTGGGAGGCATAATGTTTGAATTATAGATTTGATTAACTACATTCAAAATGTGTTAGAAATATTGGAACATGTAGAATATGATGAAAGGGTGTAGAGCTATGTTCATAAATAATTTACCATCGAAATCCACTTCTAAAGTTCCCAAATTGCAATTTTTGTAGTGGTGTCTAAAAATAGTAAATTCATAAACAATCTACATATGTAATTAACGGAAAGTGAATCACCTCATCTCCCTAGATATTAGGTGATGTTCCAAATTCTTCTGATGTATCTTCAAATTTCTCAAAGTAGTAAATAAATAGATGTAACTTTCAAGGGAAAGGCACACATTTTCTTTGAAAGAAAGATATTGTAGCCACATTCTCTTGAGCAATATACGTATCTTTTCATAGATAGTTTTGAACATTAGAAATCTCTTCTCAGGTATATATATATTTTACATCTATTACAATTGTTAATATATCATCTAATCCCAACACCCCTTAGTTTTGGATCACATGCGCCGATCTAGGAATGAATCAATTAATGAGGTAAATGTGTTAGGGATCAAAACTTCATCAATAACAATGATTGGTCAAAGAATTGTTTCTTTATTTACTTCCAAAGTAATAATCCTAAATTCATAGATCAATCATGGATTGAGAATCATCTTCTGGTTGTTTCTTCCTCACGGTGGCCCAATTTCCCTCCTTATATAAAAAATAAACAACTTGCATAGATCATTTTTATTGTGAATGTTATCGTTAAATGATAACTTCCACCGTTAAATGTTATTTTTAAAGATACAACCATTAAAGGAAAATCCAACATAATTGGTTGGATATAAAATCCATTGAAAATACTTTACGGGTAAAGAATTTCCTCTCTTATCTTACCGACTCTAATAGGTATTAATACATTCAACATTAATGCATCTAATATAAAATTTGGGATTCAAATACCCATTTAAGAAATGAAGGCTCTGAAGGGAAAGGAACCGGTTTATTTTTACTGGAATGTGTGAGTAACATATAATACATTCTCATTGGTGAAATGATAGATTCACGAGTGAAAAATGTTGATAAATATAAACTACAAGATGGGTGAGTAATTCATTCCTATAACAATGAGTATTCATATAGTTACTTAATTATACTAGTGGGAAACTTGGGTTAGCTTACCTATGTTAGCAACATAAAAATTTATGTAGGTAATTCATTTGGTAACATACTTTGGTGAAAATTTTATATGGTCATTATGTTGGATACATTTATTTGTAAACATTGAATAAATCCACAAAAACTATAATTTAAACATTTAGTAACCAACATTAGAAATGCATAACCAAAAATAGAGGATTAGAATATTTTGATATCATGTATACACTATTTCATGTTTACATTACAATTTGAAACCATTAAATGAGTAAATAATATTTACGCAAAAAACTAATTATTAAACTTGGATAAAAAGTAAATGTTATCATCATTGCATATTGTAGTTGCAATAAAAAATGAGAAACAATATAGATGGGGAGTGTTATTAGATCGTAATGATAACTAGTTGGAGCTTACAATTATCTTGCATAAAGGATTAAAGGTTATTTTGACATCAAATATATGGGTCAAATATGGATTAGTTAATAACGTGTTGAGAAAAGTTGTGGATATTTTCTACACTCCATAATCACAACCCCCTGACTTGTTTTCTTTTGTTGTTGTTGAATTGAAATAATACTATGCCCCTTGCCCATGTGCTGAAAATTCTCTACCCAATTTATTTTCCATTGTCTCTTGTCACACATGGATTTTTTTCAAATGCCAAATTTAATGCCATGGGGCATCACTATCTATATGACACAAGGTAATACAATGAATATGGAAACAATAAACTATGATAGTTTTAATTAGAAAGGAATGACATTTACTACCATCCAAAGAGTTCAATTTTTTACTTATATATAGATATTTCTTGATTTTACTTGTCAAAATTAGGCAATAATAAGGTGAACAAAGATCGCTAACACATGGAAAGAATAGGAGGCTAGACTTATTTAAGATTTAACAAAAGTGGTGTTTTGTAAATACCTAATATTACAAAGTCACCTAAGATGAAGAAATGCGAAAGTATCTAGATTTGACATAAGAAGTAGCTAGATAAATATGAAATACTAAGTGCAAGGTAAGGGAAAAGAATGAATTAGTTGATTCACACTAACCCTGGAACTCACCTAGAATGGAATACTGATAAATAGGAAGTGAATAATGTGAAATCAAACATAGGGAATTCTATAACTATCAGATAAGAATGGACTAGGATGTTTGTAATGGGACACGGGAACCTAGGCGTCAGAGACCTCTACTTGGAAATTGTGACTGCGCAGTAGCTTAGAACCTGATTTTTCATGTGTCGTAAGATGGTAACTGATATTTGTTTTTGGTCACCTATATATCACACTATGATCCCATAATTTACCTATAACCTGCAATGAGATGATGATCTTAAAAACCTTGAAATTACATCAAATCCCAAAAAGAAAAGATGCAATATGGGGATTCAGACCGATCTTGATGGTAACCCGACTAAGCGAACTTATGAATGAGTGTTACATAACATCGTAAAATCCATGTAGTTATTGTGCGTATGTAATAGAATAATGTCATATGAATCCCTTGTGCAAGTGAATGTTATAATGAATGATAGCTAGATGTACCAATGTAAATAGATGTGTGGATTGAATAATGAACTTCCCCTTCCTATGAAGTTTACATAGAAAATTTAGTCCTTTTTCCCTTGAATTATTTTTAGATCGATGCCTTTGATGTTATTAGATACCTTTGGATGTAACCTTAGATGATTATAATAAATTCTTAGAGCTTGGTCCTTTATTTTGGTCACATAGATTTCTATTTATATGCTTTTGTTGGTTGAATTTCATAATTGACAAGCTGGAAGGATAACCCATAAGAAAATAATATTTCCAAAATATAAAATAGACCCAAAAGAATTGAGTATGATAGAAAATGGTTAAGGGCACCTCGAGGGGATGAGGGGGCCTAAGAACTATCATATTGAATAGGAATTGGTATCAAGAGTCATAAAAGATAAGTAAGTGAAATAGAGACTAGGTTGTAAGGTGTAAAAGAAAATAAACAAAGCAAAGAGCCCAAATATAGTTGTCAATTACTAGTTTTATCACTTAGGAATCCTTTAATGTAAGTATTATTTTAAGACCTACAAATGTAATCTGTTAGTGTAGAATCACAACACCCCTGAATGGCCTGGGTGTGAAGTGGGGCATTCGGTGTGATTGCACAACATGGGACCATCTCTCAAGCTGTGGGACTTGCAAAACTTGAGATGGACCTCCGGAGAAAGCCGGTTCTTGCTTCCTAATCTACCTACCACAAGCTACTCCAGTGTAGGTAGAACCTATTCTATCCTAATCTAACCATTCCAAGGGGACAAAGAGAGAGAGAGAGGGTGAAATATCCTACACTAAGTGGTGATACACCAAAAAAGGAGGTGTTTGATCATGAATGTAACTACCTGAAGTGGAGGGAGATGAGCTGAGGAGAGGGTGGACAAGATGCACCACAGACCAGAGATAGTTTTCACACAGAACACCACTTCAAAATCATTAAACACAACTCCCACAACCTCCAAGAAACATCAAAGTATGCATAGTATACCATGTAAAGATGAGAGGTAAGAAGAGACAACAAAATAAGCCAAGGGTGGACGGATGCATCACGATACAAATTTTATTGCTCCAAAATGTTACACAGTACATCATCAGTGGGAAAGAGGCAAGAAAATGCCATTACAAAGCCATGGGAGGAGGATTAGACTCCGTATTATTGTCCCTAAGGAAGAAAGAGAGAGGGGGACAAAGGAGAAACAATGACCAACCACATTTTAATATGCCCCCTCTTTACAATATATAGGAAAAATAGGAGAGAGAGGAGGGAAAAATTAAAATCCTACTTTAACCACCTTAAGATATGCATTGAATCCTACTTTAAAATCTCAACCACTATCAATAAATTCCCCTCTCAAATCCACCCAAAATCTATCATCTCTGGTTCCCGAAAAATCAAATTAAATCTAGTCGGTAGTTGAAGAAATCGTATTCTGCATTAATTGATTGGAAAACATCTTCCCATGTTTCACCCACTAAAGCTTGTTAATAATGATATTTTATGTTTCCATGGCATAGAGGGCATCGAGAAATTTCCAAAAAGTATTCTCTTTCCCAAGTCTAAGTTTCCAATTAAAAGATATGGCCATCGAAGTTCCTCGGGTGAGTGCTTAATATTTAAAGAATCTGTCCATACAGGGTCCACGTGGCAGCCTCGCGCATCTTGAAGATTCAACCCCTTCCTTTCACTCTTGAAATTGCACCATGACCGACATGTGATGACTTCCATGAGCTCCTTGGGCTCCTTTGTATTTTTCCTTGGTCTCCTTGCTTGGTGGCGCCAAAAGTCTAACTCTGGACATGTGGAAGCTTGGCGCTTGTTTTGAAACCCACCCCAAATTTTACTTTTGAAATAGTACCATGTTGACACTTGGCTCCTTCCACTGGCCTGCCTCTGCTTTGACTATTCGACTCTCCGACTTTGTCCCTTTTTGGTCCTGGGACATATGGCAAGCCCACACTTATTTAGGAACTTCCTTTTCGATTTAACCTTTGGAGGTGCACTGTTTGGACACTTGGCAGCTTCCTTTGTCTCTATACTTAGTAATTTTGAGCCCGCTCTATCCCAATTTTTAACCTAGACTACGTGGTGAGCCCGCACTCATTTGGGTATCTATTTTGAGATTTATCTTTGAATTTGTGATGAGTTGACACTTGGCATCTTCCATTGAGTCGAAGAATTATCAACGATCGGTGCAACTTTTGAGGCTCTAAACACGTGGAGGATTTACGCTCATCAAGGAATCACCTTTTCCTTTGCCCCTTGAACTTGTGCCATTTGAACATGTGGAAGCTTCCGCCGGTCCACTATACTTAACCATTTTGGGCCCGAGATTCACCTTTTTTGACACTGCGACACGCGGAATCCTGACACTTGTTTGAGTCTACCTTTTGGATTTAACCTTTAGAGGTGTGCCATTTAGACACTTGGTAGCTTCCACTCTCTCCTCCATACTTAGCCAATTTTGAGGCTCATTCTGAATCATTTGCAGAGCCTAAAGGCTTTGAGCCTTCGCCATTTCTTTTCCTTTGACCCTCTTGTTTCTTTGACATTGTCTTCTCTTCCCCAACCCTGTTATTCCATTTTAGAGCCCACCTGTGACAAGATTGTTGGATTTGAAGTGTTGGTTCATCTGATGGAGCCATTTTTTGAATTTCTTCTTGAACAAGGTCGTATTTGATCAATTTTGTTGGGGGGCAAAATTGGGATAACAATTTGGTGACTCACGGGGACAACTGCTTGGTAGATGAAGAGACCAGTGGCCTTAAAGCATCCATTGGGCATGAACTCAAGAATGGTAGCTTGACACTCGATCTCATCTTTGAAAATCTAATCCTTGAGCCATTGTGAGCCCGACTGCAATCTGTTTGTTGATCCTGACCCTGCCCCTCTATCTGTACTCTCAATTTTTTTAAGAAAATCTTGGAAATGGGGTTTTTGAAAGTAGAAAGTTGTATTGACCCGTGGATTTCATTTGTTTCTAAGATGGATTACAAGCATACTGAAGTGCATGTTGATACAACCTCGAAGAAACAAAACACAACAACACACACTATGTACAATGATCAAATCATACTTGCCTCAAATGAGGACATGCAGAGTGTATAAAAGCACTTCTTCTATCGAAAACAAAGTCTACTCCTACTCGAAACTAAAGAGAGAAGGAGGCTAAAAAATCTGCTACATGCTTTGGGAGAAGTAACTTCCCTTTCTCGAAAGGGGGAACCATGCAAATGATTTGACACTAAATATGGATAACTATACGAGTGAAAAACTTATAATAAGCTAGTCCTCCACCCAAATCATAAAGGTATCTACTTCAACCAAATATTCCTCCTCAAGTTGATTGACATTGGACTCCTTGAGGTGTTGATGATGTCCCTTGGTACTTTGATACCCATCCTCATGCCCTAAAGTGGGCATGAATGGTTTTGGATTCTCTCTTGGCTCCGATGAAGCCAAGTACCTAATTGGGCACCGTCTGATCTTTTGAATGTGCCTTTTGCTCTAAAATTTAACTCCAAAAATGGAGTCTTTTTGTGGACCTTCTTGGATGGGTGGTGTGAGAGAGATGATAGCCTCATATTCTTTCTCTTCCTCTCTAGCAGATGAGAATTTTGGAAGATAAAAATCTTCTAACTTTGATTCAAGAGGTATGTTGCAAGCTTTAGGTTATGCTTGCATGTTCTCTTCCATGGCTGCATGTTCTTGTGGTTGAAGAATGAATGATGGGGGAGAGAATGCAATTTCAAATGGATCCTTTTCATCAAAAAAATATTTTGGCTATGATAGTAAATCAAACTCTTTATTGTCCTACTATAGTAAGGTCTCCCCCCCTTGCATGGTGATCTTAAAATATTTGTTATCTTCACCGTATGAAGCTTCATCTTCAAACATGAAGCTAGCAAGTTCAGTCTATTTCAAAAAATTAGAATTTTGGAGAGGTTGATAGGGAGAGTGGTCTGTACTTTCTTGTGAAACCAGATCATGATTTAATGCCACTAAATCTGTATTATTGGTCACCTCCATATGCTCCTCTTTAACTGGGATTAGAGCTAGTTGTTCTTCTTCCTTCTTGACTGATTGTGCAGCTTGGATCAGATCAATATCCTCTTTAGAAAAAGTTTCATCATGGACACTACATTAAGAGAAAACATATTCTTGATCTTCTCCTTCTCCTTCTTTTCCTTTTTCTGCTATAAACTCACCTCAGCCACCACTGGCTCGTTAACCTTGACCTCCTCTATTGGCTTAACCATCAAGGGGATATTTGTAAACCAAAACCTAGAAACCAAACACTCAGTCTCAACCACCACTGGCTCTTTAACCTTGACCTCCTCTGTTGGGTTCCTCCTCTTTCTGATCTCCTTGACTAGTCTTTGGAATCTCTTCCCCATATGGAATTAGGAAGGCAAGAGGAGTGGCAGGTTGGGGTTCAACTAGCTTTGCAATTGTTTGTGGTGGGGAGGGAGGTAGAACTTCTAGCTTTTTTGGAGGGGATGACTACTTGGAAGGGAAAAGGTAAAAGAACTGAGATAAGGTGGAAGATCCGGAGATGGAGAAGAGCAACCAACACTTGGGGAAGTAGCTGAGAGGCTTGAATCTTGACACTGCTGAAATGATAAAGCTTGAGAAAGAGAAAATAAAGGACAGGGAGCTCGTGATTGACTTACCCATTGACAAGGTTGTCTCGCACTTTTCTCATAGGCCTCAATCCCCTCAATCCACTATGCAAGTTGAGGAAACATTTCAACCATGAAGTCAACCTTCTCTTGAGGGTTGTAATGTCTTGGGAAAGGGCCTCCCCATGGACAAGGTGCCCTGAAACCAATCTTGAATGCCTTCATTTGTGTTGTACCCCTGGATTGCACCATGCTATCCTCCATTCTTTGAATCTTCTCCAACATATCAACATTCTAAGTGTAGATGTCCCCATTGTATGTGTTCCCTTAATCTTGATAAGTTCTATGGCCAAACTGACTTTGACCCTACTCATATGGGTAAGGATAATGGTTGTGGATTTGATCATATTGTTGATTTGGAGGAGTTTCAAGATACACTTGAGAAATTTGGATGCACCGTGGTTGCAGGAAGTGTGAGTTCAAGAGGGAAATGAAGTCATGTTTTTAAAAATTTATGAAATGGGATAAAAGGGGAGATATGGAAAGAAAAGTGAATGAAGATGGGTGAAAATGGATGGAAAATGTCGAAAACTTGAGAGATGGGGTTGTTGACCAGATGGAGTCACCAAATGTGCTTCCATGTGCCTCAAAAGGATGAAACTTAATAGAAAAACACCAACCTACTAAGATGAAGTGGTAAGGTGCTTGGACCTATCGCAATGGGCATGCCAAAACTATTAGTATAGAATCATAGAACCTCCGAATGAGCAATCAATGTCACAGACAACATGGGGTGAATTGGAGAACCTCTAGAGAAAGTGTCATCCTAATCTACTGACAACATGGGACCATCTCTCTAACCATTCTAAGGGGACATAGAGAGAGGGTGAAAATTGCAAAACTTGAGATGAACCTCTAGAGAAAGTCATTTCTTTCTTCCTAATCGAACCTAAAAAAACATCGTAGTATGCACAATATACCATGCAAATATGAGAGGTAAGAAGAGATAACAAAATAAGCCAATTATGGACAAATGCATCACAAAAACAGGTTTTATTGATCCAAAATGTTACATGGTACATCATAGTGGGAAAGGGGCAAGAAAATGCCATTACAAAGCCATGGGAGGAGGCTTAGACTCTACATTCTAAGTAAGGGGGACAGAGGAGAAATAACGATCAACCACGGTTGAATATGGATATATAGGAATAGGAAGAGAGGAAAAAATTGAATCTATGAATCCTACTTTAAAAGCTAACCATTCAATCAATGGGGACATAGAGAGAGGGTGAAAGAGCGTAAACTAAATGGTGATACACTAAAGAAAAGGAAGTGTTTGATCACAAATCCAACTTAAGAAGTGGAGTAGAGGGTATTGAGAAGAGGAGCTAAGTGTGGACAAGATATGTACTCGGATCAGCACTTAAGAGATAGTTTTCACGGGTCCACAAATCTTCAAAATCAGCCCCTTCCTTCACTCTTGAAACCCATTAAAAAAAGCTCATTGGGCGTAACCTAGTCAAACATGGTAGAGTATGCACAATATACCACCCCAAAGTTTAATTTTATGAGACAGCTAAGAAGAGATAACAAAATAAGTGCAAAATGATGGATAAATGCATCAGTGAGAAATTGGGAGTTTTATTGATCCAGTGTTGAAATGTTACATGGTACATCATCTATTGGGAAAGGGGCTCTACCAAAAAATAAAATTCCATTACAAAGCCATGGGAGGAGGCTTAGACTCTACATACCTACCCAAAGTAAGAAAAGAGAGAGGGGACAGAGGAGAAATAACGATCAACCACATTCTTGAATATGCCCTCACTCTCTTTACATCGGCATATATATCGAAGAATAGGAGAGAGAGGAGGGAAAAAAAATGGCATTGAATGATCCAAAGAGCTCACCCCAATAGTTAACATATCCTTCTATGGTGTTAACCTAGCCACGAGTTCTTCAAACCACGTTAAGAAATGCGTTATTTTGTGAATCCTACTTTAAAAGCTCAACCGAACTATCAATCACGCTCATGAGCTCGCCCTCTCAAACCGCCTCCTAACACCCGTAAGGATTTTTTTCAATCTCAATCTGCTTTGACTCTAGTTATGGTTGAGATCAAATTAAATCTAGTTTAGGTATTAGTAAGTTTGAAGAAATCAAATTCTACATTAATGGCTTCTACCAAGAAATCATGTTCCCATTTTTTTTCACCCACTAATTACTTTTAAGAATGATATTTTATGTTTCCATGGAGTAGAGGGTTTTAAATTGTTTGAGATTTTTCAAAAGTCTTCTCTGCCAAAATCTAAGTTTCAATCAAAAGATATGTCCATCCGAAGTTCCTCGGTCAGACACTTAATATTTCAAGAGTTGTTCCATACCGGGTCCACATGGTAGCCTCACACATCTTCAAAATTCAGCCCCTTCCTTTCACTCTTGAAATCACTGGGACTTACAGTAGCAATTGCAAGCAATCATTCATTGGGCTCATTTTGTATTTTTCCTTCAAATTTCTCCATTGAACAAGTTTTTGGGGCCCAAAAAGTCTAACTCTTGACACGTGGAGGCTCTACGCTTGATGGATTTGAAACCCAGTTTCGGTCCCCAAAGCTTAATTTTGAAATAGCATCATGTTGACACTTGCCATCTCCTTCAAACATTGTTTTTACTTTGAGCAAGATCAATCCCAGCCTAGAAGATCTAATTTCTTCGATAGATGAAGAAAATATTCAACTCCCCAACGGTGGTCGGTCATATGATAAAGGGAGATTTAAATCTTCTTTTAAACAAAGATCAAATTTCAGAGATACAAAGAAACATATCACTTGTTTTATTGTAAACAACTGGGACACGTGCAAGAGATCCCATGGTTCTTAATGAAGAAGAAGATAGTGATAAAGAAGAACCTTATTTAATGGGGAACTTCCATTTGGATTTAACCTTTTATAAAGAAATAAGAAAACACAAGTACAAAGTCGGCATTATGATACTTGAAGAGGATGAACAGAGGTTCATGAGTTGGACACAGGACGGAGGTTCGTTATTGTCGAACGGGGTTCATATTGATTCGTTGGTTCTCTATACTTGAGCAAACAGGGTGTCATTTTGGGCTGCTTTGTCAAATTTTTAACCTAGACTATATGGCAAGCCCGCGCTCATTTGGATCTTTGTTTTGAGATTTATCTTTGAAGTGGGATGAGTGTTGACTCCTAGAATCAAGTCGACACTTGCACCTTCCGCTGTAAGTTGAAGAATTTTCTATTGGGTGCTTTGTAAAATTTTGGGGCTCTTTGACTATTCAACTCCCATTCGGTCCCTTTTTGGAACACGTGGAGGCTTCTTATTTGGGAACTTGATCGTGGACACTTGGCATCTTTCGGGAATCACTTTTTGGGCTTTCGACTTTTGAAGGTGCACTATTTTAACACTTGGAAGCTTCGTTGGTCCACTATACTTAACCATTTTGGGCCCGAGATTCACCATTTTTTTGACTCACCTTTTTGGGACATGTGAAAGCCTAACGTTTGTTTGAGTTTGCCTTTTGGATTTAACCTTTAGAGGTGCACCATTTGGACACTTGGTAGCTTCCTCTATCTCCTCCATACTTAGCCAATTTCAAGGCTTATTCTAAATCATTTGTAAAGCCCAAAGGCTTCGAGCCTTCGTCATTTATTTTACTTTGACCCTCTTGTTTCTTTGACACTGTCTTCTCTTCCCTGACCTTGCTATTTCATTTTAGAGTTTTCCTGCAACCTATTTTTGGATTTGAAGTGTGGGTTTATCCAATGAAGCCGTTTCTTAAATTTCTTCCTACACGGGATCGTGTTTGATCAATTTTACTAGGGGGAAAAATTGGGATAAGAGTAACCAAGTGCACAATCTTGTTTCTACATTTTCCCCACTTTATTTTCTTGAGTGAATACTTGATAACATAAATTAGGTAAGAGATGCATACCGATAACCACATAGTGTGATGGGGATAATGCGCTGAAGAGAGAAGAAAATGCATGAAATGATAGAAATTAAGTTTGGAAACTTAGAAAGAGAAAATGACCCTAGAGGTGAAGTGTATTGTGTTGTACCATGTTATACCTATTATTGTGTTTGATGTAAGGTTTCTTCTTGTTGCGTATTAAGGACTAACCTGCAAAACAAGAGCAAAAGAGTAATCAATGTCATGTATTATGAAAACTCTCTAAAAGTATGTAAAAGCATGTAAATTTGTGTAAAAATAGTAAAAGGAAAGTGTACACATGATACCCATGAGTGTTAAAGGAATAAAAATGTCATGAAAATGTTGTATAAGAACGCTTTTTGGGTGATCTCACACAAAGAGTGAGTATTTTGGGTGATATCATGCCAAGAATGAGTTTTGTTGGATATCTCACACCAATTGTGATTTTTTTTGTGATCTCACACTACTTATTCTGCTTCCACGAGTGCTTCCCAAATTATAGAGCATTGTAGATGGTATGATTTGTGCTTAGTCTCATATTGTTCGTATTGTTTCAAATGTACTAATGTCCCAATTGAGGCCTAGTGTTACTCTACTTCCATGAGTGCTTCCTGAATTATACATCACTACAGATGGTGTGATTTGTGCTTAGTCTCGTATTATTCTGTATTGTTCCAAATTTACTGAATGTCTCAATTGAAGGATATTTTAGGAGGTTTCATACATTCTACATTTTGAGGCCAGTGCATGATCATAGGAAACAACTTTGTGAACTATTGTAGACTATGTTGACCTAAGAAATTGTTTTTATATTCTGAAGGACACAGGCAATGACGTGCTACTATCTAGTGTTGGTTAATGAGGGTAGTCAATCCTCACCATTAATAATGTCAATCCAGTGCTGTCTGGTATCAAGGCTGTATGCATTAAGAGAATAAAATCTTGGAAAGTAGATCCCTTAAACAACATCCAAACTTGCATAAATTGAAAGCACACATGCGGAAATTTAATGCATACTTACAGAAATTGAAGCACACTTGCATAAAATAAATCACACATGAAAAAATTTAAAGGAACACTTGCATAAATTGAAATTATTGAATTGAAAATAAAGGAAAGAGGAAAAGACACCTACAGGTTCACAAAAGAAATTACATAACATAAAAAAATAGAAATTTACAACAAAAGGAAAAACTACAGAAATAAAGAAATAAACATTAACACATTGATCCATCTTCTTTGGAATGATTGGCTAGCTCATTCCTTAGAAGAGTATTTAATTCATACTTTTAATTCAGAACATGCAAAAAAATTTACTTCCAAAGATTGGAATGAAAGAAAAGATCTTCATTACTTGGGGAAAAAAATTTAATCTTATCTTGGTTGTGAGGATTTATTATTTTCCATTTGACTTTTCTGTTTCTATTTATGGAACTTTTAGTGCTCGTCTAATTCACTTTTCCTTAGACTACAACTCACTACAAGTTAGATCTCTCTTCGTTTGTAAAACTTGTGGCAAATATGAATGAGGTTTTGTTAAAAACATTATTAAGAATAAAAACCTCTCTTAGATTTCCAATTGGATTCTCTGATTTTTCACAATCCATCAAAAACTGTCATTTCGTTGATGCAAGCTCCAGAACTAAAGCTGTCATTCCTTTTATGCAAGGTCCAAAACTAAATCTGCAAGTTCTAGAACTAAATCTTATTTTTCCATGAATTTAAAGTTCTAAAACTAACTTTCATTCAATTGATACAAGTTCTAAAACTAACTTTCATTGAGATCCGAACTAAAGTGAGTTGAAACTAACTCTATGAGTTCGAGAACTAACTCTATGAATTCGAAGCTAACTCCACGAGTTCGAGAGATAACTTAAAACAACTATTAATTTTTCATGTGACCTCAGATTGAAATGATTCTTTTTTTGAACTTGCATAATTTTTCAACAAGCAATCTGAATATAAAATCATATTTGAGTTTAAATGTATTGTTCATGATCAGTTCCACTTTTCCCAATACTAGCATTATCTTTCCTTTATGTCTTGCATACACAAGACTTGCATCTTTTCCCAAATAATGAATATGATTAGTCAAAGAAATAGATAACAAAATATTTCTAAAGAATGAACAAGATATATATCCTATATTCTATCTTAAGCAAACTATAAGTTTCTATATTACATTTAAATCCACTTTCAAAGGTAACTTGGAAGGAAAAAATAATGGTAATTTATGGTCATTTTATGACCATATCATTTCCCCACACTTAATCATATGCATGTCCTCATACATTACATTATTATATCTTCTTTTATTCTTCTCTGTATTGAGGACTCGCTCTTATGGGTCTCATTCTGTTACTTTTGAATTTTTTTACATCAGGTTCTTGTGTGGATCTCCTTCTGCTAATTTTGATTTCTTTTTTTTAGCAAGTTCTTGTGTGGATATCCTTCTACTGATTTTGATTTCTTTCTTTTACAGCAGGTTCTTGTGTGGATCTCTTTCTACTACTTTTGATTTATTTCTTTTAAAACAAGTTCTTGTGTGGATCTCTTTCTGTTGCTTTTGATTTTTTTTATTTTTACAGCAGGTTCTTGTGTGGATCCCTTTCTATTGCTTTTGATTTCTTTCTTTTACAACAGGTTCTTGTGTGGATCTCCTTCTGCTTCTTTTGATTTCTTTCTTTTACATCAGGTTCTTATGTGGATCTCTTTCTACTACTTTTGATTTTTTTCTTTTACAACATGTTCTTGTGTGGATCTCCTTCTGCTATTTTTTATTTCTTTTTTATAACAAATTCTTGTGTGGATCTCCTTTTCCTGTGTCTCATATTTAAAATCAAAATGCATAGCTCATGCTTCTCCTTCTTTCCCACACCTAAATGCATGCATGTCCTCATGCATGTTGTTTATTTATGGCTTCCCATAAATTAGATTCAAAAAAATTTATTGCAAAGGGGTGCACATATTTTTCATATAAGTAGGGAAAATATGAATCTTATCTTACCTTCCTTGGAAATATTTAAAAATGGATCTAGCTGTAATAAAAAACTTACAAGAAAGCTTAAAAATAAAATAGTAGAACAAAATAACTTGATCATACCTCTAGTTGGCTTTATCATCCTATTATAAACATGGTCAAATAGTGTTGAGAAGAACGCCGCTAGGTAACAGTTGATTTCCTTTGAAGAAGAGTCGCCTCCTTTTTCCTTTGATTGGCCAGCAAGCTGGTTTTCCAATCAAAGCTTTTTGATTTTTTTATTTTTAAATTTACCTTTGATTGGCCACCAAGTTGGTTTTTCAATCAAAGCTTTTTGATTTTTGATTTTTATTTTCCTTTGATTGGCCATCAAGCTGGTTTTCCAATCAAAGCTTTTAGATTTTAGATTTTTTTATTTTTATTTTTATCTTTTATTTTTTTGCTGAAATGATAGCATGAGAAGGATTAGAGAAAAATTTGATCCATCATCATACTATATTAATCAAAGTACAACTTGTGTAAAATAGGAAGCAATGTCTTAGATCTCATAAAAACCTTTTTGCATACTTGGTAACTCCAAGAAGATTCTAAAAATCGTGTAGAAAAATTTTAGGTCTTCAAAGCCCAATTTGAATTGTACAATATCATAATCACCATAGTAATCTTAAAAGCCCGGACTAGTGATCTCAGGAGATGGAGAGTTGTTAAAAGTGAAAGTGAAGGTATCCATGGGTCTCTCAAAAATTTTCATGCTCCTTGGTTGATATTGTTGGTGCTCGAAAATCTACATGCTGATATCAAGAACAACTCTAGAGATTCCTATAAATATAGACCTCGAGATGTTAGTACACAAAAATTTCTTTCCTTGATATTCATAATAATTACTTCTTAACTTTATAGAAGCATATAATAAAATGAAGAAATTGAAAGACATGAAAACAAATTTTTGTAATGGATTTGGTTCAGTGGATTGAATTTTATTATGGGATGAAAAACTGATTTGGATGGGTAGATTTATTATGAGTGGGTTTTTATTTTGGCTCTAATGAAATCCCTAAATATGGATGGAGTTAATTGGAAATGCTACCACTTCATTATTACAAAATGGATAAGCTTGTTTTTTATTAACGTTATGTGTAATAAGATCACTTTGGGATGTTAGTTGATACAAGGGGAAATGATAGTGGTTATCAAAAATGATATATGATATTTCATCAATTGGATATACTTCAAATTTAATATCATATTATACCATTTCAGATCTGAATTATTTGTTCATACCATTATACATCTTGATCAAACATCGTAGTCATTTTTTTATACAGAGTTTTCTTGTGGGGAGATAAATATTTACAATATAATCTTCCTAATTGCAGAAATGAAATTTTAATCTACTTGCAGGAAATAAAAGTCTAAAGAAACTACTTATCAAATTCTTCTTATCACAGAATTTTTAAAAGGTATTCTACTATCGCTAGAATATTCTTTTAAAGAACTTTGAATCTCCTAATAACACCGTGTCCCCAGAAATGATGCCAAAATGATGAGGGTCTTCAATCCTTGCCTTTAATAATGTCAATCCAGGGATGGTGTTCTAAGGTTGTATACATTAAGAGAATAAAATCTTGGAAAGTAGCTCCCTTAAACACAATCTAAACTTGCATAAATTGAAAGCACACATGCGGAATTTTAATGCACACTTGTAGAAATTGAAATACACTTACATAAACTAAATCACACATGCAGAAATTTAAAGGAACACTTGCATAAATTGAAATTGCTGAATTGAGAATATAGGAAAGAGGAAATGACACTGCAGAGTTCACAAAAGAAATTACATAACATAAAAAATAAAAATTTACAACAAAAGGAAAACTACAGAAATAAAGAAATAAATATTAACACATTGATCCATCTTCCTTGGAATGAGTGGCACTCATTCCTTAGAAGATGATTTTATTCATATTTTTAATTTAGAACTTGCAAAAGAACTTTATTTCCAAAGGTTGGAAAGAAAGAACATCTTGACTAATTGGGGAAAAGAATTACATATATAAGTGTAGAAGGTTACATTTATAATTTATGCATCCAACCAACTTCTTATTTTAGGAAACATAATCTGATATTATCTTAATTCCAATCCTAACAACTAAGATCTCCATCTCCACAAAATATGGAGAGAGATATATTATTGGAGTCAAAGTCTCATCTCACTTATTTTAGGAAGATTTGCTCTCAAATCTTCTCCTTGCTTTTCGGTAACAAGAATCATAATGATTTTATTCCTCTACATTATTGGAAGGAAGATTTTCCTCAAAATATGATTTGGACCAAATACCTTTCTTGGATTTTCTATTTGACTTTGTTGTTTTTATTGTAGAACTTTTGATGCTTGTAAAATATGTTTTTTCCTCAGACTACAACTCACTAAAAGTTAGATATTTCTTCATTGGTAAAACTTGTAGCAAATATGAATGATTTTTTTGTTAAACACATTGCTATGAACAAAAACCTCTCTCATATTTTCTGTTTGACTTTTATATTTCTATTTATGAAACTTTTAGTGCTCGTCTGATACACTTTTCCTTAGACTACAGCTCACTAAAAGTTAGATCTCTTCATTGGTAAAACCTGTAGCAAATCTGAATGAGGTTTTTGTTAAAAATATTGCTATGAAAAAAACCTCTATCATATTTTCCAATTGACTTTTATATTTCTATTTATGGAACTTTTAGTGCTCATTTGACACACTTTTCCTGATGTAGCTTACTAAAAGTTAGATCTTTCTTCATTGGTAAAACTTGTAGAAAATCTAAATGTGGTTTTTGTTAAACACATTGATATAAATAAAAATATCTCTCATATTTTCTATTTGAATTTTATGTTTCTATTTATGAAACTTTTAATGCTTGTTCGATTCACTTTTCCTCGAACTACTGACTCACTAAAAGTTAGATCTCTCTTCATTCGTAAAACTTGTAACAAATCTAAATGAAGTTTTGTTAAACAAATTATTATTAACAAAAACTCTCTCAGATTTCTAATAAGATTATCGATTTTTCACAATCCCTCAAAACTATCATTTAGTTGATGTAAGTTCTAGAACTAAAGTTGTCCATTCCTTTTATGGAAGATTCAGAACTAAATCTACAAGTTCCAAAAATAAATCTGATTTTTCCATGAATTTAAAGTTCCAAAACTAACTTTCATTTGATTGATAAAAGTTATGTACCTAAATCTACGAGTTCGTAACTAAAACCCGTGAGTTAGGAACGAACTAACTATATGAATTCTGGAGCTAACTCGTGAGTTTTGGAGCTAACTTAAAACAACTACAACTTTTGCATGCGACCTCAGATTGAAATGATTCTTGTTTTGAATTTGCATAATTTTTCAAGAGGAATCTGAATATGAAATCAGATTTGAGTTTAAATGTATTATTCATGATCGGTTCCACTTTTTCCAATACTAACATTATCTTTCATTTATGTCATGCATACACAAGACTAGTGTGGATCTCCTTTATCTCCTTCGTTTGCTTTTGATTTCTTTCTTTTACTACAAGTTATTATGTGGATCTCTTTCTACTACTTTTCATTTATTTCTTTTACATTAGGTTCTTGTGTGGATCTCTCATTTTTTTACTTTTGATTTTTTTCTTTTATGAAAGGTTCTTATGTGGATCTCCTTCTGCTACTTTTGATTTTCTTTCTTTTACAACAGATTCCCGTGTGGATCTTCTTCTGTTGTGTCTCATATTTAAAATCAAAATGTAGAGTTCATGCTTCTCCTTCTCTCCCACACCTAAACTCATGCATGTCCTCATGCATGTTTTTTATTTATGGCTTCCCATAAATTAGATTCAAAAAGTTTGATTGCAAAGAGATGCACATATTTTTCATATAAGTAGGGAAAATATGAATTTTATCTTACCTTCCTTAGAAATCTTTAAAAGTGGATCTAGCTATAATAAAAAAACTTACAAGAAAGCTTAAAAATAAAATAGTAGAACAAAATAACTTGATCATACCTCTAGTTGTCTTTATCATCCTATTGTTAACATGGTCAAATAGTGCGAGAAGAACGCCACCAGGTAACAATTGATTTCCTTTGAAGATGAGCCGCCTCCTTTTTTCTTTGATTAGCCAACAAGCTGGTTTTCCAACCAAAGTTTTTATTTTTATTTTTGTCTTTGATTGGCCAACAAGCTGGTTTTTCAATCAAATATTTTTAATTTTTTTTTTTATTTTTAAAAAATTGATTGGCCAACAAGTGGTTTTCTAATCAAAGAATTTTTATTTTTTTTTTTTTGCCTTTGATTGGCCAATAAGTTGGTTTTCCAATCAAAGCTTTTTTATTTTTGATTTTTTAATTTTAAATTTATTTTTTATTTTTTGCTAAAATAATACCATGAGAAGGATTAGAGAAAAGGATCATACTATATTAATCGAAGTACAACTTGTGTAATATAGGAAGAAATGTTTTAGATCTCATAAAAACTTTTTTACATACTTCGTAACTCCAAGAAGATTCCCAAAATCGTGTAGAAATATTTTAGGTCTTCAAAGCCCAACTTGAATTTTGTAATATAAGAATCACCATAGTAATCTTCAAAGCCCGGAATTGTGATCTTAGGAGATGGATAGTTGTTAAAAGAGAAAGTAAAGGTATTAATGGGTCCCTCAAAATATGCATGCTCCTGGTGGTTGATACTCTTGGTGTTACAAAATCTGCATGATGATATCAAAAATAACTCTATAAATTCATATAGATATAGTCCTCGAGATATTACTACGCAAAAATTTCTTTCCTTGATATTCATAATAATTAATTCTTAACTTTATACAAGCATATAAAAAATGAAGAAATTGAAAGACATGAAAACAAATTTTTGTAATGGATCTGGTTTAGGGATTGAATTTTATAATGGGATGAAAAATTGATTTGGATGGGTGGATTTATTATGAGTGGGTTTTTATTTTGGCTCTAATGAAATCCCTAAATATGGATGGAGTTAATTAGAAATGCTACCACTTCAATATTACAAACTGGATAACCCGGTTTTTACTAAGGTTATGTGTAAAAAGATCACTAAGCTATTAGTTGATACAAGGTGAAATGGTGGTGGTTATAAAAAATGACATATAATATTTCATCAACTGGATCTACTTGCAGATTCAATATCATATTATACCATTTCCAGATCTAAATTGTTTGTTCATACCATTATACATCATGATCAAACATCATAATCATTGTGTTATACAAAGAGTTAGTTTGTGGGGAGATAAATATTTACAATCTAATCTTCCTAATTACATAAATGAAATTTTAATCTACTTTCAAGAAATAAAAGTATAAAGAAACTACTTAGCAAATTTTTCTTGTCACAAAATTGCTAAAAGGTATTCTACTATCACTAGAATATTCTTTTAGAGAACTTTGAATCTCCTAATAACACCGTGTCCTCAGAAATGGCTCCAAAATGATGAGGGTCATCAATCCATGCCATTAATAATGTCAATCTAAATATGGTGTCCGAAGGTGTATGCATTAAGAGAAGAAAATCCTTGAAAGCAGCTCTCCTTAAACACAATCCAACTTGCATAAATTGAAAGCACACATGCGGAAATTTAATTCACACTTGCAGAAATTGAAACATACATGCATAAAATAAATCACACATGCAAAATTTAAAGTACCACTTGCATAAATTGAAATTGCTAAATTTAAAATAAAGGAAAGAGGAAAAGACACCGCAAGTTCACAAAAGAAATTACATAACATAAAAAAATAAAAATTTACAATGAAAGGAAAACTATGGAAATAAAGAAATAAAAATTAACACATTGATCCATCTTCCTTGGAATGAGTGGCCAACTCATTCATTGGAAGATGATATAGTTCATATTTTTAATTCAGAACTTGCAGAAGAACTTTACTTCCAAAAATTGGAAAGAAAGAACAAATCTTGATTACTTGGGGAAAAGAATTACATATCTAAGTGCAGAAGGTTACATTTATAATTTATGCATTCAACCAACTCATTATTTTAGGAAATACAATATGATCTTATCTTCATTCCAATCCTAACAACTAAGATCTCCATATCCAAAAATATGGAGAGAGATAGATTATTGGAGTTAAAGTCTCATCTCACTTATTTTAGAAATATTTTCTCTCAAATCTTCTCCTTGCTTTTCGGTAAAAGGAATCATAATAATTTTATTCCTCTATTATTGGAAGGAGGAGGATTTTCCTCAAAATATGATTTTGACCAAATAAATTTCTCGGATTTTCTATTTGACTTTGTTGTTTTTATTGTAGAACTTTTGACACTTGTCTAATATATTTTTTTCTCGGACTACTGACTCACTAAAAGTTAGATCTTTCCTCATTGGTAAAACCTATAGCAAAGTTGAATGAGGTTTTTGTTAAACACATTGCTATGAATAAAAATATCTCTCATATTTTCCATTTGACTTTTATGTCTCTATTTATGGAAGTTTTAGTGCTCATCTGATACACTTTTCCTTGGACTGCAGCTCACTAAAATTTAGATGTCTTCATTGGCAAAAAAAGTAGTAAATCAGAATGAGGTGTTTGTTAAACACATTGCTATGAAAAAAACCTCTCTCATATTTTCCAATTGACTTTTATGTTTCTATTTATGGAACTTTTAGTGCTCGTCTGATACACTTTTTCTCGGACTATAGTTTACTAAAAGTTAGATCTCTCTTCATTGGTAAACCTTGTAGAAAATCTAAATGTGGTTTTTGTTAAACAAATTGATATGAATAAAAACCTCTCTCAGATTTTCCATTTGATTTTTCTGTTTCTATTTATGGAACTTTTAGTGCTCGTTTGATTCACTTTTCCTCGGATTGCAACTCACTAAAGGTTATATCTCTCTTCATTCGTAAAAATTGTAGCAAATATAAATGAGGTTTTGTTAAACACATTGTTATGAACAAAAACCTCTCTTATATTTCCAATTGGATTCTTTAATTTTTCACAATTCCTATAAAAGTGTCATTTCGTTGATGCAAGTTCCAGAACTAAAACTTTCATTCCTTTTATGCAAGGTCCATAACTAAATCTGTAAGTTCTGGAACTAAATCTTATTTTTCAACGAATTTAAAGTTCCAAAAATAACTTTCATTCAATTCATACAAGTTCTAGAACTAAACTGTGAGTTCCAAGAACTAAACTGTGAGTTCCAGAACTAACTCTATGAGTTCGTAACTAACTTTGTGAGTTCGGAGCTAAGTCTATGAGTTCCTGAGCTAACTTAAACTAACTACAACTTTTGCATGCAACCTCAAATTGAAATGATTCTTGTTTTGAACTTGCATAATTTTTCAAGAGGAATCTGAATATAAATCAGATTTGAGTTTAAATGTATTATTCATGATCAGTTCCACTTTTCCCAATACTAGCATTATCTTTCTTTATGTCTGCATACACAAGACATGTTTTTTTTTCAAATATGAATATGATTAGTCAACAAAATAGATAACAAAATATTTCTAAAGAATGAACAAGATATATATCCTATATTCTATCTTAAGTGAACTATAAGTTCTGGATTACATTTAAATCCACTTTCAAATGTAACTTGGAAAGACAAAATAATGGTAATTTATGGTCATTTTATGGTCTCATCATTGCCCCACACTTAATCATATGCATCTTCTCATGCATTACATTATTATCTCCTTTTCTTTGATTTTTCTTTGTATTGAGAACACGTTCTTATGAGTTTCCTTCTACTACTTTTGATTTTTTTATAGGAGGTTCTTGTGTGGATCTCCTTCTACTGCTTTTGATTTTTCTTTTAGAGCAGGTTTTTGTGTGGATCTCCTTTTGCTGATTTTGATTACTTTCTTTTATAGCAGGTTCTTATGTGGATCTCTTTCTACTACTTTTGATTTCTTTCTTTTACAATAGGTTCTTATGTGGACCTTTTCTACTACTTTTGATTTTTTTATTTTTACTGAAGGTTCTTGTGTGGATGTCCTTCTACTTATTTTGATTTATTTCTTTTACAATATGTTCTTGTGTGGATCTCCTCTCGCTTCTTTTGATTTATTTCTTTTACATCAGGTTCTTGTGTGGATATCTTTTTCCTACTTTTAATTTTTTTCTTTTACGACAGGTTCTTGTGTAGATCTCCTTTTGTTGCTTTTGATTTCTTTCTTGACAACAAATTATTGTGTGGATCCTCTTCTGTTGTGTCTCATATTTAAAATTAAAATGCATAGCTCATGCTTCTCATTCTCTCTCACACCTAAACTCATGCATGTCCTCATGCATGTTGTTTATTTATAGCTTCCACAAATTGGATTCAAAAACTTTGATTGCAAAGAGGTGCATATTATTTTCATATAAGTATGGAAAATATGAATTTCATCTTACCTTCCTTGGAAATATTTAAAAGTGGATCTAGTTATAGTAAAAACTTACAAAAAAGCTTAAAAATAAAATAGTAGAACAAAATAACATGATCATACCTCTAGTTGGCTTTGTCATCCTAGTGTTAACATGGTGAAATAGTGCGAGAAGAATGCCACAAGGTAACAATTGATTTCTTTTGAGGAAGAGCTACCTCCTTTTTCATTTGATTAGCTAGCAAGCTAGTTTTCCAACAAAAGTTTTTTTTTTTCCTTTTGATTGGCCAGCAAGCTGGTTTTCCAATCAAAGATTTTTGATTTTTTTAATTTTATTTTTGCCTAAAATTTTCCAACAAGTTGGTTTTCAATCAAAGATTATTGATTTTTTAATTTATTTTTCCTTTGATTGCCAAACAAGTCTGGTTTTCCAATCAAAGCTTTTAGATTTTTTATTTTTTATTTTTGTTTTTATTTTTATTTTTTTGCTGAAATGATAGTATGAGAAGGATTATAGAAAAATTTGATCCATCATAAGACTATATTCATAAAAGTACAAATTGTGTAAAATAGGAAGAAATGTCTCAGGTCTCATAAAAACCTTTTTGTATACTTGGTAACTCCAAGAAGATTCCAAAAATTGTGTAGAAAAATTTTAGGTCTTCAAAGCCCAATTTGAATTGTAAAATATTAGAATCACCATAGTAATATTAAAAGCCCAGACTAGTGATCTTAGGAGATGGATAGTTGTTAAAAGAGAAAGTGAAGGTATCCATGGGTCCCTCCAAAATTTGCATGCTCCTTAGTTGATACTGTTGGTTATCCAAAATATATATTTTGATATCAAGAACAACTCTAGAAATTCATATAGATATAGTTCTCAGATGTTAGTATGTAAAAATTTCTTTCTTGATATTCATAATAATTGCTTCTTAACTTTATACAAGCATATACAAAAATGAAGAAATTGAAAGATATGAAAACAAATTTTTCTAATGGATCTAGTTTAGTAATTGAATTTTACTATGGCATGAAAAAAGATTTGGATGGATTGATTTATTATGACTGGTTTTTTATTTTGGCTCCAATGAAATCCCTAAATATGGATGAAGTTAATTGGAAATGCTACCACTTCATTATTACAAACTGGATAAGCTAGTTTTTGACTAAGGTTATATGTGATAAGATCATTGATTTGTTAGTTGATACATGGGGAAATGGTGGTGGTTATAAAAAATGACATATGATATTTCATCAACTGGATCTACTTCTAGAGTCAATATCATATTATACCATTTCCAGATCTGAATTATTTGTTCATACCATTATACATCTTGATCAAACATTATAGTTATTTTCTTGTACATAGAGTTAGTTTGTGGAAAGATAAATATTTACAATCTAATCTTCCTAATTGCAGAAATAAAATTTTAATCTACTTACAACAAATAAAAGTATAAAGAAACTACTTATCAAATTCTTCTTGTTACATAATTGCTAAAAGGTATTCTCTTGTCACTAGAATATTCTTTTAGAGAACTTTAAATCTCTTAATAACACATTGTTTCCCGGAAATGGCTCCAAAATGATGAGGTTCGTCAATACCCGCCATTAATAATGTCAATTTAGGGATGGTGTCTAAAGGTTGTATGCATTAAGAGAAGAAAATGCTGGAAACTAGCTCCCTTAAACACTATCCAACCTTGCATAAATTGAAAGAACACATGCGGAAATTTAATGCACACTCACGTAAATTGAAACATACTTGTACAAAATAAATCACACATGTAGAAATATAAAATAACACTTGCATAAATTTAAATTTCTGAATTTAAAATAAAGGAAAGAGGAAAAGACACTTGTAGGTTCACAAAAGATATTACATAACATAAAAAAATAAAAATTTATAACAAAAGGAAAATTGTAGAAATAAAGAAATAAACATTAACACATTGATCCATCTTCCTTGGAATGAGTGGCCAGCTCATTCCTTGGAAGAGGATATAATTCATATTTTTGATTTAGAACTTGCAGAAGAACTTTACTTCCAAAAATTGGAAAGAAAGAACAGATCTTGATTACTTGGGGAAAAGAATTACATATCTAAGTGCAGAAAATTGTATTTATAATTTATGCATTCAACCAACTCATTAGTTTAGGAAATACAATCTGATCTTATCTTTATTCCAATCCTAACAACTAAGACCTCCATCTCCACAAAATATGGAGAGAGATAGATTATTGGAGTCAAAGTCTCATCTCGCTTATTTTAGGAAGATTTGCTCTCAAATCTTCTCCTTACTTTTCGGTAACAAGAATCATAATAATTTTTATCTCTATTACTTGAAGGAGGATTTTCCACAAAATATAATTTTGACCAAATACATTTCTCAGATTTTCTATTTGACTTTGTTGTTTTTTATTGTAGAAATTTTGACGCTTGTCTAATATGTTTTTTCCTTAGACTACTGACTCACTAAAAGTTTGATATTTCTTCATTGGTAAAATGTAGCAAATCTGAATAAGGTTTTTTTAAACACATTCTATGAATAAAAAGTATCTCTCATAGTTTCCATTTGACCTTTATGTCTCTATTTATGGAACTTTTAGTGCTCGTAAATCGATACACGTTTCCTGATTTCATGACTCACTAAAATTTAGATCTCTTCATTGGTAAAACTGTAGTAAATCAAAATGAGGTTTTTGTTAAACACATTGCTATGAAAAAACCTCTCTCATATTTTCCAATTGACTTTTATGTTTTTGTTTATGGAACTTTTAGTGCTCGTCTGATACACTTTTCTCAGACTATAGCTCACTAAAAGTTAGATCTCTTTTCATTGATAAAACTTGTAGAAAATCTGAATGTGGTTTTTGTTAAACACATTGATATGAATAAAAATCTTTCCCAGATTTTCCATTTGAATTTTCTATTTCTGTTTATGGAACTTTTAGTGCTTGTCTGATTCACTTGTCCTTGTACCGCAGCTCACTAAAAGTTAGATCTCTCTTCATTCGTAAAAATTGTATCAAATTTGAATGATGTTTTGTTAAACACATTGTTATGAACAAAAACTTCTCTCGATTTCCAATTAGATTCTCTTATTTTTCACAATCCCTGCAAAAAAATGTCATTTTGTTGATGCAAGTTCTAGAACTAAAACTTTCATTCCTTTTATGCAAGGTCCAGAACTAAATCTGTAAGTTTTAGAGCTAACTCTACGAGTTCTGGAGCTAACTTAAAATAACTACAATTTTTGCATACGACCTCAGATTGAAATGATTCTTGTTTTGAACTTGCATAATTTTTCAAGAGGAATATGACTAAAAATCAGATTTGAGGTTAAATGTATTATTCATGATCAAATCTATTTTTCCCAATACTAGCATTATGTTTCCTTTATGTCCTACATACACAACACTTGCATCTTTTCCCAAATAATGAATATGATTAGTAAAAAAAAAATAGATAACAAAATATTTTTAAAGAATGAACAAGATATATATCCTATATTCTATCTTAAGCAAACTATAAGTTCCTAGATTACATTTAAATCCACTTTCAAAGATAACTTGGAAGGATAAAATAATGGTAATTTATGGTCATTTTATGGCCCCATCATTGCCCCACACTTAATCTTATGCATGCCCTCATGCATTAAATTATTATCTCCTCTTCTTTGATTCTTCTCCATATTGAGAACACATTCTTATGAGTCTCCTTCTGCTACTTTTGATTTTTTATAGCAGGTTCTTATGTGGATCTTCTTCTGCTGCTTTTGATTTCTTTGTTTTACAGCAGGTTCTTGTGTGGATATCCTTCTTTTGATTTTGATTTATTTCTTTTATAGCAAGTTCTTATATGGATCTCTTTCTACTGTTTTTGATTTCTTTTTTACAACATGTTCTTGTGTGCACCTTTTTCTACTACTTTTTATTTTTTAAAATTTTTAAGAGGTTCTTGTGTGGATCTCTTTCTACTTCTTTTGATTTCTTTCTTTTACAGCAGGTTCTTGTGTGGATCTCCTTCTATTGCTTTTGATTTATTTCTTTTACATCAGGTTCTTGTGTGGATCTCTTTTTGCTACTTTTAATTTTTTTCTTTTACGACAGTTGTTTTGTGGATCTCCTTCTGTTGCTTTTGATTTCTTTCTTTTACAACAAATTATTGTGCAGATCTTCTTCTGATGTGTCTCATATTTAAAATCAAAATTCATAGCTCATGCTTCTCCTTCTCTCCCACACCTAAACTCATGCATGTCCTCATGCATGTTGTTTATTTATGGCTTCCCATAAATTAGATTCAAAAAGTTTGATTGCAAAGAGGTGCACATATTTTCCATATAAGGATGGAAAATATGAATTTTATCTTACCTTTCTTGGAAATATTTAAAAGTGCATCTAGCTATAATAAAAAAACTTACAAGAAAGCTTAAAAATAAAATAGTAGAAGAAAATAACCTGATCATACCTCTAGTTGGCTTTTTCATCCTATTGCTAACATGGTCACATAGTGCCGAGAAGAAAGCTACAGGTAACAGTTGATTTCCTTTGAAGAAGAGCTACCTCCTTTTTCCTTTGATTGGCCAGCAACCTGGTTTTCCAATCAAAGTTTTTTTTCCCTTTCATTAGCCAGCAAGATGGTTTTCCAATCAAAGAATTTTATTTTTTTACTTTTTATTTTTTCCTTTGATTGGCCAGTAGTTAGTTTTCCAATCAAAGCTTTTGATTTTTTATTTTTTTTGGCCTTTGATTGGACATCAAGCTGGTTTTCCAATCAAAGCTTTTAGATTTAATATTTTTAGTTTTGTTTTTATTTTTATTTTTTGTTGAAATGATAACATGAGAAGGTTTTCCAATCGGTGATATTTTTACTAAGGTTATGTGTAATAAGATCACCGATTTTTAGTTGATACAAACGGAAATAGTGGTGGTTATCAAAAATGACATGATATTTCATCAACTGGATCTACTTCTAGATTCAATATCATATTATACTATTTCAGATCTGAATTATTTGTTCATACCATTATACATCTTGATCAAACATCATAGTCATTTTCTTGAACAGAAGTTAGTTCTTAGGGAGATAAATATTTACAATTTAATCTTCCTAATTGGATAAATTAAATTTTAATCTACTTGCAAGAAATAAAAGTATAAAGAAACTACTTATGAAATTCTTCTTGTCACAGAATTGCTAAAAGGTATTCTACTATCGCAAGAATATTCTTTCAGAGAATTCTGAATCTCCCAATAATACCGTGTTCCCGGAAATGGCTCCAAAATGATGCGGGTTGTCAATCCCCATCATTAATAATGTCCATCTAGGGCTGGTGTCAAGGTGTATGAATTAAGAGAATAAAATATTTGAAAACAACTCCCTTAAACATAATCCAAACTTGCATAAAATGAAAGAACACATGCAGAAATTTAATGCACACTTACGAAATTGAAGCACACTTACATAAAATAAATCACACATGTAGAAATTTAAAGGAACACTTACATAAATTTAAATTACTGAATTGAAAATTAAAAAAAGAGGAAAAGGCACTGTAGGTTCACAAAATAAATTATATAACATAAAAAAATAGAAATTTACAACAAAAGGAAAAGCTGTAGAAATAAAGAAGTAAAATTAACACATTGACCAACTTCCTTGAAATGAGAGGCCAGCTCATTCCTTGGAAGAGGATTTAATTCATATTTTTAATTTAGAACTTCGAGAAGAACTTTACTTCCAAAGATTGGAAAGAAAGAAGCAGATCTTGATTACTTGGTGAAAAGAATTACATATCTAAGTGCGTAAGGTTGCATTTATAATTTATGCATTCAACCAGCTCATTAGTTTAGGAAATACAATATGATCTTATCTTAATTCCAATCCTAACAACTAAGATCTCCATCTCCAAAAGATATGGAGAGAGATATATTATTGAGTCAAAGTCTCATCTTACTTATTTTAGGAAGATTTGCTCTCAAATCTTCTCCTTGCTTTTCGGTAACAAGAATCATAATGATTTTATTCCTCTATTATTAGTAGTTTCCTCAAAATATGATTTTGACCAAATATCTTCCTCAAAGTCTAATATGTTTTTTCCTCAAGCTACAACTCACTAAAAATTAGATATTTTATCATTGGTAAAATCTATAGCAAATATGAATGAGGTTTTTGTTAAAAACATTTTTATGAACAAAAACCTCTCTCATATTTTCTATTTGAATTTTTTTTCTGTTTATGGAACTTTTAGTGCTCATCTGATACACGTTTCCTCAAACTGCAACTCACTAAAAGTTAGATCTCTCTTCATTGGTAAAAACTGTAGAAAATCTGAATGAGTTTTTGTTAAATAAATTTCTATGAACAAAAACCTCTCTCATTTTTTCCATTTTACTTTTATGTTCTTGTTTATGAAAATTTTAGTACTGTTTGATACATTTTGTCGCAACTCACTAAAAGTTAGATCTCTCTTCATTGGTAAAAATTGTAGAAAATATGAATGATATTTTTATCTAACACATTGATATAAACAAAAACCTCTCTAATATTTTGCATTTCAATTTTCTGTTTGTGTTTATGGAACTTTTAGTGATCGTCCGATTCACTTTTCCTTGGACTACACTTCACTAAAAGTTATATCTCTCCTTGTTGGTAAAATTTTTAGCAAATATGAATAAGTTTTTTGTTAAACAAATTGTTATGAACAAAAACCTCTCTCATATTTACCATTGGATTCTCTCGATTTTTTACAATCCCTCAAAAGCTGTCATTCCGTTGATGCAAGTTCGGAATTAAAGCTGTCATTCCTTTTATGTAAGTTTTGGAACTAAATCTGATTTTCCACGAATTGAAATTTCTGAAACTAACTTTCATTCAATTGATGTAAGTTTTAGAACTAAATGTGAGTTCGGAACTACACCTTCAAGTTCCAGAACTAACTTTGTGAGTTTACGCAACTAACTCTTTGAGTTCCAGTGCTTACTTAAAACAACTACAACTTTTGCATGCGACCTTAGATTGAGATGATTCATTTTTTTGAACTTGCATTATTTTTCAAGAGGAATCAGAATATGAAATCAGATTTGAGTTTAAATGTATTGTTCATGATCAGTTCCACTTTTCCCAATACTAGCATTATCTTTCCTTTATGTCCTGCATACACAAGACCTAAAACTTTTCCCAAATAATCAATAGGATTAGTCAACAAAATAGATAGAAAAATATTTCTAAAGAATGAATAAGATATATATCCTATATTCTATCTTAAGAAAACTATAAGTTCTAGATTACATTTAAATCCACTTTCAAAGGTAGCTTAGAAGGAAAAATAATGGTAATTTATGGTCATTTTATGGCCTCATCATTAGTGTCTTTGTTATGCTAAGGAACCAAGTCAAAATTTGGTTCATTTGGTGATTGTATCTTTATTTTTTTCTTGTAATGTGCAAGATTATGTTGAAGGTCGAGAGCTTACGTAAAGGGTGACCGATTCACCCAATTTATGTCCCCTTGTTTGGGGTGCATGTGACATCATTATAAGTATGTGGCCTAAAGGAGAGGACCTGATGCTAATGTGAAAATCATTCCCTTCATGGGGAGGGAATGTGCATGGTGGAAACCATGACACATGAAAAAAATTGGCTAGTTGGATGTATTTGAAGAGAATTAGAAAGCATGTAATATAAAAACAATGTAATAAGCAAGTGCACATACAAAATGGACTACAAAAAGTGGGTTTCAAATATGGGAAATCTCTCACAATGTCACAAAATGTTTAAGGAAGAAGTATATGAAAGCATAAAATAATACAAGAAATGATCAAATAATACATAGGACATAACGCACAAACAATGGCATGCAATGACAACAATGGCAAAGCAGAGAGAAATAGACAATCATGGTAGAGAATAGTTCTGCAAAGTAAATGCTACACTTGAGGCACACATTAGTATGTTAGAAAGGTAAAGAGTATGTCAAATCATGTGTATGTCAAAAGAAAGTAATGTTCTAGTAAGAAAAGGAAGTAGTATAGAATAAAACAATAACGTGTGTGACATGTAAGAGTAGTGAATGTAGATATTTTCATAAGCCTCGGTGTGTTTGGTAAGAGGTGAGTGCAAGCATTATTTATCCTTGTTAAAATCCATAGAAAGTGTGCATTCACAACTAGAGAAAAGGTAAACACATATGTGTATATGATAAATATAATTACATAGTATGTATCTATCTAGCATGGAAATAAAGTGTAGATGGGAGGATATGAAAGCAAGAATAAATGCAACCAATATATGCAATATGTTGTGAATGAGTGAGATGGAATGATATACAATGTGAATGTGATATGAGAAACATTTTCCCTGACTTGGATGTTCGTTGGGATGAGAATGAGATGAGGTTCATTTATAAATACATATTGACAATCAATAGTGAACCATATAACAAGATTGCATTATCAAGAAATGGTTTGAAAATAGATGCTAGAAATATAGATCCAAGAAGCACATAGTGTAGATTGTAGAATAGTATAGTTTGATGTGTGAGAAGAAAATGTTAGAAATATGTGTCATGAAGAAGAGTGTGAAATGTGTAGTGTGTGAATTTCATCAATGTAATATTCCCTCAACAATTAAGTGTGATACTTAGCACAAGAGTGTGTCGTAGGGTAGTGATGATACAATATGTATATACATTTTTGTAAGGATTCTTATAAAGAAGAAGTATGAAGCACATAACGTAATTTTAGATATGTGATGATGTTAGAAGAGAGAATAATAATATTTATGCCCCCAAGTGTATGATGTAGAGAAAAATAAAGTTAAACTATTTAATATATCATCATTATCATCGTTTAAGCCAAATGGAGAAGTGTCGAAAACCTTGTAATTAATAGTATGTAGCTTATAAGATAAATAGCCATTTTGGCATAAATTTTGCATGTACATTACATATTATTCATAAGTTAAAGATGGTTGTGGGCAACCATGTGCATCTCAATGAGTAATATTTTGTGTATAGCTGAGAAATGAATCATTACAAATAGAAGCATAGTTGAAGGTCATGGGAAATGTGATATCATTGTATGATTATGATCTGAAGTTCAACCAATGTAGTCAATCTAAGACTGCTCAAGAGTATATGGAGAAGTGTGATAATTGTGTGCACAAATGACTAATGATGGAAGACATGGATGCCATAAATAGTAGTGGTCTGAAGATATCCATGATAGATGTGAGGATAATGAGGTGGAGGGAGGATATTTAAAATTATGAATTTGAGCGAGCTAAGCCATCATGCATGTAAATAGTGTCAGAGCAAGTGGGATCAAATGGAATGTGTGGCCAATTATGTATGAAAATAGTGAATGTAAAATTACGTAATGTTAAGTTAGATGAAGACGAGGCCATGTATATGACATCCAATGTATGGACATAACCCTAAAGAAAGTATCCTATAATTAGTTCAAGAAGGGGGTTTATTGAATTGATATTTACAAATGCCAATAGAAATAAAAGTATCATTGAAGTAGGACTCGTCTATCTCTAAAGGATTAAAGTTAAGATTGTGCAATGTTTTGTCATTAAGTTCCACGACATCAACGTCATTGTCGAAACATTAGTGCTGACATTTTCATTTTGAATAGTTGTATCGAGGATATTTTTAGGAGCGAAGCCTGATGTAGGAGAGAGAGTATGCTCAATAGGTAGAATAATGGTAACTTTGGGAGTAGATAAAGTGAGTGGAATGATATCAGTAGTATGGGTTATCCAATGATGGTACACTTGTAGAATTGGAAGAATATATTGGTACACTATATTATCCAATATCACAAATACCAATATTGCTATATAGAATAGCCTGAGATGGAGGAGTGGACATAGCATTAATAGGGTCTATGTAGAATTTTTTTAATGAATTTGGGTCAGTAGCAACGGTATGTTCATAGCCATCAAGTAAGAATTTAACGCATCGATAACTATAGAAGGGACAACATGAATTACGTGAATCCATGGTCTACCCAAAAAAATATTAAACATAAATGATGGATTTATAAATGAGGAATACCGTAGGAATGATCTTAGTTTGATATTTTATAGGTAAACTAATAGTACCAAGACATGAGTGAGTGGTGGAATCATAACCACAAATAAGAGTAGAAGTTTTAGTAATTAGATTATCAGTAATTCCAATTTTCCCGTGAAGTGAGTGAGCACATATATTTATAGTATGAGTAATGAGTACACGCTTGATACAAATGGTACCAATGGTAGCGGTGATAAGTAGATTTAAAAATGGATTGTCAATAGTAGAGGGTGGACTATCCTCATAAATAAATGATATAAAATGTCATAGATTTTAGAGAGATTGAATGGGATCTATTAAGGACACCGGTGATTTATTACTTTCAATGTGAATAGAGCGAAAGGAGAACTCAAATGTTTGACGATAATCGAGTCCACTACATAGTAAATCATAAAGAGATATTTTTACCGGTGTATTCTTAACTGTTTCTATGATGTCATAACCATTAGAGGTTGTGGTAGGAGCTGCTGATGTGATATTTTTGGGATAAAAATAGGTTGAGCCATAGGAGGATGAGTGTGGTGAGTGTTGACTACATTGATAGTAAGATCAACCATATGAGTAATGAAGTGAGGAGGTTGTTGAGTATAAAATTGCATAAAATCAGCATCGTGTGGTAACCATGCCATAAATCTTAGTTGGGGTGAAAGAATGGTAAGTAGATTGATCCATGAATTTAGAAGGATGAAGATTGCGATGCATTGTTTTAAGGTAGTGTTTGAGCGATTGGGTTCAACAAATGATTTTAAAAAAATAGGAATTTGTAAAGCCCTACTATTGCGCAGAGTCATGTATGATAAAGAAATGCTAAAGTACATATTTGACACAAGAAATAAGATAGATAAATAGTAAAGCCTAAGTTAAGGAGAGGTAAAATAATGACTTATATAATTCACACTATCCATTCGAACTAATCTATCTTTGGAAAACCGATTAACATGAAGGGTAGATCTGTCATAATTAAACACAATGAAATATTCAACTATCGGATAAACATTGACTATGGTGCGTGTAAAGTGGGATGAGCATTCCTAACCACAGAGAGATCCCTACTAGGAATTTGTGACTATGAAAAATCTTAGAACATGGTTTTTCTAGTGTCGCAACACGATCGCTAGTATTCATTATTATTCTCCTATATGTTAGATTATGATTACACAATTTTCTTGTAACTTGTAAAACCCTTAAACTACATCAAATCCCAAAAAGAAAAGATGCAACATTGGGATTTGGAATAACCCGATAGGCACGACTCGGTGACCTTATGACCGAGTGTTGTACTACATCTCGGACTCCATGTAGTTCTTGTGTGTGTGATAGAATCGTGCCTTAGGAAGTGCTTGTACAAGTGCACATGATAGTACCAATGTAAATATATGTGTGCATGGAATAATGAACTGACACTTCCTATGAAGTGTATGTAGAAAATAGAGTCCCTTTTCCCATAAATGAGTGCTATATGGATGCATTAGATGTTTTTGATGCCTATGGATACAACCTTAAGCGATGATAATATATGCTTACAACTTCATACTTTATTTTTGTCACATAGCTTTGGATTTATATGATTCCCTTAGTTGAATTTCCTAGCGATAACTAGAATTCCGAGCCATATGAAAATAAGATGCCCAAAAGATTAAAGAGACCAAAAATAAGCGAGTAAGATATAAAAGGTTCAAGAGCACCCAGATGGGATGAGGGCACATGGGCGCTAACATCCTGGTTCAACACTAGTGTCCAAAGTCATAAAATATAAGCAAGTGAAATATTGACTAGGTTATAGGATGTACAAGATAAGAAAGAAGACTAGAAACAAAGAAAAGAGGCCAAAGATAGATGTCAATTACTAGTTTTCTTATTTAGGAATCATATGAATGCAAGTATGCTTTTAGGACCTCAAAATGTACCCAAGTTCATAATTTAATGTCTACAATCTGTACATATATTCCTATTGTTTTACAAAATATTAGCATGTCCTATATAAATTAAAAAAAAAAAACTTTGCATGCAATATTTTTATCCCTTTAAGAATTACAAATAAAACTATATTTTCACTCCTCCCCTTCAAACACCCTAACAACAATTTAACAAAACATATATTTAATTGAAATATAAAACTCCAACCAACTTTACATTATTATCCTCTCAATGTAATTTCCAACTCATGTGAACTTTCTAGTCTATAGAGTCTTGTACCCTATTTAAAACTTCTGTCCCCATACGCATATATACCACTTATTTTTTTGCAAAAATTAAAAGTAGAGAAATTATTTTGAAATAATCTATAAGATAAATTTAAAAGTTTGGTCATTTCTTTTCCCAATACATTTTTTTCAAAATTTCTTTTCTTTTTGAAATATATAACTTTTGAGAGAATATTTTGGTGTATCTATGGACCCTAACATGAAAAATTCAAAACTCTTTTGTCCTTAAACAAGAAAAATTCCCATCCATCTTCTTTATTGGCCTATTAGCATACCCATTATGCACTTCAAGTATACTTGCTAATAGATGCAACCACCACTTTTTTCTTTTCCTCTAGCGTGATGAAAATTAATTGGTACAAATAATTATATACATGATCGTCTATACTCACTCAGGTAGTTTGGAATCAATATACACCTTTCTTTACACATTTCTGTGAGTAGATTAGTTAATTTGTTTAGAAAAATAGTGTGTGATAGTATGTTTTTTTTTTCTTAAAATAGTGTCTCATTGTAATATATTTTGAAATAAATAGTGTGTTTTGGCCATCGAATAATATGTCCATCCCATCCAATTGGTTCAAAATTTCCAAAAAGCATGAAATCTAAATTACCCTTAAACATAGTCAATAAGTATATATTCAATAACACATCCAAAGTGTACATTATTGTTTAAAATGTCAAAATATGGGCAAGTTAACTAGTTCTATAAATAATTTTATGAAAATGTGAAGCTATGACTGTAATAACTATTAAGCATTTATGACCATAGTCCCATATTCCTTCTTGAATAGATTCCAACATGAAGTGCTTGTTACATCTAGAACCAATCCCCGTCTTCAAGGATGCATGTGTATGGCATTTCAATAATAAAAGGAAAGAAACTTAGTGGAGTAGAAGGAAAACATAAGAACTCATTTATGTCTTTCATTATTACTATGACGTGCCGGGGTGGATGTTAATTCCTATGAATTATTTTCTTTCTATGAGCGCACTTTGCAAACCGTTGCATGAAACACATAAAGTGACATTGGTATTACCAAAAGGCATATAATTGCACAATGGGAAGAGATTAAAAATTCTTATTTTCCTTTTAGAGAGTTATACTTTCCAAGATGAAACTATTATTTGATAAAAAAATTAGTCATAGTGACCCAACATGATAATGGCCTATGGAAATTAAAGTACAATGGAAAATGTATCCCACATGCACCAATCTAGCAATACATCAATTGATGAACTAGACATGTTAGGATTTAAAGACTTCAACAATAACCATGATTGATCAAAGCATGGTATCTTTTTTGACATGTAAAGTAAAAATCCTAAATTCATAGATAAATCATGCATAAAGAATAATCTTCTCTTTTTTCTTCCTCTTCTTTGGACCAATTTCCTTTCTTATATATTCAAAGAAACAAATTTCCTACATAATCGTTATTTTAAATTTTTCATAACATGATAAGTTCAGACATAAAGATGATTTTTCAAGATATATTTGGTACAAGAAAATCCTACATAATTGCTTTCATAAGAAGCGTGTTGAAAATACTTAATGGAAAATTCATGTCTTATGTTCTCCTACTAGCTTCAATAGGTACTAATAAATTTAACATAAACACATATACTATACAAGTTGGTTTCAAACACCCATTCAAGAAAACAATTATCTCGAATACATTATGTAGTCCACTTTTACAAGAGTGTGTGAATAACATATAATAAATTCTCATTGACCATAACTTCTAGACATAAAGATGATTTTTCAAGATATAATTGGTACAAGAAAATCCTACATAGTTGGTTGCATATGAAGTGTGTTGAAAATAATCAATAGAATAATCATGTCTTATGTTCTACTACTAGCTTCAATCTGTACTAATACATTTAACATAAACACATCTACTATACAAGTTGTTTTCAAACTCCCAATCAAGAAAATAATGCTCTTGAATATAGGATGTGGTCCACTTTTACAAGAGTGTGTGAATAACATATAAATTGTAAGTTGCAGAAGGAATTCTCTAACAATAATAATGAATATTCTAGAGGCTACTAGATTATATTTGTGGGTGAATTTTGTCAACTTATTTTAGTTCACAACATACCACATTATGTAGGTAATTCATTTGGTCACACACTTTCATTACCTTGGATACTAATTTTTGTAAACAAAAATGGAATCCAAAAAAATTGGAACTTATTAACCAACATCATAAATGAAAACCCAACAATAGATGATTGGAATCTTCTGATGCCATGTATAAAATATTTCATCTATACATTAGAATGGGAAAGTGATACATGAGTAAAACATGTTTACGCAACAAAGGAATTAATAATAATATTAAGAGCGATAAAATTTAACAATTTAGAAAGGAAACAACTTAGTTACAAGTATTTTAGAGTTAAAAACATGAACAAACTTGTAAACAACGTCAAATTTAAATGTTGTCGTTCCTTGTCGGAACATGTGACATAAAATATTCCCCAGGCCCTAATTCTGTGGTCGGAAGACACGAGTACAGAGTTCGGGGATTTTTTTTCTCTCCCTACGACAAGACTTAAATAATACTTTCCTACTTTTTGATTGATTCCAAACTACTTTTAGTCAGACTCATAGTCCGTAGTCATATGCATCTGCTTTTGCACCATCTGTATCATGTGCACATCCGTGCACTTGCATTTGCATTTGCATCTTCATCTCCATCCTTTGCCGTGCGTTTCTTGTAACAAGCTTTTCTTCAATTATGACAAAATCTGAGATGACACTTAACCATAAAGTGGGAATTATCTGATTGAAGAATATTGATTATGATCTAATGCTGATTTGGATGATACAAAACAAATGTTTTAGTTAAATCTTTGAAATATTCGCATGGTTACTATTCAAAATTTGATAGCGTGGAAAGTGATAATATGTATTACAAATGGAAATGGAGAATCTTTTAGTATAAAAATAGTTAAATCACACAAGCTTATTTATATGGAAACAATATCAATGTCTAATTTCATAATTTCCATTGATCAAGTGAAATACTTACATTTAATAATATACATATTATTAGGAATAATTTGTGAGGCAGAAACATGGAGGAGAGAGAATAGAGATTAGATATCTCTTATTATTCTATTAAACAAAGAACCCACAATTTAAATTATTTATAGGTATGGAATAAACAAGTCTCCTCTAAATGGATGGAGAAGTTACAAATAAGAAGGAGAAAGAATGGAATAAATAGAGAAGCTAGTCTAATAATAAAAATTTACGTAGACTATATGCTAACATTCCCCCTTATTAAATTATTCTTGCAAATGTGGAAAAAGTTCAAATATCAGAAGAGATTTTGTGAGAATGTATACTTGGCTTCCATGGGACAATAAAAAACATTAAATGTGATGGAGACAAATTACCACACATCTTCTTTCATTCATGCCTATCAACATACCCATTTCGCACTTGTGCTCACTTGCTAGTAGATATAACCATCACTATTTTTGTTCCTTTAGAGTGATAAACAATAATTGGCAATAGAGAATAGGTGAACAGAATTCGAGGTCAAACAAAATGACGTGTCCACAGCTCCTCATTGACAATAGTTTGTGGATGAGATAGAAACAACATTCTACTTCTTGCTTATCCATGAGATAGTCCGATCCGAGAAAAATATGTATCATGTCATTGAATTCTTGTCATCAAATAAAAAGCAATGGCGTGGTGTCGAGACGATGTATCCCTATAAGAAGAATTGATCATTCTTTTTATATTCCAAAGAATTATAGTTAAATTCCTGAAACATATCTCAAAACATGCTTAAATGACACATTTCATTAACATTTCTTTAGCTTTGAATGAACCTAGAAAGATGGTTTGACATCTATAAAGACAGTCTGGGTATATGTCAAATAGATGAGACTACACAAATTTAAGCATATAGACCATCTCACTTGAGGTGAGTCTGGAATCTTAGTAAGTTATAGCCTTTTTCAACTTGAATTGTAGAAAGTGGATCAAATAATATTTAGTTCAGAAATGGATTTGCTTCCAGTGGAGTGGATGTTTTTCAAAAATGGGATAAAATAATGGGATGCTCCTTTTGCCATTTCTTCAAGTAAAAATACAAGTTATAATGTAGTAGCCCTAAATATGTCATGTCGAAGGTTCTTTTGAGATCATTCTTTCATATCTGAATGACCTCATCTTTATACTTTAAATATTTGATCACAAGATCATCTACATATCACAACAAGAATGACTATTTAAAATTTCCTACCTTCTTTATATCAAAATTGGATTTTGCGAGGTATTTTACGAGTGAACCCATGTTGCAAAAGGTGATTAATTGATATTGATATACCATGCCCTTCGAGCTTGTTTAAGTCCATAAAGTGATTTGATGAGATGACATACCTTTTTAGGTGCTTTTCATCAAAAAACTTATTTGGGTCATTTAAATGTATACTTCTTTCGAGATGTTTAGGAAAGCACTCTTGACGTCCATCTACCGTAGTGTCCATGTGACATAAAATATTCCCAGTTGCAAGTGCGCAAACTACTCGATGGTCTTCATCTTTGGGTGCAGAATTTTTTTCTTCATAGTTGATGCCCTTAAATAAGCATATCCTTTTTGATTGATTTTATACTTTTCGATGGATCCAACTTATATTTTGTCTTGCAAAACCCATTTACAACGTGCACTTATGGGTTTCTTTCATCTTCATCTGCATCCGATAAGTTCTTATGCTTTGGAGCTTTTCTTGAGTGAGTGAATTTCTAAATCCATGGATGACCTTCCACTAAAGTGGGAATGAGTGCTTCACGAACATTGTCAGCTCAAAGATATTAATGATGAACTCATGAGTGTAAAGTTTACCTTATTTCTTGTTTGACTCTTTGTTTTGACTGCGGATGATGTATCCGGGAGTTAGTGCAAATGTGAGTCCTTGATGGTGCTTTGTACCCACTTCGGATGAGAACCGGGTTACTTTTGAGAGAACTGTGTTGTTGCCATGTGAATTGATGTGGACTCACATTTCCAGTTCTCAAGGTCAACAAATAGCTCTCCTGACAGCATTTGTTTTCTCTGAGTAGTCTCCTTTGGCTCATCATCTGATTCGGAGACTTGTCGGTGAGAGGTGGTTGGAAGTGGATATTTTGTTGATACTATTGAGTGAAAGGATGAATCGTCACAAACCACATCACGACTCTCGTATATTTTCTTTGTCTCAGGATCCATGAGACAATATGCCTTCAATGTAGTGCTATAGCCAAGTAGGATGCATGCGAGTGACTTTGGCTCAACCTTCTTTTTTTCGAGCTAGGACATGCATGTATGCTATGAAACCAAATACTCGTAAATAAGAAATTGGTGGATTTCTACTACTCCATACCTCTTGTGGCATTTTATTTTGTAGAATATTTGTTGGTGCCTTGTTGAGAAGATATAGAGGTTTTCTTCTTGCTTTAGCCCAATAGCATTCCTATAGCTTTACTATTGTTAGCATGCAGCGAGACATCTCCATCACTATATGATTGCGACACTCAACAATGCCATTCTACTGGGGCATGTACGGAGCAATCAGGTTCGGCTTTATGCCTTGTTGGTTCAAGAATGCCAAGAACTTGTTTGATGTGAATTCCCCCCCTCGATCTGAGTGAAGTAGAAGAAGTGGTTGTCCGGTCTCTTTCAAAACACGATGATAGAAGTTCTAAAGTATTGAATAGCCTCACTTTTCTTCTTTAGGAAACACATCCACATCTTGTGGGAGTAGCCATCCATGAACAATTGAAAGTACTTGTATCCTGAAAACAAAGAAGGCAGAGGGCCATTTAGATCGGTATGAACTACCTCTAGATGCTTCTTGGCATGGAAGGTGCTTGACTAAAATGGATCCCTGTGTTTTTTTCCTGCAAGATAGCTAGGGTAAATAGGCAAGGAACTAGACAATTTGGGTAGTCCATGAACCATTTCTTTTGAACTCATCTGATGCAATGAACTAGCTGACAAGTGTCCATATCTAAAATGCCAAAGTGTAGTAGATTGTACTGTTGATGCAGATAAAGCTATTACAGAAGATGAAACAATATCTAAAGTAAATAATTTATCTTTTAGAAATGCTCTAGCAATAACCATACCTTTTCTGGAGATTAAGCATGATTTAATGCCATTTTGGACAAGAAATTCTACCTTTAGGTGATGATTTAACAACTAAATAAGCTGACAAGAGGTCTGCTAGTCAAGCTAGGAACATATAGTACCTTTGTAAGTGTACATTTTCATGGTCCCAAAGGAATGGTGACTTTTCCTATTCCTTTTGCAATGTACTCTTTTTCATCCGCTATCCGAACTCGATCTCCAGTTGGTTCTTCATGTAGTGAATCAAAGAGCTTCTTGTCACCTGACATATGCTTGTTTGCACCAGAGTCTATCAACCAGACTTTCTTCATGGGCTGAGAATTTTGCGAGATGAGTACGAGGTTCTTACCACAATGTGCTCCTTCTGATGTTCCCTCATCAAATTCATCATCTTGTTGGGCTGCGAGATGTCCCTTCTGATTTCTTCAGTGGGGACGTTGTTTGGACTTTTGAAAATCTTTGTGCTCTGATGTGCTTGTTTGACTTGAAGACCCTTGTTTCAAGCTATTGTAGCAGCAGTGATTAGTCTTGTGAGTGTTGGTTCTACAAATGTGACACCATTTCTTTGAATTTTGATATTTCTGTTGTTGTTTTGGTTGCGCTTGATTTGGCTTCTCTAGGGGACCCTTCCGATTATTCTGGCCACGGTATGGCTTTGAGAACATGGCTTTATCCTGAGACTCCTCATGGGATGAAGTGATGGCCTCTTCCTACTTGCAGAAAATTCACAAGCTCTTCGAATGTCACTATTTGTTTAGATACATTCAATGTCATAACAAACACTCAGAATTGAGAAGGGAGTGCTCTCAAGGTGATTGTGATGAGAAGTTTATCGACCCTTTGTTTCACCGAGTGCTAATAACTCTCGATATCAACTCAACCACATGATGTAATAATTCCTCTACTTTCTCATCTAACCCCATAGAGAGGGTGTGCAACTTTGATTGAAGATGAAGAATCTTCATCTGATTTTTGGCTTCATAAATTGTTGCTAGCTTGTCCCAGGCCTCCTTTGGTTTGTCCACATTTCAAACATGCGGTTGCACATCGTCAGCGATCTCGAGCATTATCAACATCAAGGATTTTGGACTAGCCATCTCATACTTTATCAATTCATCGGGTGTGAGAAGCGGGCATAGACCACCGTGACAATGCTCCATAATCCTTGAACTAAAGGATTATCCTCATTTTTGTTTTCCAGGACGCAAAATTGGGCCCTTTGAGCAATCGAGCATTGGAAAGAAGTAACTTGGAATAGACATCGTAATAATAAAATATTTATTTATTTATTTCAAGAGTTATTACAACTTTGACTCATTGATGAGAATAAGCGGCTCGTAGATTATCACAATATTCACGTGTAGTGAGACGATGACACTTTGTGGGGCGTTATTCTTTGTCTTCATATTGGCATCGTATCGGCCTCTAATTCTTCCTATACTCACTTTTCTTGGTAGCTGACGTCGAAAAGGAAATATTCAAGAAGTCCTTCTCGAACTAGCTTGTCGAAGGCTAGATTGCGGTGTTCGAAGTTTGTTGAGCAATGCAAAGTAGAACCCGAGCCCTGCGGGGCTTCTTCACGGTGTTCTCTAGCTTGCGAGTTGATGTTATAGCTTTTCGGTTGTGGCATCCATGTTATTGATGCTCTTAATCGAGTTGTTTACACTTGACATTCATGAAGTGTTGTAGGATTAACTTCACGTTGCCTTGGTAGAGTATCATTATCAAAATTCCACGTAGTAGTTCAATCCAACTCTTTTTGAAGACATACAAACCAGGAAATAGGCATTAGAGATCTTCTACGCTACAACAATGACTATCTTCCCATGTGGTTACTGAGAGAAATTCTTCAAATGCGGTTTAGACTTCCACATGAAGGAATCAAATGTGTTCATCACGATTTTATTATAAACAACAACTTTTGCATACTGACTCTCCACGTAACTTTGAATGGATAATCCTTCATAGGATATTTGTGGTTCTGTTGGTTCTTTGATAGACTTCCTGCGTGAGAGCAAAACAATCACCTCATTTGATCAAAGAATCTTCCACGTAATTCCACGCAAGTGTTTTTTCTTTCTGCTACTTTTGATTTATTTCTTTTAAAACAAGTTCTTGTGTGGATCTCTTTCCGCTTTTGATTTTTTTGATTTTTTTTTTACAATAGGTTCTTGTGTGGATCTCCTTTCGCTTCTTTTGATTTCTTTCTTTTACATCGAGTTCTTATGTGGATCTCTTTCTGCTACTTTTCATTTTTTTCTTTTACAACATATTTTTGTGTGGATCTCCCTCTGCTATTTTTATTTCTTTTTTATAACAAATTCTTGTGCGGATCTCCTTTTCCTATGTCTCATATTTAAAATCAAAATGCATAGTTCATGCTTCTCCTTCTTTCCCACACCTAAACGCATGCATGTCCTCATGCATGTTGTTTATTATGGCTTCCATAAATTATATTCAAAAAAATTTTATTGCAAAGGGGTGCACATATTTTTCATATAAGTAGGAAAATATGAATCTTATCTTACCTTCCTTGGAAATATTTAAAAATGGATCTATTTGTAATAAAAAACTTACAAGAAAGCTTAAAAATAAAATAGTAGAACAAAATAACTTGATCATACCTCTAGTTGGCTTTATCATCCTATTATAAACATGGTCAAATAATACTTCGGAAGAACGCCGCTAGGTAATAGGTGATTTCCTTTGAAGAAGAGCCACCTCCTTTTTCCTTTGATTGGCAAAAGCTGGTTTTCCAATCAAAGCTTTTTGATTTTTTTACTTTTAAATTTACCTTTGATTGGCCACCAAGTTGGTTTTTACTTCAAAGCTTTTTGATTTTTGATTTTTATTTTCCTTTGATTGTTCATCAAGTGGTTTTCCAATCAAAGCTTTTAGATTTTAGATTTTTTTATTTTTATTTTTATCTTTTATTTTTTTTGCTGAAATGATAGTATGAGAAGGATTAGAGAAAAATTTGATCCATTATCATACTATATGAATCAAAGTACAACTTTTGTAAAATAGGAAGCAATGTCTTAGATCTCATAAAAACCTTTTTACATACTTGGTAAGTCCAAGAAGATTCTAAAAATCGTGTAGAAAATTTTTAGGTCTTCAAAGCCCAACTTGAATTGTATAATATCATAATCACCATAGTAATCTTCAAAGCCCGGACTAGTGATCTCAAGAGATGGAGAGTTGTTAAAAGTGAAAGTGAAGGTATCCGTGGGTCTCTCAAAAATTTGCATGCTCCTTGGTTGATACTGTTGGTGCTCCAAAATCTACATGCTGATATCAAGAACAACTCTAGAGATTCCTATAGATATAGTCCTCAGATGTTAGTACACAAAAATTTCTTTCCTTGATATTCATAATAATTACTTCTTAACTTTATAGAAGCATATAATAAAATGAAGAAATTGAAAGACATGAAAACAAATTTTTGTAATGGATTTGGTTCAGGGATTGAATTTTATTATGGGGTGAAAAACTGATTTGGATGGGTTGATTTATTATGAGTGGGTTTTTTATTTTGACTCTAATGAAATCCCTAAATATGGATGGAGTTAATTGGAAATGCTACCACTTCATTATTACAAAATGGATAAGCTTGTTTTTATTAACGTTATGTGTAATAAGATCACTGGGATGTTAGTTGATACAAGGGGAAATGATAGTGGTTATCAAAAATGATATATGATATTTCATCAATTGGATATACTTCCAAATTTAATATCATATTATACCATTTCCAGATCTGAATTATTTGTTCATACCATTATACATCTTGATCAAACAGCATAGTCATTTTGTTATACCAGAGTTTGCTTGTGGGGAGATAAATATTTACAATCTAATCTTCCTAATTACAGAAATGAAATTTTAATCTACTTGCAGGAAATAAAAGTCTAAAGAAACTACTTATCAAATTCTTCTTGTCACGGGGAATTGTTAAAAGGTATTCTACTATCGCTAGAATATTATTTTAAAGAACTTTGAATCTCCTAATAACACCATGTCCCGGAAAGCGATGCCAAAATGATGAGGGTCTTCATTCCTTGCCATTAATAATGTCAATCAGGCTGGTGTTCTAAAATTTGTATACATTAAGAGAATAAAATCTTGGAAAGTAGCTCCCTTAAACACAATCTAAACTTGCATAAATTGAAAGCACACATGTGGAAATTTAATGCACACTTGCAGAAATTGAAATACACTTGCATAAACTAAATCACACATGCAGAAATTTAAAGGAACACTTGCATAAATTGAAATTGCTGAATTGAAAATATAGGAAAAGGAAATGACACTGCAGTTCACAAAAGAAATTACATAACAATAAAAAACAAAAATTTACAACAAAAGGAAAACTACAGAAATAAAGAAATAAATATTAACAAATTGATCCATCTTCCTTGGAATGAGTGGCAGCTCATTCCTTGGAAGATGATTTTATTCATATTTTTAATTTAGAACTTATGGAAGAACTTTATTTCCAAAGTTTGGAAAGAAAGAACAGATCTTGACTAATTGGGGAAAATAATTACATATATAAGTGCGAGAAGGTTGCATTTATAATTTATGCATCCAACCAACTCCTTATTTTAGGAAATATAATCTAATATTATCTTAATTCCAATCCTAACAACTAAGATCTCCATCTCCACAAAATATGAGAGAGATAGATTATTGGAGTCAAAGTCTCATCTCACTTATTTTAGGAAGATTTGCTCTCAAATATTCTACTTTCTTTTCGGTAACAAGAATCATAATGATTTTATTCCCTATTATTGGAAGGATGATTTTCCTCAAAATATGATTCGGACCAAATACCTTTCTTGGATTTTCCATTTGACTTTGTTGTTTTTATTGTAGAACTTTTGATGCTTGTAAAATATGTTTTTTTCCTAAGACTACAACTCACTAAAAGTTAGATCTTTCTTCATTGGTAAAACTTGTAGCAAATATGAATGATTTTTTTGTTAAACACATTGCTATGAACAAAAATCTCTCTCATTTTTCTGTTTGACTTTTATATTTCTATTTATAAAACTTTTAGTGCTAAATCGGATACACTTTTCCTCATCTTTGCAGCTCACTAAAAGTTAGATCTCTTCATTGGTAAAACTTGTAGCAAATCGGAATGAGGTTTTTGTTAAAAATATTGCTATGACAAAAACCTCTTTCATATTTTCCAATTGACTTTTATATTTCTGTTTATGAAACTTTTAGTGCTCATCTAATACACTTTTCCTGATTGTAGCTCACTAAAAGTTAGATCTCTCTTTATTAGTAAAACCTGTAGAAAATTTGAATGAAGTTTTTGTTAAACACATTGATATGAATAAAAATATCTCTCATATTTTCCATTTAAATTTTATGTTTCTATTTATGAAACTTTTAGTGCTTATCGATTCATTTTCCTTGAAGCGCAGCTCACTAAAAGTTAGATCTCTCTTCATTCGTAAAACTTGTAACAAATCTAAATGAAGTTTTGTTAAACACGTTGTTATTAACAAAAACCTCTCTCAAATTTCTAGTTAGATTATCGATTTTTCACAATCCCTCAAAAACTATCATTTAGTTGATGTAAGTTCCAGAACTAAAGTTGTCCATTCCTTTTATGCAAGTTCGAACTAAATCTACAAGTTCGAAAATAAATCTGATTTTTCCATGAATTTAAAGTTCTAGAACTAAATTTCATTCGATTGATAAAAGTTATGTACCTAAATCTACGAGTTCCAGAACTAAACCTGTGGGTTCTGGAACTAATTTTGTGAGTTTTGGAACTAACTATATGAATTCCGGAGCTAACTCTGTGAGTTCCAGAGCTAACTTAAAACAACTACAACTTTTACATGTGACCTCAGATTGAAATGATTCTTGTTTTGAACTTGCATAATTTTTCAAGAGGAATCTAAATATGAAATCAGATTTGAGTTTAAATGTATTATTCATGATCAGTTCCACTTTTCCCAATACTAACATTATCTTTCATTTATGTCATGCATACACAAGACTAGTGTGGATCTCCTTTATCTCCTTACATTGTTGCTTTTGATTTCTTTCTTTTACAACAAGTTCTTGTGTGGATCTCTTTCTGCTACTTTTCATTTATTTCTTTTACATTAGGTTCTTGTGTGGATCTCCTTTTTTACTTTTTATTTTTTTCTTTTACGAAAGGTTCTTATGTGTATCTCCTTCCGATGCCTTTGATTTTCTTTCTTTTACAAATGATTCTGTGTGGATCTCCTTCATTGTGTCTCATATTTAAAATCAAAATGTAGAGTTCATGCTTCTCCTTCTCTCCCACACCTAAACTCATACATGTCCGTCATGCATGTTTTTTATTTATGGCTTCCCATAAATTAGATTGAAAAAGTTTGATTGCAAAGAGATGCACATGTTTTTCATATAAGGAGGGAAAATATGAATTTTATCTTACCTTCCTTGGAAATCTTTAAAAGTGGATCTAGATATAATAAAAAAACTTACAAGAAAGCTTAAAAATAAAATAGTAGAACAAAATAACTTGATCATACCTCTAGTTGAATTTATCATCCTATTGTTAACATGGTCAAATAGTGCTGAGAAGAACGCCACTAGAGTAACAATTGATTTCCTTTGAAGATGAGCCACCATCTTTTTTTCTTTGATTGGCAATGACAAGCTAGTTTTCCAACCAAAGTTTTTATTTTTATTTTTGTCTTTGATTGGCCAACAAGCTGGTTTTTCAATCAAATATATATATATTTTTAATTTTTATTTTATTTTTGATTGGCCAACAAGCTGGTTTTGTAATCAAAGAATTTTTATTTTTATTTTTTTCCTTTGATTGGCCAATAAGTTGGTTTTCCAATCAAAGTTTTTTTTTATTTTTGATTTTTAATTTTAAATTTTTTTTTATTTTTTTTGAAATAATAGCATGAGAAGGATTAGAGAAAAGGATCGGACTATATTAATCGAAGTACAACTTCGTGTAATATAGGAAGAAATGTTTTAGATCTCATAAAAACTTTTTACATACTTCGTAACTCAAGAAGATTCCCAAAATTGTGTAGAAATATTTTAGGTCTTCAAAGCCCAACTTGAATTTTGCAATATAAGAATCACCATAGTAATCTTCAAAGCTGGAATTGTGATGTTAGGAGATGGAGAGTTGTTAAAAGAGAAAGTAAAGGTATTCATGGGTCCCTCCAAAATATGCATGCTCCTTGGTTGATACTATTGGTGTTACAAAATCTGCATGCTGATATCAAAAATAACTTTAGAAATTCCTATAGATATAGTCCTTAGATATTACTACGCAAAAATTTCTTTCCTTGATATTCATAATAATTAATTCTTAACTTTATACAAGCATATACAAAAATGAAGAAATTGAAAGACATGAAAACAAATTTTTGTAATGGATCTGGTTCAGGGATTGAATTTTATAATGGGATGAAAAATTGATTTGGATGGGTGGATTTATTATGAGTGGGTTTTTATTTTGGCTCTAATGAAATCCCTAAATATGGATGGAGTTAATTAGAAATGCTACCACTTGAATATTACAAACTGGATAACCCAGTTTTTTACTAAGGTTATGTGTAAAAAGATCACTAAGCTATTAGTTGATACAAGGTGAAATGGTGGTGGTTATAAAAAATGACATATAATAATTCATCAACTTGATCTACTTGCTTGATTCAATATCATATTATACCATTTCTAGATCTGAATTGTTTGTTCATACCATTATACATCATGATCAAACATCATAATCATTGTGTTATACAAAGAGTTAGTTTGTGGGGAGATAAATATTTACAATCTAATCTTCCTAATTACATAAATGAAATTTTAATCTACTTTCAAGAAATAAAAGTATAAAGAAACTACTTACCAAATTCTTCTTGTCACGAATTGCTAAAAGGTATTCTCTGTCACTAGAATATTCTTTTAGAGAACTTTGAATCTCCTAATAACACCGTGTCCCCGGAAATGGCTCCAAAATGATGAGGTCGTCAATCCCGCCATTAATAATGTCAATGTAAAGATGGTGTCGAAATTTGTATGCATTAAGAGAAGAAAATCCTTGAAAGCGGCTCCCTTGAACACAAGCCAAACTTCCATAAATTGAAAGCACACATGCAGAAATTGAAACATACATGCATAAAATAAATCACACATGCAGAAATTTAAAGGAACACTTGCATAAATTGAAATTGCTAAATTTAAAATAAAGGAAAGAGGAAAAGACACCTACAAGTTGACAAAATAAATTACATAACATAAAAAAATAAAAATTTACAATGAAAAGAAAACTATGGAAATAAAGAAATAAAATTAAGACATTGATCCATCTTCATTGGAATGAGTGGCCAACTCATTCATTGGAAGATGATATAGTTCATATTTTTAATTCAGAACTTGCAGAAGAACTTTACTTCCAAAAATTGGAAAGAAAGAACAGATCTTGATTACTTGGGGAAAAGAATTACATATCTAAGTGCGAGAAGGTTACATTTATAATTTATGCATTCAACTAAATCATTAGTTTAGGAAATACAATATGATCTTATCTTCATTCCAATCCCAACAACTAAGATCTCCATCTCCACAAAATATGGAGAGAGATAGATTATTGGAGTTAAAGTCTAATCTCACTTATTTTAGAAATATTTTCTCTCAAATCTTCTCCTTGCTTTTCGGTAAAAGGAAACATAATAAATTTAATCCTCTATTATTGGAAGGAGGATTTTCCTCAAAATATGATTTTGACTAAATACATTTCTCAAATTTTCTATTTGACTTTGTTCTTTTTATTGTAGTACTTTTGACACTTGTCTAATATATTTTTCTCGGACTACTGACTCACTAAAAGTTAGATCTTTCCTCATTGGTAAAACCTATAGCAAAGCTGAATGAGGTTTTTTATGAATAAAAATATCTCTCATATTTTTCATTTGACTTTTATGTCTCTATTTATGGAACTTTTAGTGCTCGTCTGATACACTTTTCCTCGGACTGCAGCTCACTAAAATTTAGATCTCTTCATTGGTAAAACCTGTAGTAAATCAGAATGAGGTTTTTGTTAAACACATTGCTATGAAAAAAACCTCTCTCATATTTTCCAATTGAATTTTATGTTTCTATTTATGGAACTTTTAGTGCTCGTCTGATACACTTTTCCTCGGACTATAGTTCACTAAAAGTTAGATCTCTCTTCATTGGTAAACCTTGTAGAAAATATGAATGTGGTTTTTGTTAAACACATTGATATGAATAAAAACCTCTCTCAGATTTTCCATTTGATTTTTGTTTTTTTTATATGGAACTTTTAGTGGTCATTTGATTCACTTTTCCTCAGATGCATAACTCACTAAAGGTTATATCTCTCTTCATTCATAAAACTTGCAGCAAATGTAAATGAGGTTTTTTAAACACATTGTTATGAACAAAAACCTCTCTCATATTTCCAATTAGATTCTCTAATTTTTCACAATTCCTATAAAAGTGTCATTTCATTGATGCAAGTTCCGAACTAAAACTTTCATTCCTTTTATGCAAGGTCCATAACTAAATCTGTAAGTTACGGAACTAAATCTTATTTTTCAACGAATTTAAAGTTCCAAAAATAACTTTCATTCAATTGATACAAGTTGTAGAACTAAGTCTGTGAGTTCCGGAACTAAACCTGTAAGTTCAGAACTAACTCTATGAGTTCGGAGCTAACTCTATGAGTTCGGAGCTAACTTAAACTAACTACAACTTTTTCATGCAACCTCAAATTGAAATGATTCTTTTTTGAACTTGCATAATTTTTCAAGAGGAATCTGAATATAAATCAGATTTGAGTTTAAATGTATTATTCATGATCAGTTCCACTTTTCCCAATACTAGCATTATCTTTCCTTTATGTCCTGCATACACAAGACATGTTTTTTTCAAATATGAATATGATTAGTCAACAAAATAGATAACAAAATATTTCTAAAGAATGAACAAGATATATATCCTATATTCTATCTTAAGCGAACTATAAGTTCTGGATTATATTTAAATCCACTTTATAATCCTCTTCTTTGATTTTTTTCTTTGTATTGAGGACACATTCTTATGAGTCTCCTTCTAGAACTTTTAATTTTTTTATAGGAGGTTATTGTGTGGATCTCTTTCTATTGCTTTTGATTTTCTTTTACAATAGGTTTTTGTGTGGATCTCCTTTTGCTGATTTTGATTTCTTTCTTTTATAGTAGGTACTTGTATGGATCTCTTTCTACTACTTTTGATTTCTTTGTTTTACAACGAGGTTCTTGTGTGGACTTTTTTCTACTACTTTTTATTTTTTTTTTACAATTTGGTTCTTGTGTGGATCTCCTTCTACTTATTTTTATTTCTTTCTTTTACAATATGTTCTTGTGTGGATCTCCTTCTGCTTCTTTTGATTTATTTCTTTTACATCGGAGTTCTTGTGTGGATATCTTTTTGCTACTTTTAATTTTTTTCTTTTCTGACGAGGTTATTGTGTGGATCTCCTTTTTCTACTTTTGATTTCTTTCTTGACAACAAATTAGTGTATGGATCTTCTTCTTTTGTGTCTCATATTTAAAATTAAAATGCATAGCTCATGCTTCTCATTCTCTCTCACACATAAACTCATGCATGTCCTCATGCATGTTGTTTATTATAGCTTCCCACAAATTAGATTGAAAAACTTTGATGCAAAGAGGTGCATATTATTTTCATCTAAGTACGGAAAAAAATGAATTTCATCTTACCTTCCTTGGAAATATTTAAAAGTGGATCTAGCTATAGTAAAAAAACTTACAAAAAGCTTAAAAATAAAATAGTAGAACAAAATAACATGATCATACATCTAGTTGGCTTTTTCATCCTAGTGTTAACATGGTGAAATAGTGCCTTGAGAAGAATGCCACAAGGTAATAGTTGATTTCTTTTAAGGAAGAGCTACCTCCTTTTTCATTTGATTAGCTAACAAGCTAGTTTTCCAACAAAAGTTTTTTTTTTCCTTTTGATTGGCAAGTAAGTGGTTTTCAATCAAAGATGTTTTACTTTTTTTATTTTTATTTTTGCCTAAAATTTTCCAACAAGCTAGTTTTCCAATCAAATATTATTGATTTTTATTTATTTTTTTCCTTTGATTGACCAACAAGTGGTTTTCCAATCAAAGCTTTTAGATTTTTATTTTTTATTTTTGTTTTTATTTTTTATTTTTTTTCTGAAATGATAGCATGAGAAGGATTAGAGAAAAATTTGATCCATCATCAGACTATATTCATAAAATTACAAATTGTGTAAAATAGGAACAAATGTCTCAGTCTCATAAAAACCTTTTTGTATACTTGGTAACTCAGGAATATTCCAAAAATTGTGTAGAAAAATTTTAGGTCTTCAAAGCCCAATTTGAATTGTACAATATTAGAATCACCATAGTAATATTAAAAGCCGGACTAGTGATCTCGGGAGATGGAGAGTTGTTAAAAGAGAAAGTGAAGGTATCCATGGGTCCCTCTAAAATTTGCATGCTCCTTGGTTGATATCATTGGTTGTCCAAAATATGTATTTTGATATCAAGAACAACTCTAGTAATTCCTATAGATATAGTTCTCGGATGTTAGTATGTAAAAATTTGTTTCCTTGATATTCATAATAATTGCTTCTTAACTTTATACAAGCATATACAAAAATGAAGAAATTGAAAGATATGAAAACAAATTTTTCTAATGGATCTAGTTTAGGGATTGAGTTTTACTATGGGATGACAAACGATTTGGATGGATTGATTTATTATGACTAGTTTTTTATTTTGGCTCAATGAAATCCTAAATATGGATGAAGTTAATTGGAAATGCTACCACTTCATTATTACAAACCTGGATAAGCTAGTTTTTGACTAAGGTTATGTGTGATAAGATCATTGATTTGTTAGTTGATACATGGGGAAATGGTGGTGGTTATCAAAAATGACATATGATATTTCATCAACTGGATCTACTTCAGATTCAATATCATATTATACCATTTCCACGATCTGAATTATTTTTTCATACCATTATACATCTTGATCAAACATTGTAGTCATTTTCTTGTACATAGAGTTAGTTTGTGGGGAAATAAATATTTACAATCTAATATTCCTAATTGCAGAAATAAAATTTTAATCTACTTGCAAGAAATAAAAGTATAAAGAAACTACTTACCAAATTCTTCTTGTTACATAATTCTTTAAAAGGTATTCTATTGTCACTAGAATATTCTTTTAGAGAACTTTAAATCTCCTAATAACACTGTTTCCCATAAATGGCTCCAAAATGATGAGGGTCATCAATCCCGCCATTAATAATGTCAATTTAGGGATGGTGTCGAAGGTTGTATGCATCAAGAGAAGAAAATGCTAGAAACTAGCTCCCTTAAACACTATCCAACCTTGCATAAATTGAAAGAACACATGCGAAAATTTAATGCACACTTCCAAAAATTGAAACATACTTGTATAAAATAAATCACACATGTAGAAATTTAAAGGAACACTTGCATAAATTTAAATTGCTGAATTTAAAATAGAGGAAAGAGGAAAAGACACTTGCGGGTTCACAAAAGATATTACATAACATAAAAAATAAAAATTTACAACAAAAGGAAAATTGTAGAAATAAAGAAATAAACATTAACACATTGATCCATCTTCTTTAGAATGAGTGGCCAGCTCATTCCTTGAAAGAGGATATAATTCATATTTTTGATTTAGAACTTGCGAGAAGAACTTTACTTCCTAAAATTGGAAAGAAAGAAGCAGATCTTGATTACTTGGGAAAAGAATTACATTACTAAGTGCAGAAAATTGTATTTATAATTTATGCATTCAACCAACTCATTAGTTTAGGAAATACAATACGATCTTATCTTTATTCCAATCCTAACAACTAAGACCTCCATCTCCACAAAATATGGAGAGAGATAGATTATTGGAGTCAAAGTCTCATTTTGATTATTTTAGGAAGATTTTCTCTCAAATCTTCTCCTTACTTTTTGGTAACAAGAATCATAATAATTTTTACCTCTATTATTTGAAGGAGGATTTTCCATAAAATATAATTTTGAACAAATACATTTCTCAAATTTTCTATTTGACTTTGTTGTTTTTATTGTAGAACTTTTGGCGCTTGTCTAATATGGTTTTTCCTTAGACTACTGACTCACTAAAAGTTTGATATTTCTTCATTGGTAAAATCTGTGGCAAATATAAATGAGGTTTTTTTAAACACATTGCTATGAATAAAAATATCTCTCATAGTTTCCATTTGACTTTTATGTCTCTATTTATGGAACTTTTAGTGCTCGTGATGATACATTTCCTCGCATCTATGACTCACAAAATTTAGATCTCTTTGTTGGTAAAACCTATAGTAAATCAGAATGAGGTTTTTGTTAAACACATTGCTATGAAAAAACCTCTCTCATATTTTCCAGTTGACTTTTATATTTTTTGTTTATGGAACTTTTAGTGCTCATCGATACATTTTTTCTCAAACTATAGCTCACTAAAAGTTAGTCTCTCTTGATGATAAAACTTGTAGAAAATCTGAATGTGGTTTTTGTTAAACACATTGATATGAATAAAAATATCTCCCAAATTTTCCATTTGAATTTTCTGTTTTTGTTTATGGAACTTTTAGTGCTTATGCGATTCACTTTTCCTTGTCTTTGCAGCTCACTAAAAGTTAGATCTCTCTTCATTCGTAATAATTGTAGCAAATTTGAATGATGTTTTGTTAAACACATTGTTATGAACAAAAACCTCTCTCAGATTTCCAATTAGATTCTCTTATTTTTCATAATCCCTGAAAAAATGTCATTTTGTTGATGGAAGTTCGAACTAAAACTTTCATTCCTTTTATGCAAGGTGCGAGAACTAAATATGCAAGTTCTTGAACTAAATCTTATTTTTCCATGAATTTTATGTTCGAAACTAACTTTCATTCAATTGATACAAGTTTAGGAACTAAATATGCAAGTTCGGAACTAAACTTTGTGAGTTCTAGCACTAACTATATGAGTTCTAGAACTAACTATGTGAATTCAGAGCTAACTCTACAAGTTCTGGAGCTAACTTAAAATAACTACAATTTTTGCATACGACCTCAGATTGAAATGATTCTTGTTTTGAACTTGCATAATTTTTCAAGAGGAATCTGAATATAAAATAAGATTTGAGTTTAAATGTATTATTCATGATCAAATCCATTTTTCCCAATACTAGCATTATGTTTCCTTTATGTCCTGCATACACAACACTTGCATCTTTTCCCAAATAATGAATATGATTAGTAAAAAAAATAGATAACAAAATATTTTTAAAGAATGAACAAGATATATATCCTATATTCTATCTTAAGCAAACTATAATTAGTTCTAGATTACATTTAAATCCACTTTCAAAGGTAACTTGGAAGGATAAAATATTGGTAATTTATGGTCATTTTATGGCCCATCATCATTGCCCCACACTTAATCTTATGCATGCCCTCATGCATTAAATTATTATCTCCTCTTTTTTATTCTTCTCCATATTGAGAACACATTCTTGTGAGTCTCCTTCTGCTACTTTTGATTTTTTATAGCGAGGTTCTTATGTGGATCTCCACTCTTTGCTTTTGATTTCTTTGTTTTACGAGGTTCTTGTGTGGATATCCTTCGCTTTGATTTTGATTTATTTATTTTATAGAAAGTTCTTATATGGATATCTTTCTCTTGTTTTCATTTCTTTCTTTTACAACATGTTCTTGTGTGCACCTTTTTCTACTACTTTTTTTTTTTTAATTTTACACGTAGGTTCTTGTGTGGATCTCTTTACTGCTTCTTTTGATTTCTTTTTTTTACAGCAAGTTCTTGTGTGGATCTCCTTTTGTTGCTTTTGATTTATTTATTTTACATCAAGTTCTTGTGTGGATCTCTTTTTGCTACTTTTAATTTTTTTGATTTACGACAGGTTGTTGTGTGGATCTCCTTCTGCTGCTTTTGATTTCTTTCTTTTTACAATAGATTATTGTGCAGATCTTCTTTTGATGTGTCTCATATTTAAAATCAAAATGCATAGCTCAAGCTTCTCCTTCTCTCCCACACCTAAACTCAATGCATGTCCTCATGCATGTTGTTTATTATGGCTTCCCATAAATTAGATTCAAAAAGTTTGATTGAAAGAGGTGCACATATTTTTCATATAAGGATGGAAAATATGAATTTTATCTTACCTTTCTTGGAAATATTTAAAAGTGCATCTAGCTATAGTAAAAAAACTTACAAGAAAGCTTAAAAATAAAATAGTAGAACAAAATAACCTGATCATACCTCTAGTTGGCTTTTTCATCCTATTGCTAACATGGTCAAATAGTGCCGAGAAGAAAGCTACCAGGTAACAGTTGATTTCCTTTGAAGAAGAGCTACCTCCTTTTTCCTTTGATTGGCACAATGTTGGTTTTCCAATCAAAGTTTTTTTCCCTTTCATTGGCCAACAAGATGGTTTTCCAATCAAAGAATTTTTATTTTTTGTTTTTATTTTTCCTTTGATTGGCCAACAAGTTGGTTTTCCAATCAAAGCTTTTTGATTTTTGATTTTTTTTGCCTTTGATTGGCCAGCAAGCTAGTTTTCCAATCAAAGCTTTTAGATTTAATATTTTTTATTTTTGTTTTTATTTTTTATTTTTTTGCTGAAATGATAACATGAGAAGGTTTTCCAATCAGTGATATTTTTACTAAGGTTATGTGTAATAAGATCACTAATTTTTTAGTTGATACAATGGGAAATAGTGGTGGTTATAAAAAATGACATATGATATTTCATCAACTGGATCTAATTCAGATTCAATATCATATTATAATATTTCTAGATCTGAATTATTTGTTCATACCATTATACATATTTATCAAACATCATAGTCATTTTCTTGAACACAAAGTTAGTTCTTAGGGAGATAAATATTTACAATTTAATCTTCCTAATTGCATAAATTAAATTTTAATCTACTTGCAAGAAATAAAAGTATAAAGAAACTACTTATCAAATTCTTGTCACAAAATTGCTAAAAGGTATTCTATTATCGCAAGAATATTCTTTGAGAGAATTGAATCTCCTAATAATCCGTGTCCCCAGGAAATGGCTCCAAAATGATGAGGGTTGTCAATCCCATCATTAATAATTTTAATCTAGGGTTGGTGTCGAAGGATGTATGAATTAAGAGAAGAAAATATTTGAAAACAACTCCCTTAAACATAATCCAAACTTGCATAAATTGAAAGCACACATGCGGAAATTTAATGCACACTTATAGAAATTGAAGCACACTTACATAAAATAAATCACACATGTAGAAATTTAAAGGAACACTTACATGAATTTAAATTGCTGAATTGAAAATTAAAAAAGAGAGGAAAATGCACTGTAGGTTCACAAAAGAAATTATATAACATAAAAAAATAGAAATTTACAACAAAAGGAAAATTGTAGAAATAAAGAAGTAAACATTAACACATTGACCAAATTCCTTGAAATGAGTGGCGAGCTCATTCCTTGGAAGAGGATTTAATTCATATTTCAATTTAGAACTTGCGAGAAGAACTTTACTTCCAAATATTGGAAAGAAATAACAGATCTTGATTACTTGGTGAAAAGAATTACATATCTAAGTGCGAGAAGGTTGCATTTATAATTTATGCATTCAACCAGCTCATTAGTTTAGGAAATACAATATGATCTTATCTTAATTCCAATCCTAACAACTAAGATCTCCATCTCCAAAAAATATGGAGAGAGATATATTATTGAGTCAAAGTCTCATCTTACTTATTTTAGGAAGATTTGCTCTCAAATCTTCTCCTTGCTTTCGGTAACAAGAATCATAATGATTTTATTCCTCTATTATTAGTAGTTTCCTCAAAATATGATTTTGACCAAATATCTTTCTCAGATTTTCCATTTGACTTTGTTGTTTTTATTTATGGAACTTTTGACGGTTTGTCAATATGTTTTTTCCTCAAGCTACAACTCACTAAAAGTTAGATATTTTATCTTTGGTAAAATCTATAGCAAATATGAATGAGGTTTTTGTTAAAAACATTTATATGAACAAAAACCTCTCTCATATTTTCTATTTGACTTTTTTGTTTTGTTTATGGAACTTTTAGTGTTCATCTGATACACTTTTCCTCAAACTGCAACTCACTAAAAGTTAGATCTCTCTTCATTGGTAAAACCTGTAGAAAATCTGAATGAGGTTTTTGTTAAACACATTTCTATGAAAAAAACCTCTCTCATATTTTCCATTTGACTTTTATGTTCTTGTTTATGAAAATTTTAATACTAAATCGATACATTTTTCCTGAATTTGAACTGCATGACTCACTAAAAGTTAGCTTTCTCTTCATTGATAAAACTTGTAGAAAATATGAATGATATTTTTATCAAACACATTGATATAAACAAAAACCTCTCTAATATTTTTCATTTCAATTTTTGTTTGTGTTTATGGAACTTTTAGTGATCATCGATTCACTTTTCCTTGGACTACACTTCACTAAAAGTTATATCTCTCCTCATTGGTAAAATTTTTAGCAAATATGAATTAGATTTTTGTTAAACAAATTGTTATGAACAAAAACCTCTCTCATATTTACCATTGGATTCTCGATTTTTACAATCCCTCAAAAACTGTCATTTCGTTGATGCAAGTTCTAGAACTAAAGCTGTCATTCCTTTTATGTAAGTTCCGGAACTAAATCTGATTTTTCCACGAATTGAAATTTTGAAACTAACTTTCATTCAATTGATGTAAGTTCTAGAACTAAATCTGTGAGTTCGAAACTAAACCTTCGAGATCCAGAACTAACTCGTGAGTTCGCAACTAACTCTTTGAGTTCAGTGCTTACTTAAAACAACTACAACTTTTGCATGCGACCGTAGATTGAGATGATTCATTTTTTTGAACTTGCATAATTTTTCAAGAGGAATCTGAATATGAAATCAGATTTGAGTTTAAATGTATTGTTCATGATCAGTTCCACTTTTCCCAATACTAGCATTATCTTTCCTTTATGTCCTGCATACACAAGACTTACATCTTTTCCCAAATAATCAATAGGATTAGTCAACAAAATATTTCTAAAGAATGAACAAGATATATATCCTATATTCTATCTTAAGAAAACTATAAGTTCCTAGATTACATTTAAATCCACTTTCAAAGGTAACTTAGAAGGACAAAATAATGGTAATTTATGGTCATTTTATGGCCTCATCATTAGTGTCTTTGTTATGATGAGGAACCAAGTCAAAATTTGGTTCATTTGGTGATTGTATCTTTATTTTTTTCTTGTAATGTGCAAGATTATGTTGAATGTTAGAGCTTGTAAAGGGTGACTGATTCACCCAATGTATGTCCCCTTATTTGGGGTGCATGTGACATCATTATAAGTATGTGGCCCAAAGGAGAGGACCTGATGCTAATGTGAAAATCATTCCCTTCATGGGGAGGGAATGTGCATGGTGGAAACCATGACACATGAAAACAAATTGGCTAGTTGAATGTATTTGAAGAGAATTAGAAAGCATGTAATATAAAAACAATGTAATAAGAAAGTGCACATACAAAATGGACTACAAAAAGTGGGTTTCAAAATGGGAAATCTCTCACAATGTCACAAAATGTTTAAGGAAGAAGTATATGAAAGCATAAAATAATACAAGAAATGATCAAATAATACATAGGACATAACCCTGGCAATGGCATACGATAGACAATAGTGGTAAGCAGAGAGAAATAGACAATCATGGTGGAGTATAGTTCTACAAAGTAAATGCTACACTTGAGGCACACATTGTATGTATGTTAGAAAGGTAAAGAGTATGTCAAATCATGTGTATGTCAAAAGAAAGTAATGTTCTAGTAAGAAAAGGAAGTAGTATAGAATAAAACAATAACATGTGTGACATGTAAGAGTAGTGAATTTAGATATTTTCATAAGCCTCGGTGTAAGCGGTAAGAGGTAGAGTGCCAAGCATTATTTCTCCTTGTAAAGATCCATAGAAAGTGTGCATTCACAACTAGAGAAAAGGTAAACACATATGTGTATATGATAAATATAATTACATAGTATGTATCTATCTAGCATGGAAATAAAGTGTAGATGGGAGGATATGAAAGCAAGAATAAATGCAACCAATATATGCAATATGTTGTGAATGAGTGAGATGGAATGATATGCAATGTGAATGTGATATGAGAAACATTTTCCCTGACTGGATGTTCGTTGGGATGAGCATGAGATGAGGTTCATTTATAAATACATATTGACAATCAATAGTGAACCATATAACAAGATTGCATCATCAAGAAATGGTTTGAAAATAGATGCTAGAAATATAGATCCAAGAAGCACAGAGTGTAGATTGTAGAATAGGATAGTTTGATGTGTGAGAAGAAAATGTTAGAAATATGTGTCATGAAGAAGAGTGTGAAATGTGTAGTGTGTGAATTTCATCAATGTAATATTCCCTCAACAATTAAGTGTGATACTTAGCACAAGAGTGCGTCGTAGGGTAGTGATGATACAATATGTATATACATTTTTGTAAGGATTCTTATAAAGAAGAAGTATGAAGAACATAACATAATTTTAGATATGTGATGATGTTAGAAGAGAGAATAATAATATTTATGCCCCCAAGTGTATGATGTAGAGAAAAATAAAGTTAAACTATTTAATATATCATCATTGTCATTGTTTAAGCCAAATGGAGAAGTGTCGAAAACCTTGTAATTAATAGTATGCAGCTTATCGGATAAATAGCCATTGTGGCATAAATTTTGCATGTACATTACATATTATTCATAAGTGAAAGATGGTTGTGGGAAACCATGTGCATCTCAATGAGTAATATTTTGTGTATAGCTGAGAAATGAATCATTACAAATAGAAGCATAGTTGAAGGTCATGGGAAATGTGATATCATTGTATGATTATGATCTGAAGTTCCACCAATGTAGTAAATCTAAGACTACTCAAGAGTATATGAGAAGTGTGATAATTGCGTGCACAAATGACTAACGAGATGGAAGACATGGATGCCATAAATAGTAGTGATCTGAAGATATCCATGATAGATGTGAGGATAATGAGGTGGAGGGAGGATATTTAAAATTACGAATTTGAGTGAGCCAAGCCATCATGCATGTAAATAGTGTCGAGCAAGTGGGATCAAATGGAATATGAGGCCAATAAGCTTTATGTATGAAAATAGTGAATGTAAAATTACGTAATGTTAAGTTAGATGAAGGCGAGGCCACGGATATGACATCTAATGTATGGACATAACCCTAAAGAAAGTATCCTATAATTAGTTCAAGAAGGGGTTTATTGAATTGATATTTACAAATGCCAATAGAAATAAAAGTATCATTGAAGTAGGACTCATCTATCTCTAAAGGAGTAAAGTTAAGATTGCGTAATTTTTGTCATTAAGTTCCACGACATCAACCTCATTGTCGAAACATTAGTGCTGACATTTTCATTTTGAATAGTTGTATCGAGGATATTTTTAGGAGCGAATCACGATATAGAGAGAGAGTATTCTCAATAGGTAGAATAATGGTAACTATGGGAGTAGATAAAGTGGGTGGAATGATATCCGTAGTATGGGTTATCAATCGATGGTACACTTGTAGAATTGGAAGAATATTTTGGTACACTATATTATCAATATCACAAATACTAATATTGCTATATAGAATAGCCTGAGATGGAGGAGTGGACATAGCATTAATAGGGTCTATGTAGAATTTTTTTAATGAATTTGGGTCGATGTAATAGCGACATGTTCATAGCCATCATGTAAGAATTTAACGCATCGATGAACTATAGAAGGGACAACATGCATTACGTGAATCCATGGTCTACCCAACAAAATATTAAACATAAATGATGGATTTATAATGAGGAATACCGTAGGAATGATCTTAGTTTGATATTTTATAGGTAAAGTAATAGTACCAAGACATGTGCGAGTGGTGGAATCATAACCACAAATGAGAGTAGAATTTTTAGTAATTAGATTATCAGTAATACCAATTTTCCTAAGAAGGGAGTGAGCACATAGATTTATAGTAGATCCATTGTCAATGAGTACACGCTTGATACAAATGGTACCGATGGTAGTGGTGATAAGCGATTTGCAAATGGATTGTCAATATTAGAGGGTGGACTATCCTCATAAATAAATGATATAAAATGTCATAGATTTTAGAGAGATTGAATGGGATTATTAAGGACACCGGTGATTTATTACTTTCAATGTGAATAGATCGAAAGGAGAACTCAAATGTTTGACGATAATCGAGTGCACTACATAATAAATCATAAAGAGATATTTTTGCGGTGTATTCTTAACTATTTCTATGATGTCATAACCATTAGAGGTTGTGGTAGGAGCTGCTGATGTGATATTTTTGGGATAAAAATAGGTTGAGCCATAGGAGTATGAGTGTGGTGATTGTTGACTACATTGATAGTAAGATCAACCATATGAGTAATGAAGTGAGGAGGATGTTGAGTACGAACTTGCATAAAATCAGCATCGGTGGTAACCATGCCATAAATCTTAGTTAGGGTGAAAGAATGGTAAGTAGATTGATCCATGAATTTAGAAGGATGAAGATTGCAATGCATTGTTTTAAGGTAGTGTTTGAGTGATTGGGTTCAACAAATGATTTTAAAAAATAGGAATTTGTAAAGCCCTACTATTGCAGAGTCATGTATGATAAAGAAATTCTAAAGTACATATTTGACACAAGAAATAAGATAGATAAATAGTAAAGCCTAAGTTAAGGAGAGGTAAAATAATGACTTATATAATTCACACTATCCATTGGAACTAATCTATCTTAGAAAACTGATTAACATGAAGGGTAGATTGTCATAATTAAACACAATGAAATTTTGAACTATCGGATAAACATTGAGTATGGTGCGTGTAGTGGGATGAGCATTCCTAACCACTAGAGATCCCTACTAGGAATTTGTGACTATGAAAAATATTAGAACATGGTTTTTCTAGTGTCGCAACACGATCACTAGTATTCATTCTTATTCTCCTATATGTTAGATTATGATTGCACAATTTTCTTGTAACTTGCAAAACCCTTAAACTACATCAAATCCCAAAAAAAAGATGCAACATTGGGATTTGGAATAACCTTGACAGCACTGACTCGGTGACCTTATGACCCAAAGTGTTTCACTACATCTCGGACTCCATGTAGTTCTTGTGTGTGTGATAGAATCGTGCCTTAGGAAGTGCTTGTACAAGTGCACATGATAGTACGAATGTAAATATATGTGTGCATGGAATAATGAACTGACACTTCCTATGAAGTGTATGTAGAAAATAGAGTCCCTTTTCCTTGAATGAGTGTTATATGGATGCATTAGATGTTTTTGATGCCTATGGATACAACCTTAAGCGATGATAATATATGCTTACAACTTCATACTTTATTTTTGTCACATATCTTTGGATTTATATGATTCCCTTAGTTGAATTTCCTAAGCGATAACTAGAATCGAGCCATATGAAAATAAGATGCCCAAAAGATTAAAGAGACCAAAAAGAAGTGAGTAAGATATAAAAGGTTCAAGAGCACCCGGATGGGATGAGGGCACATGGCGCTAACATCCTGGTTCGGCGTTGGTGTCCAAAGTCATAAAATATAAGCAAGTGAAATATTGACTAGGTTATAGGATATACAAGATAAGAAAGAAGACTAGAAACAAAGAAAAGAGGCCAAAGATAGATGTCAATTACTAGTTTTCTTATTTAGGAATCATATGAATGCAAGTATGCTTTTAGGACCTCAAAATGTACCCAAGTTCATAATTTAATGTCTACAATCTGTACATATATTCCTATTGTTTTACAAGATATTAGCATGTCCTATATAAATTAAAATAAAAAACTTTGCATGCAATATTTTTATCCCTTTAAGAATTACAAATAAAACTATATTTTCACTCCTCCCCTTCAAACACCCTAACAACAATTTAACAAAACATATATTTAATTGAAATATAAAACTCCAACCAACTTTACATTATTATCCTCTCAATGTAATTTCCAACTCATGTGAACTTTCTAGTCTATATAGTCTTGTACCCTATTTAAAAATTCTATCCCCATACACATATATACCACTTATTTTTTTGGGAAAATTAAAAGTAGAGAAAATATTTTGAAATAATCTATAAGATAAATTTAAAAGTTTGGTCATTTCTTTTCCCAATACATTTTTTTGAAATTTCTTTTCTTTTGAAATATATAACTTTCGAGAGAAGATTTTGGTGTATCTATGGACCCTAACATGAAAAATTCAAAACTCTTTTGTCCTTACACAAGAAAAATTCCCATCCATCTTCTTTATTGGCCTATTAGCATACCCATTGCACACTTCAAGTATACTTGCTAATAGATGCAACCACCACTTTTTCTTTTCCTCTAGCGTGATGAAAATTAATTAGTACAAATAATTATATACATGATGGTCTATACTCACTCGGGTAGTTTGGAATCAATATACACCTTTCTTTACACATTTTATGAGTAGATTAGTTAATTTGTTCGGAAAAATAGTGTGTGATAGTATGTTTTTTTTTCCTTAAAATAGTGTCTCATTGTAATATATTTTGAAATAATTAGTGTGTTTTGGCCATCGAATAACATTTCCATCCCATCAATTGGTTCAAAATTTCCAAAAAGTATGAAATCTAAATTACCCTTAAACATAGTCAATAAGTATATATTCAATAACACATCCAAAGTGTACATTATTGTTTAAAATGTCAAAATATGGGCAAGTTAACTAGTTCTATAAATAATTTTATGAAAATGTGAACTTATGACTGTAATAACTATTAAGCATTTATGACCATAGTCCCATATTCCTTCTTGAATAGATTCCAACATGAAGTGCTCCTTACATCTAGAACCAATCCTCATCTTCAAGGATGCATGTGTATGGCATTTTAATAATAAAAGGAAAGAAACTTAGTGGAGTAGAAGGAAAACATAAGAACTCATTTATGTCTTTCATTATTACTATCACGTGCCAGGGTGGATGTTATTCCTATGAATTATTTTCTTTCTATGAGACTGCACTTTGTAAACCATTGCATGAAACACATAAGTGGACATTGGCATTACCAAAAGGCATATAATTTTGAGTGGGAAGAGATTAAAAATTCTTATTTTCCTTTTAGAGAGTTCTACTTTCCAAGATGGAACTATTATTTGATAAAAAATTAGTCATAGTGACCCAACATGATAATGGCCTATGGAAATTAAAGTACAATGGAAAATGTATCCACATGCACCATTCTAGCAATACATCAATTGATGAACTAGACATGTTAGGATTTAAAGACTTGACAATAACCATGATTGATCAAAGCATGGTATCTTTTTTGACATGTAAAGTAAAAATCCTAAATTCATAGATAAATCATGCATAAAGAATAATCTTCTCTTTTTTCTTCCTCACACTGGACCAATTTCCTTTCTTATATATTCAAAGAAACAAATTTCCTACATAATCGTTATTTTAAATTTTTTCATAACATGATAAGTTCTAGACATAAAGATGATTTTTCAAGATATATTTGGTACAAGAAAATCATACATAATTGCTTTCATAAGAAGTGTGTTGAAAATACTTAATGGAAAATTCATGTCTTATGTTCTCCTACTAGCTTCAATAGGTACTAATAAATTTAACATAAACACATATACTATACAAGTTGGTTTCAAACACCCATTCAAGAGAAAACAATTCTCTTGAATACATTATGTAGTCCACTTTTACAAGAGTGTGTGAATAACATATAATAAATTCTCATTGACCATAACTTCTAGATGTAAAGATGATTTTTCAAGACATAATTGGTACAAGAAAATCCTACATAGTTGGTTGCATATGAAGTGTGTTGAAAATAATCAATAGAATAATCATGTCTTATGTTCTGCTACTAGCTTCAATATGTACTAATACATTTAACATAAACACATCTACTATACAAGTTGGTTTCAAACTCCCAATCAAGAAAATAATGCTCTTGAATATAGGATGTGGTCCACTTTTACAAGAGTGTGTGAATAACATATAAATTGTAAGTTGCAGAAGGAATTCCCTAACAATAATAATGAATATTCTAGAGGCTACTAGATTATATTTGTGGGTGAATTTTGTCAACTTATTTTAGTTCACAACATACCACATTATGTAGGTAATTCATTTGGTCACACACTTTCATTACCTTGGATACTAATTTTTGTAAACAAAAATGGAATCCAAAAAATTGGAACTTATTAACCAACATCATAAATGAAAACCCAACAATAGATGATTGGAATCTTCTGATGCCATGTATAAAATATTTCATCTATACATTAGAATAGGAAAGTGATACATGAGTAAAACATGTTTACGCAACAAAGGAATTAATAAACTTGGACAATAAAAAATGATAAAAGTGTTGCACCTTGCAGTTTCAATAAAGAAAGAGAACCAATACAAAGACAAATTGCTATTGGACCTCAATGACACTAATCTGAAGGCTATATTTCTCTTATATAAAGGAGAAGAGATTATGTTGACATAAAATTTATGGTTCTAATTTGGATTAGTTAGTGGGGTGTTGCTGAAATTTGAGGAAATTTTATAGGCTACAATCCATAATCAAAACCCCTTGACATGTTGTCCTTTGTTGATGTTGAATTCAAAAAAATACTACCCCCACATCAAACATTCTCTAACCAATTTGTTTTCCACTACCTCTTGTCACATATGGAAATCTTTGTCAAATGAAACTAAAAATGCCCTAGCCCTCACTATTTATAAATAACAAGATATGACACTTAATATGGAGGCAATAAACATCGCCAATCTTAACCACCAAAGATTGGAATTCTATTCAATGGAAAGAGGTTGCTGATATGTTGATTTACACATCTTGTTTGCATTTACTTGTGAGCATTACAAAAGAGTTAGGTGCACAAAGATGATCCTATTATTTGGAAAGACTTTAATATTATTTTAAATGATAATAGCATGTCCTATATAAATTCAAAAAACATCCTTTGGATGTAAAAATATGTCACTTCAAGACTCTATTAAAAAACTACATTGTTCACTCCTCCCATTCACACATGTTGTTTTTTTTTGCAAAACATAGATTTGATCGCAATATACAAGTCCAACAAACTTACATGGTTATCGTCTATAACATAGTTTGCATCTCATGTGTTATTTATAGTCTAAATACTCTCGTACACAATTTAAAGAAATTGTCCTCATGCCCGTATATCCCACTGCTTTTGGTGAACATTACAAGTACAAAGCAAATATGTGGAATAAATATATAAGTGAAATCTAAAGGTTTATGTGCTTCTATTCCCAATACACATGCTTGTCAAAATTTATTTCTCATTGGAAGAAACAAATTTGAAGAGAAATTTTGTGTATACATGGAAAAAAACAAGAAAAAATAAAAAAATGTTTGTCCTTCCCCGAGACAAATTACCACACATCTTCTTTGTCGCCTATCAACATACCCATTTCGCACTTGTGTGCACTTGCTAGTAGATATAACCATCACTATTTTCTTTTCCTTTAGAGTGATAAACAATAATTGGCTCAAACAATTGGAAACATGAGTGTCCACATTCATTGAAGTAGTTTGGAATCAATCTATACCATCATTTACACATTTATATGAGAAAATTAGTTACTTTGCTCATAAAAATAGTGTACGACGGTATGTTTTTAAATAAAAAACAATTTCGTTGTAATATTTGTTGTTCAAATAATTGGTGTGTTTTGTCCTTCCAAAAATTAGAAAACCAAAATTCCATTGAAACAAAATCAATAAATAAATATTAAATGACACATATGAAGTGTACACTAATATTTGAAATGTCAAACGATGGGTGGTTTGACTTGATCTATAAATACTCGTATGAAAATGGGAAGCTATGACTACACTAAATCTTAAGCATATATGACCATAGTCATTGAGCAGGAGTTTTAAGCTAGTAACTTTATACCATGTCAACTTGAATTGTAGAAATGTGGTCAAAGAATATTTAGTTGAAATGGATTGTGCTTCAACTAGGATGTTTTTCAAAAATATATCAAAACGTTATCGATCGCTTCTTTTGTTTCTTCATAGTAAAAATACAAGTTATAATTATTGAGACTTAAACAAATATTATAATGGACATGGCATATTTTCTATATTTTCAATTTTATATCTTAATGATCCCATTTTATATTTAAATATTTTTGAGAAAGTTTTTACCCATGATCATGATAAAAGCCCAACCCATAATTTAAAATTTAACATTTATTTATTCATATCAAATCATTATTTTGCGATGGTATTCTATAAAATTTTCCAAAAATAATAATAATAATATTAAGAGTGATAAAATTTTAACAATTTAGAAGAGGCAACAACTTAAAAAAGTTACAAGTATTTTAGAGTTAAAAACATGAACAAACTTGTAAACAACGTCAAATTTAAATGTTGTCGTTACTTGTCGCAACATGTGACATAAAATATTCCCCAGGCCCCATTCTGTGGTCGGAAGACACGAGTACAGAGTTCGGGGATTTTTTTTCTCTCCCTACGACAAGACTTAAATAATACTTTCCTACTTTTTGATTGATTCCAAACTACTTTTAGTCAGACTCATAGTCCGTAGTCATATGCATCTGCTTTTGCACCATCTGTATCATGTGCAATCCGTGCACTTGCATTTGCATTTGCATCTTCATCTCCATCCTTTGCCGTGCGTTTCTTGTGCTTTGGAGCTTTTCTTCAATTATGACAAAATCTGAGATGACAGCCATAAAGTGGGAATTATCTGCGATTGAAGAATATTGATTATGATCTAATGCTGATTTGGATGATACAAAAACAAATGTTTCTAGTTAAATCTTGAAGAATATTCGCATGGTTACTATTCAAAATTTGATAGCGTGGAAAGTTGTACGTATTACAAATGGAAATGGAGAATCTTTTAGTATAAAAATAGTTAAATCACACAAGCTTATTTATATGGAAACAATATCAATGTCTAATTTCATAATTTCCATTGATCAAGTGAAATACTTACATTTAATAATCTACATATTATTAGGAATAATTTGTGAGGCAGAAACAGAGGAGAGAGAATAGAGATTGATATCTCTTATTATTCTATTGAACAAAGAACCCACGTAAATTATTTATAGGTACGTGAATAAACAAGACTCCTCTAAATGGATGGAGAAGTTACAAATAAGAAGGAGAGAATAATGGAATAGATAGAGCAGCTAGTCTAATAATAAAAAATAAGTACGTAGACTATGCTAACATTCCCCCTTATTACATTATTCTTGCAAATGTGACCCCTAAAAAGTTCAAATTTCACTTTGCCAAGAGATTTTGTGAGAATGTCGGCTACCTGTGTTTCCATGGGACAATACTGAAGCTAAATGTGATGGTTCAAGACGTGCTCTCAAATGAAATGGAAGTGAATTTCAAGTATGTTTTGTTCATTCATGAAAGACTGGATTCTCGCATGAGCTTCAACACACTCGATTGTCGTGATAGAGAATAGGTGACTATTTTTCAGAATTCGAGGTCATCCAAAATGTGCGTAACCATATCACTTCGCACATAGCTCCTCGTGCGGCACGATATTCTGCCTTTGTGGATGAGATAGAAACAACATTCTACTTCTTTCTTATCCATGAGATAGGTCCAGATCCGAGATGAAATATGTATCATGTCGTTGACTTCTTGTCATCAACAGATCTGGCGTGGTCCGAGACGATGTATCCCTGTAAGAAGAATTGATCATTCTTCTTATATTCCAGACCATAGTTAGTTGTTCCTCAGACATATCTCAAAACATGCTTTGTTGCATTCCATTGACATTTCTTTAGCTCCTGAATGAACCTAGAAAGATAGTGATGACATAGCAGAGATCTACTCTGGTATATGTCAAATAGATGAGCCCTCCAACAAATTGCTGTAGAGAGTAACATCTACTTGAGGTGAGTCCTGGAATCTTGAAAGTTGTAAGCCTTTTTCCATGGGAGTGGATATAGGTTTACAGTCAGACATTCTATACTTTTCCAGGAGTGTCTTGGCATATTTTGTGTGGGAGAAAAAAATGGGATGCTCCTTTTGCCATATCTCCATTCCAAGACAGTAATGTAGTAGCCTTAAATATGTCATGTCGAAGGTTCTTTTGAGATCATTCTTTACAATATCAACCTCATCTTCTGAACTTCCAGTGATCACAAGATCATCTACATACACAACAAGAATGACTATTTCCTTTCCTACCTTCTTTATATACAAATTGGAATCTGAGGTGCTACGAGTGAACCCATGTTGCAAAAGGTGATTGTTGATATTGATATACCATGCCCTTTGAGCTTGTTTAAGTCCATAAAGTGATTTGATGAGATGACATACCTTTTTAGGATGCTTTTCATCAAAAATCCTTTAGGTTGGGTCATGTATACTTCTTTCGAGATCACGAGTTTAGGAAAGCACTCTTGACGTCCATCTCTCTGCAGTGTCCATCCTTTATATGTTGCAAGTGCGCAAACTACTCTGATGGTCTTCATCTTCATAGTGGGTGCAAAGGTTTCTTCATAGTTGATGCCCTCTTTCTGAGCATATCCTTTCGCTACAAGTCATGCTTTATGTTTGTCGATGGATCCATCTACCTTATATTTTGTCTTGAAAACCCATTTACAGCCTATGGGTTTCTTTCCTGTAGGTAGATCGATAAGTTCCCATGTCTGATTTTTCTTGAGTGAGTGAATTTCTAAATCCATGGCTTCCTTCCACTGAGGTTGACTAAGTGCTTCACGAACATTGTCTAGCTCAGAGCTATTAATCAGTGAACTCATGAGTGCAAAGTTTACCTTATTTCTTGTTTGACTCCTTGTTTTGACTCGGATGATGTATCTGGGAGTTAGTGCAAATGTGAGTCCTTGATGGTGCTTTGTACCCACTTCGGACGAGAACTAGGTTTCTTTTGAGAAGAACTGTGTTGTTTCCATGTGAATTGATGTGGAGTCACATTCTCCAGTTCTCAAGGTCAAACAAATAGCTCTCCCGACAACATTTGTTTTCTCTGAGTAGTCTCCTTTGGCTCATCATCTGATTCGGAGACTAGTCGGTGAGAGGTGGTTGGAAGTGGATATTTTGTTGATACTATTGAGTCAAAGGATGAATCATCACAAACCACATCACGAATCTCGTATATTTTCTTTGTCTCAGGATCCATGAGACAATATGCCTTCAATGTAGTGCTATAGCCAAGTAGGATGCATGCGAGTGACTTTGGCTCAACCTTCTTTCTTTTCTAAGCTGGGACATGCATGTATGCTATGCAACCAAATACTGTAAATGAGAAATTGATGGCTTTCTACCACTCCATACCTCTTATGGCATTTTATTTTGTAGAATCTTTGTTGGTGCCTTGTTGAGAAGATATATAGCTTTCTTTACTGCTTTGGCCCAATAGCATTCCTATAGCTTTACTATTTTTAGCATGCGTGAGCCATCTCCATCACTGTATGATTGTGACACTCAACAATGCCATTCTACTTGGGCATGTATGGAGCAATAAGGTTTTCTTTATGCCTTGTTGGTTCAAGAATGCCAAGAACTTGTTTGATGTGAATTCCCCCCCTCGATCTGAGTGAAGTAGAAGAAGTGGTTGTCCGGTCTCTTTCAAAACACGATGATAGAAGTTATGGAAGTGTTGAATAGCCTCACTTTTCTTCTTCAGGAAACACATCCACATCTTGTGGGAGTAGCCATCCACGAACAATTGAAAGTACTTGTATCCTGAAAACAAAGCAGGTAGAGGGCCATTCAGATCGGTATGAACTACCTCCAGATGCTTCTTGGCATGGAAGGTGCTTGACTGAAATGTATCCCTTTGTTTTTTTCTGCAAGACAACTAGGGTTAATAGGCAAGGAACTAGATAATTTGGGTAGTCCATGAACCATTTCTTTTGAACTCATTTGATGCAATGAACTAGCTGACAAGTGTCCATATATAAAATGCCAAAGGGTAGTAGATTGTAATGTTGATGCAGATAAAGCAACTATAGAAGATGAAACAATATCTAAAGTAAATAATTTATCTTTTACAAATGCTTTAGCAAGAACCATACCTTTTCTAGAGATTAAGCATGACTTAATGCCATTTTGGACAAGAAATTCTACCTTAAGGTGATGATTTAACAGTTGAATAACTGATAAGAGGTTGCTAGTAAAGCTAGGAACATATAGTACCTTTGTAAGTGTACATTTTCGTGGTCACAAAGGAATGGTGACCTTTCCTATTCCTTTTGAACCGTACTCTTTTTCATCCCCTATCTGAACTCGATCTCCAGTTGGTTCTTCGTGTAGTGAATCAAACAGCTTCTTGTCACCTGACATATGCTTGCTTCACCAGAGTCTATCAACCATACTTTCTTCATGGGCTGAGAAGTTTATGAGACGAGTACGAGGTTCTTACCACAATGTGCTCCTTCTGATGTTCCCTCATCAAAATCATCATCTTCTTGGGCTGCGAGATGTCCCTTCTGATTTCTTCAGCGGGGACGTTGTTTGGACTTTTGAAAATCTTCATGACGTGATGTGCTTGTTTGACTTGAAGACCCTTGTTTCAAGCTATTTTAGCAGTAGTGATTAGTCTCGTGAGTGTTGGTTCTACAAATGTGACACCATTTCTTTGAATTTTGATATTTCTGTTGTTGTTTTGGTTACGCTTGATTTGGCTTCTCTAGGGGACCCTTCTGATTATTCTGGCCATGGTATGGCTTTGAGAACATGGCTTTATCCTGAAACTCCTCATGGGATGAAGTGATGGCCTCTTCCTACTGCAGAAAATTCACAAGCTCTTTGAATGTCATTATTTGTTTAGACACATTTAGTGTCGTAACAAACACTCAGAATTGAGAAGGGAGTGCTCTCAAGGTGATTGCGATGAGAAGTTTATCGACCACTGTTTCACCAAGTGCTAATAACTCTGATATCAACTCAACCACATGACATAAGAAATCCTCCACTTTCTCATCTAACCCCATAGAGAGGGTGTGCTACTTTGATTGAAGATGAAAAATCTTCATCTGATTTTTGGCTTCATAAATTGTTGCTAGCTTGTCCTAGGCCTCCTTTGGTTTGTCCACATTTCAAACATGTGGTTGCACATCGTCATTGATACTGAGCATTATCAACATCAAGGATTTTTCACTAGCCATCTCATACTTTATCAATTCATCAGGGGCTGTGGGAGCGGGCACAGACCCTGTGACAATGCTCCATAATCCTTCAAACTAAAGGATTGTCCTCATTTTTATTTTCAGGACGCAAAATTGGGCCCTTTGAGCAACTGAGCATTGGAAAGAAGTAACTTTGGAACAGACATCATAATAATAAAATATTTATTTATTTATTTCAAGAGTTATTACAACTTTGACTCACTGATGAGAATAACTGGCTTGTAGATGCTCGCAATATTCACGTGTAGTGAGATGACGACACTTTGTGGGGCGTTATTCTTTGTCTTCATATTCGGCATCATATCTGGCCTCTAATTCTTCCTGTACTCACTTTTCTTGGTAGTTGACGTCGAAAAGGAAATATTAAAGAAGTCCTTCTCGAACTAGCTTGTCGAAGGCTAGATTGCCGGTGTTCCAAAGTTTGTTGAGCAATGCAAAGTAGAACCCAGAGCCCTCTGAGGGGCTTCTTCATGGTGTTCTCTAGCTTGCGAGTTGATGTTCCAGCTTTTGGTTGTGGCATCCATGTTATTGATGCTCTCAATCGAGTTGTCTACACTTGACATTCAACGAAGTGTTGTAGGATTAACTTCACGTTGCCTTGGTAGAGTATCATTATCAAAATTCCACGTAGTAGTTCAACTCCAACTCTTTTTGAAGACATACAGACCAGGAAACAGGCATTAGAGATCTTCTACGCTACAACAATGACTATCTTCCCATGTGGCTACGAGCAGAGAAATTCTTCAAATGCAGTTTCAGACTTCCACGAAGGAATCAAATGTGCTGGTCACGTTTTTATTATAAACAACAACTTTTGCATACAACTCTCCACGTAACTTTGAATGGATAATCCTTCGTAGGATCTTTGCGGTTCACTGGTTGCTGATAGACTTCCACGCAGAGAAAAATAGTCACCTCAGTTGATCAAAGAATCTTCCACGTAATTCCACGCAGGTGTTTTTTATTTCTGCTACTTTTGATTTATTTCTTTTAAAACAAGTTCTTGTGTGGATCTCTTTCTGCTGCTTTTGATTTTTTTATTTTTATAGCAGGTTCTTGTGTGGATCCCTTTCTATTGCTTTTGATTTCTTTCTTTTACAACAGGTTCTTGTGTGGATCTCCTTCTGCTTCTTTTGATTTCTTTCTTTTACATCAGGTTCTTATGTGGATCTCTTTCTGCTACTTTTGATTTTTTTATTTTACAACATGTTCTTGTGTGGATCTCCTTCTACTATTTTTTATTTCTTTTTTTATAACAAATTCTTGTGCGGATCTCCTTTTCCTGTGTCTCATATTTAAAATCAAAATGCATAGCTCATGCTTCTCCTTCTTTCCCACACCTAAACACATGCATGTCCTCATGCATGTTGTTTATTTATGGCTTCCCATAAATTAGATTCAAAAAGTTTTATTACTAAAGGGTGCACATATTTTTCATATAAGTAGGGAAAATATGAATCTTATCTTACCTTCCTTGGAAATATTTAAAAATGGATCTAGCTGTAATAAAAACTTACAAGAAAGCTTAAAATAAAATAGTAGAACAAAATAACTTGATCATACCTCTAGTTGGCTTTATCATCCTATTATAAACATGGTCAAATAGTGCCGAGAAAACGCCATTAGGTAACTATTGATTTCCTTTGAAGAAGAGCCACCTCCTTTTTCCTTTGATTGGCCAACAAGTTAGTTTTCCAATCAAAGCTTTTTGATTTTTTTATTTTTAATTTTACCTTTGATTGGCCAGCAAGTTGGTTTTCCAATCAAAGCTTTTGATTTTTAATTTTTATTTTCCTTTGATTGGCCAGCAAGCTGGTTTTCCAATCAAAGCTTTTTGATTTTACATTTTTTTATTTTTATTTTTATTTTTTATTTTTTTGTTGAAATGATAGCATGAGAAGGATTAGAGAAAAATTTGATCCATCATCATACTATATTCATCAAAGTACAACTTGTGTAAAATAGGAAGCAATGTCTGAGATCTCATAAAAACCTTTTTGCATACTTGGTAACTCCAAGAAGATTCTAAAAATTGTGTAGAAAATTTTTAGGTCTTCAAAGCCCAACTTGAATTGTGCAATATCAGAATCACCATAGTAATCTTCAAAGCCCAGACTAGTGATCTTAGGAGATGGAGAGTTGTTAAAAGAGAAAGTGAAGGTATCCGTGGGTCCCTCAAAAATTTGCATGCTCCTTGGTTGATACTGTTGGTGCTCCAAAATCTACATGCTGATATCAAGAACAACTCTAGAAATTCCTATAGATCTAGTCCTCAGATGTTAGTACACAAAAATTTCTTTCCTTGATATTCACAATAATTACTTCTTAACGTTATATAAGCATATAATAAAATGAAGAAATTGAAAGACATGAAAACAAATTTTTGTAATGGATTTGGTTAGTGGATTGAATTTTATTATGGGGTGAAAACTGATTTGGATGGGTTGATTTATTATGAGTGGGTTTTTATTTTGGCTCTAATGAAATCCCTAAATATGGATGGAGTTAATTGGAAATGCTACCACTTCATTATTACAAAATGGATAACCCTGTTTTTGATTAACGTTATGTGTAATAAGATCACTGGGATGTTAGTTGATACAAGGGGAAATGATAGTGGTTATCAAAAATGATATATGATATTTCATCAATTGGATATACTTCCAGATTTAATATCATATTATACCATTTCCAGATCTGAATTATTTGTTCATACCATTATACATCTTGATCAAACATCATAGTCATTTTGTTATACACAGAGTTTGCTTGTGGGGAGATAAATATTTACAATCTAATCTTCCTAATTGCAGAAATGAAATTTTAATCTACTTGCAGGAAATAAAAGTCTAAAGAAACTACTTATCAAATTCTTCTTGTCACAGAATTGTTAAAAGGTATTCTACTATCGCTAGAATATTCTTTAAAGAACTTTGAATCTCCTAATAACACCGTGTCCCCGGAAACGATGCCAAAATGATGAGGGTCTTCATTCCTTTCCATTAATAATGTCAATCCAGGCTGGTGTTCTAAGGTTGTATACATTAAGAGAATAAAATCTTGGAAAGTAGCTCCCTTAAACACAATCTAAACTTGCATAAATTGAAAGCACACATGCGGAAATTTAATGCACACTTGCAGAAATTGAAACACACTTGCATAAACTAAATCACACATGCAGAAATTTAAAGGAACACTTGCATAAATTGAAATTGCTGAATTGAAAATATAGGAAAGAGGAAATGACACCTGCAGGTTCACAAAAGAAATTACATAACATTAAAAAACAAAAATTTACAACAAAAGGAAAACTACAGAAATAAAGAAATAAATATTAACACATTGATCCATCTTCCTTGGAATGAGTGGCCAGCTCATTCCTTGGAAGATGATTTTATTCATATTTTTAATTTAGAACTTGCAGAAGAACTTTATTTCCAAAGGTTGGAAAGAAAGAACAGATCTTGACTAATTGGGGAAAAGAATTACATATATAAGTGCAGAAGGTTGCATTTATAATTTATGCATCCAACCAACTCCTTATTTTAGGAAATATAATATGATATTATCTTAATTCCAATCCTAACAACTAAGATCTCCATCTCCACAAAATATGGAGAGAGATAGATTATTGGAGTCAAAGTCTCATCTCACTTATTTTAGGAAGATTTGCTCTCAAATCTTCTCCTTGCTTTTCGGTAACAAGAATCATAATGATTTTATTCCCCTATTATTGGAAGGAGGATTTTCCTCAGAATATGATTTGGACCAAATACCTTTCTTGGATTTTCCATTTGACTTTGTTGTTTTTATTGTAGAACTTTTGATGCTTGTAAAATATGTTTTTCCTCAGACTACAACTCACTAAAAGTTAGATCTCTCTTCATTGGTAAAACTTGTAGCAAATATGAATGATTTTTTTGTTAAACACATTGCTATGAACAAAAATATCTCTCATATTTTCTGTTTGACTTTTATATTTCTATTTATGAAACTTTTAGTGCTCGTCTGATACACTTTTCCTCAGATTGCAGCTCACTAAAAGTTAGATCTCTTCATTGGTAAAACCTGTAGCAAATCAAATGAGGTTTTTGTTAAAAATATTGCTATGAACAAAAACCTCTATCATATTTTCCAATTGACTTTTATATTTATGTTTATGGAACTTTTAGTGCTCATCTGACACACTTTTCCTCGGACTGTAGCTCACTAAAAGTTAGATCTCTCTTCATTGGTAAAACTTGTAGAAAATCTAAATGTGGTTTTTGTTAAACACATTGATATGAATAAAAATATCTCTCATATTTTCCATTTGAATTTTATGTTTCTATTTATGAAACTTTTAGTGCTTGTCTGATTCACTTTTCCTCGAACTGCAGCTCACTAAAAGTTAGATCTCTCTTCATTCGTAAAACTTGTAACAAATCTAAATGAAGTTTTGTTAAACACATTGTTATTAACAAAAACCTCTCTCAGATTTCTAATTAGATTATTTGATTTTTCACAATCCCTCAAAAACTATCATTTAGTTGATGTAAGTTCCAGAACTAAAGTTGTCCATTCCTTTTATGCAAGATTCAGAACTAAATCTACAAGTTCCGAAAATAAATTTGATTTTTCCATGAATTTAAAGTTCCAAAACTAACTTTCATTCGATTGATAAAAGTTATGTACCTAAATCTACGAGTTCCAGAACTAAACCTGTGAGTTCGGAACTAATTTTGTGAGTTCCGGAACTAACTATATGAATTCCGGAGCTAACTCTGTGAGTTCCGGAGCTAACTTAAAACAACTACAACTTTTGCATGCGACCTCAGATTGAAATGATTCTTGTTTTGAATTTGCATAATTTTTCAAGAGGAATCTGAATATGAAATCAGATTTGAGTTTAAATGTATTATTCATGATCAGTTCCACTTTTCCCAATACTAACATTATCTTTCATTTATGTCATGCATACACAAGACTAGTGTGGATCTCCTTTATCTCCTTCTGTTGCTTTTGATTTCTTTCTTTTACAACAAGTTCTTGTGTGGATCTCTTTCTGCTACTTTTCATTTATTTCTTTTACATTAGGTTCTTGTGTGGATCTCCTTTTTTTACTTTTGATTTTTTTCTTTTACGAAAGGTTCTTATGTGGATCTCCTTCTATTGCTTTTGATTTTCTTTCTTTTACAACATATTCCTGTGTGGATCTCCTTCTGTTGTGTCTCATATTTAAAATCAAAATGTAGAGTTCATGCTTCTCCTTCTCTCCCACACCTAAACTCATGCATGTCCTCATGCATGTTTTTTATTTATGGCTTCCCATAAATTAGATTCAAAAAGTTTGATTGCAAAGAGATGCACATGTTTTTCATATAAGTAGGGAAAATATGAATTTTATCTTACCTTCCTTGGAAATCTTTAAAAGTGGATCTAGATATAATAAAAAAACTTACAAGAAAGCTTAAAAATAAAATAGTAGAACAAAATAACTTGATCATACCTCTAGTTGTCTTTGTCATCCTATTATTAACATGGTCAAATAGTCAAATAGTGCCGAGAAGTTGGTAACAATTTATTTCCTTTGAAGATGAGCCGCCTCCTTTTTTTTTTGATTGGCAAGCAAGCTAGTTTTCCAACCAAAGTTTTTATTTTTATTTTTGTCTTTGATTGGCCAATAAGCTGGTTTTTCTAATCAAATATTTTTAATTTTTTTAATTTTTAATTTTTCTTTTTGATTTTTTTGGTTTTCTAATCAAAGAATTTTTTATTTTTATTTTTTTTGCCTTTGATTGGCCAATAAGTTGGTTTTCCAATCAAAGCTTTTTTATTTTTGATTTTTAATTTTAAATTTATTTTTTAATTTTTGCTGAAATAATAGCATGAGAAGGATTAGAGAAAAGGATCGGACTATATTAATCAAGTACAACTTGTGTAATATAGGAAGAAATGTTTTAGATCTCATAAAAATTTTTTTACATACTTCGTAACTCAAGAAGATTCCCAAAATCGTGTAGAAATATTTTAGGTCTTCAAAGCCCAACTTGAATTTTGCAATATAAGAATCACCATAGTAATCTTCAAAGCCGGAATTGTGATCTTAGGAGATGGAGAGTTGTTAAAAGAGAAAGTAAAGGTATTCATGGGTCCCTCCAAAATATGCATGCTCCTTGGTTCATTGTTGGTGTTACAAAATCTGCATGCTGATATAAAAATAACTCTAGAAATTCCTATAGATATAGTCCTCGAGATATTACTACGCAAAAATTTCTTTCCTTGATATTCATAATAATTAATTCTTAACTTTATACAAGCATATACAAAAATGAAGAAATTGAAAGACATGAAAACAAATTTTTGTAATGGATCTTGTTCAAGGATTGAATTTTATAATGGGATGAAAAATTGATTTGGATGGGTGGATTTATTATGAGTGGGTTTTTATTTTGGCTCTAATGAAATCCCTAAATATGGATGGAGTTAATTAGAAATGCTACCACTTCAATATTACAAACTGGATAACCTAGTTTTTACTAAGGTTATGTGTAAAAAGATCACTAAGCTATTAGTTGATACAAGGTGAAATGGTGGTGGTTATCAAAAATGACATATAATATTTCATCAACTGGATCTACTTGCATATTAATATCATATTATACCATTTCAGATCTGAATTGTTTGTTCATACCATTATACATCATGATCAAACATCATAATCATTGTGTTATACAAAGAGTTAGTTTGTGGGGAGATAAATATTTATAATCTAATCTTCCTAATTACATAAATGAAATTTTAATCTACTTTCAAGAAATAAAAGTATAAAGAAACTACTTACCAAATTCTTCTTGTCACAGAATTGCTAAAAGGTATTCTACTGTCACTAGAATATTCTTTTAGAGAACTTTGAATCTCCTAATAACACCGTGTCCCCGAAACGGCTCCAAAATGATGAGGGTCGTCAATCCCCACCATTAATAATGTCAATCTAAAGATGGTGTCGAAGGCTGTATGCATTAAGAGAAGAAAATCCTTGAAAGCAGCTCCCTTAAACACAATCCAAACTTGCATAAATTGAAAGCACACATGCGGAAATTTAATTCACACTTGCAAAAATTGAAACATACATGCATAAAATAAATCACACATGCAGAAATTTAAAGGAACACTTGCATAAATTGAAATTGCTAAATTTAAAATAAAGGAAAGAGGAAAAGACACCTGCAAGTTCACAAAATAAATTACATAACATAAAAAATTAAAAATTTACAACGAAAGGAAAACTATGGAAATAAAGAAATAAAAATTAACACATTGATCCATCTTCCTTGGAATGAGTGGCCAACTCATTCATTGGAAGATGATATAGTTCATATTTTTAATTCAGAACTTGCAGAAGAACTTTACTTCCAAAAATTGGAAAGAAAGAACAGATCTTGATTACTTGGGGAAAAGAATTACATATCTAAGTGCAGAAGGTTACATTTATAATTTATGCATTCAACCAACTCATTAGTTTAGGAAATACAATATGATATTATCTTCATTCCAATCCTAACAACTAAGATCTCCATCTCCAAAAAATATGGAGAGAGATAGATTATTGGAGTTAAAGTCTCATCTCACTTATTTTAGAAATATTTTCTCTCAAATCTTTTCCTTGCTTTTCGGTAAAAGGAATCATAATAATTTTATTCCTGTATTATTGGAAGGAGGATTTTCCTCAAAATATGATTTTGACCAAATACATTTCTGGATTTTCTATTTGACTTTGTTGTTTTTTATTGTAGAACTTTTGACACTTGTGTAATATATTTTTTTCTCAAACTACAGCTCATTAAAAGTTAGATCTTTCCTCATTGGTAAAACCTATAGCAAAGCTGAATGAGGTTTTTGTTAAACACATTGCTATGAATAAAAATATCTCTCATATTTTCCATTTGACTTTTATGTCTCTATTTATGGAACTTTTAGTGCTCATCTGATACACTTTTCCTCGGATCATGACTCACTAAAATTTAGATCTCTTCATTGGTAAAACCTGTAGTAAATCAGAATGAGGTTTTTGTTAAACACATTGCTATGAAAAAAACCTCTCTCATATTTTCCAATTGACTTTTATGTTTCTATTTATGGAACTTTTAGTGCTCGTCTGATACACTTTTTCTCGGACTATAGTTCACTAAAAGTTAGATCTCTCTTCATTGGTAAACCTTGTAGAAAATTTGAATGTGGTTTTTGTTAAACACATTGATATGAATAAAAACCTCTCTCATATTTTCCATTTGATTTTTTTGTTTCTGTTTATGGAACTTTTAGTGCTCTTCTGATTCACTTTTCCTCGGACTACAGCTCACTAAAGGTTATATCTCTCTTCATTCATAAAACTTGTAGCAAATCTAAATGAGGTTTTGTTAAACACATTGTTATGAACAAAAACCTCTCTCATATTTCCAATTAGATTCTCTAATTTTTCACAATTCCTATAAAAGTGTCATTTCGTTGATGCAAGTTCTAGAACTAAAACTTTCATTCCTTTTATGCAAGGTCCATAACTAAATCTGTAAGTTCTGGAACTAAATCTTATTTTTCAACGAATTTAAAGTTCCAAAAATAACTTTCATTCAATTGATACAAGTTCTAGAACTAAATCTGTGAGTTCAAGAACTAAACCTGTGAGTTCTAGAACTAACTCTATGAGTTCCGAAACTAACTCTGTGAGTTCTGGAGCTAACTCTATGAGTTCCGGAGCTAACTTAAACTAACTACAATTTTTGCATGCAACCTCAAATTGAAATGATTCTTGTTTTGAACTTGCATAATTTTTCAAGAGGAATCTGAATATAAATCAGATTTGAGTTTAAATGTATTATTCATGATCAGTTCCACTTTTCCCAATACTAGCATTATCTTTCCTTTATGTCCTGCATACACAAGACATGTTTTTTTTTCAAATATGAATATGATTAGTCAACAAAATAGATAACAAAATATTTCTAAAGAATGAACAAGATATATATCCTATATTCTATCTTAAGCGAACTATAAGTTCCTGGATTACATTTAAATCCACTTTCAAATGTAACTTGGAAAGACAAAATAATGGTAATTTATGGTCATTTTATGGTCTCATCATTGCCCCACACTTAATCATATGCATCTTCTCATGCATTACATTATTATCTCCTCTTCTTTGATTTTTCTTTGTATTGAGGACACGTTCTTATGAGTCTCCTTCTACTGCTTTTGATTTTTTTATAGGAGGTTCTTGTGTGGATCTCCTTCTGCTGCTTTTGATTTTCTTTTACAAAAGGTTTTTGTGTGGATCTCCTTTTGCTGATTTTGATTTCTTTCTTTTATAGCAGGTTCTTGTGTGGATCTCTTTCTACTACTTTTGATTTCTTTCTTTTACAATAGGTTCTTGTGTGGACCTTTTTCTACTACTTTTGATTTTTTTTATTTTTACAGCAGGTTCTTGTGTGGATCTCCTTCTACTTATTTTGATTTCTTTCTTTTACAATATGTTCTTGTGTGGATCTCCTTCTGCTTTTTTTGATTTATTTCTTTTACATTGGGTTCTTGTGTGGATATCTTTTTGCTACTTTTAATTTTTTTCTTTTACGACAGGTTCTTGTGTGGATCTCCTTTTGCTGCTTTTGATTTCTTTCTTGACAACAAATTATTGTGTGGATCTTCTTCTGTTGTGTCTCATATTTAAAATTAAAATGCATAGCTCATGCTTCTCATTCTCTCTCACACCTAAACTCATGCATGTCCTCATGCATGCTGTTTATTTATAGCTTCCCACAAATTAGATTCAAAAACTTTGATTGCGAAGAGGTGCATATTATTTTCATATAAGTACGGAAAATATGAATTTCATCTTACCTTCCTTGGAAATATTTAAAAGTGGATCTAGCTATAATAAAAAAACTTACAAAAAAGCTTAAAAATAAAATAGTAGAACAAAATAACATGATCATACCTCTAGTTGGCTTTGTCATCCTAGTGTTAACATGGTGAAATAGTGCCGAGAAGAATGCCACAAGGTAATAGTTGATTTCTTTTGAGGAAGAGCTACCTCCTTTTCATTTGATTAGCTAACAAGCTAGTTTTCCAACAAAAGTTTTTTTTTTTCCTTTTGATTGGCAGCAAGTTGGTTTTCCAATCAAAGATTTTTATTTTTTTATTTTTATTTTTGCCTAAAATTTTCCAACAATAGGTTTTCCAATCAAAGATTATTGATTTTTTATTTATTTTTGCCTTTGATTGGCAAAGTAAGTTTGGTTTTCCAATCAAAGATTTTTTATTTTTTATTTTTGTTTTTATTTTTATTTTTTTGCTGAAATGATAGTATGAGAAGGATTATAGAAAAATTTGATCCATCATCTGACTATATTCATAAAATTACAATTGTGTAAAATAGGAAGAAATGTCTCAGGTCTCATAAAAACCTTTTTGTATACTTGGTAACTCCAAGAAGATTCCAAAAATTGTGTAGAAAAATTTTAGGTCTTCAAAGCCCAATTTGAATTGTACAATATTAGAATCACCATAGTAATATTAAAATCCCAGACTAGTGATCTCAGGAGATGGAGAGTTGTTAAAAGAGAAAGTGAAGGTATCCATGGGTCCCTCCAAAATTTGCATGCTCCTTGGTTGATATTGTTGGTTGTCCAAAATATGTATTTTGATATCAAGAACAACTCTAGAAATTCCTATAGATATAGTTCTCAGATGTTAGTATGTAAAAATTTCTTTCCTTGATATTCATAATAATTGCTTCTTAACTTTATACAAGCATATACAAAAATGAAGAAATTGAAAGATATGAAAACAAATTTTTCTAATGGATCTAGTTTAGGGATTGAATTTTATTATGGGATGAAAAACTGATTTGGATGGATTGATTTATTATGACTGATTTTTTATTTTGGCTCCAATGAAATCCCTAAATATGGATGAAGTTAATTGGAAATGCTACCACTTCATTATTACAAACTGGATAAGCTAGTTTTTGACTAAGGTTATGTGTGATAAGATCATTGATTTGTTAGTTGATACATGGGGAAATGGTGGTGGTTATCAAAAATGACATATGATATTTCATCAATGGATCTACTTTGCAGATTCAATATCATATTATACCATTTCCATATCTGAATTATTTGTTCATACCATTATACATCTTGATCAAACATTATAGTCATTTTATTGTACACAGAGTTAGTTTGTGGGGAGATAAATATTTACAATCTAATCTTCCTAATTGGAGAAATAAAATTTTAATCTACTTGCAAGAAATAAAAGTATAAAGAAACTACTTACCAAATTCTTCTTGTTACATAATTGCTAAAAGGTATTCTCATTGTCACTAGAATATTCTTTTAGAGAACTTTAAATCTCCTAATAACATTGTTTCCCTGGAAATGGCTCCAAAATGATGAGGGTCGTCAATCCCGCCATTAATAATGTCAATTTAGGGATGGTGTCCGAAGGTTGTATGCATTAAGAGAAGAAAATGCTGGAAACCAGCTCCCTTAAACACTATCCAACCTTGCATAAATTGAAAGAACACATGCGGAAATTTAATGCACACTTGCAAAAATTGAAACATACTTGTATAAAATAAATCACACATGTAGAAATTTAAAGGAACACTTGCATAAATTTAAATTGCTGAATTTAAAATAAAGGAAAGAGGAAAAGACACTTGCAAGTTCACAAAAGAAATTACATAACATAAAAAAAAAAAAATTTACAACAAAAGGAAAATTGTAGAAATAAAGAAATAAACATTAACACATTGATCCATCTTCCTTGGAATGAGTGGCCAGCTCATTCCTTGGAAGAGGATTTAATTCATATTTTTGATTCAGAACTTGCAGAAGAACTTTACTTCCAAAATTGGAAAGAAAGAATAGATCTTGATTACTTGGGGAAAAGAATTACATATCTAAGTGCAGAAAATTGTATTTATAATTTATGCATTCAACCAACTCATTAGTTTAGGAAATACAATATGATCTTATCTTTATTCCAATCCTAACAACTAAGACCTCCATCTCCACAAAATATGGAGAGAGATAGATTATTGGAGTCAAAGTCTCATCTCGCTTATTTTAGGAAGATTTGCTCTCAAATCTTCTCCTTACTTTTCGGTAACAAGAATCATAATAATTTTTTACCTCTATTATTTGAAGGAGGATTTTCCACAAAATATAATTTTGACCAAATACATTTCTCAGATTTTCTATTTGACTTTGTTGTTTTTTATTGTAGAACTTTTGACGCTTGTCTAATATGTTTTTTCCTTAGACTACAACTCACTAAAAGTTTGATATTTCTTCATTGGTAAAATCTGTAGCAAATCTAAATGAGGTTTTTTTTAAACACATTGCTATGAATAAAAATATCTCTCATAGTTTCCATTTGACTTTTATGTCTCTATTTATGGAACTTTTAGTGCTCGTCTGATACACGTTTCCTCGGACTGCAACTCACTAAAATTTAGATCTCTTCATTGGTAAAACCTGTAGTAAATCAGAATGAGGTTTTTGTTAAACACATTGCTATGAAAAAACCTCTCTCATATTTTCCAGTTGACTTTTATGTTTCTATTTATGGAACTTTTAGTGCTCGTCTGATACACTTTTTCTCAGACTATAGCTCACTAAAAGTTAGATCTCTCTTCATTGATAAAACTTGTAGAAAATCTAAATGTGGTTTTTGTTAAACACATTGATATGAATAAAAATATCTCCTAGATTTTCCATTTGAATTTTCTATTTCTGTTTATGGAACTTTTAGTGCTTGTCTGATTCACTTTTCCTTGTACTGCAACTCACTAAAAGTTAGATCTCTCTTCATTCATAAAAATTGTAGCAAATTTGAATGATGTTTTGTTAAACACATTGTTATGAACAAAAACCTCTCTCAGATTTCCAATTAGATTCTCTTATTTTCACAATCCCTAAAAAAATGTCATTTTGTTGATGCAAGTTCCAGAACTAAAACTTTCATTCCTTTTATGCAAGGTCCAGAACTAAATCTGCAAGTTCTTGAACTAAATCTTATTTTTCCATGAATTTTATGTTCGAAACTAACTTTCATTCAATTGATACAAGTTTAGGAACTAAATATGCAAGTTCTGGAACTAAACCTGTGAGTTCTAGCACTAACTATATGAGTTCTAGAACTAACTATGTGAATTCCAGAGCTAACTCTACGAGTTCTGGAGCTAACTTAAAATAACTACAATTTTTGCATACGACCTCAGATTGAAATGATTCTTGTTTTGAACTTGCATAATTTTTCAAGAGGAATCTGAATATAAAATCAGATTTGAGTTTAAATGTATTATTCATGATCAAATCCATTTTTCCCAATACTAGCATTATGTTTCCTTTATGTCCTGCATACACAACACTTGCATCTTTTCCCAAATAATGAATATGATTAGTAAAAAAAATAGATAACAAAATATTTTTAAAGAATGAACAAGATATATATCCTATATTCTATCTTAAGCAAACTATAAGTTCCTAGATTACATTTAAATCCACTTTCAAAGGTAACTTGGAAGGATAAAATAATGGTAATTTATGGTCATTTTATGGCCCCATCATTCGCCCCACACTTAATCTTATGCATGCCCTCATGCATTAAATTATTATCTCCTCTTCTTTGATTCTTCTCCATATTGAGAACACGTTCTTATGAGTCTCCTTCGCTACTTTTGATTTTTTTTTATAGCAGGTTCTTATGTGGATCTCCTTCTGCGTTGCTTTTGATTTCTTTGTTTTACAAAGAGGTTCTTGTGTGGATATCCTTCTCGCTGATTTTGATTTATTTCTTTTATAGCAAGTTCTTATATGGATCTCTTTCTACTGTTTTTGATTTCTTTCTTTTACAACATGTTCTTGTGTGCACCTTTTTCTACTACTTTTTATTTTTTTTAATTTTTACAAGAGGTTCTTGTGTGGATCTCTTTTGCTTCTTTTGATTTCTTTCTTTTACATCAAGGTCTTGTGTGGATCTCCTTCTATTGCTTTTGATTTATTTCTTTTACATCAGGTTCTTGTGTGGATCTCTTTTTGCTACTTTTAATTTTTTTTTCTTTACGACAACATGGTTGTTGTGTGGATCTCCTTCTGCTTTGCTTTTGATTTCTTTCTTTTACAAATTGATTATTGTGCGAGATCTTCTTTCGATGTGTCTCATATTTAAAATCAAAATGCATAGCTCATGCTTCTCCTTCTCTCCCACACCTAAACTCATGCATGTCCTCATGCATGTTGTTTATTTATGGCTTCCCATAAATTAGATTCAAAAAATTTTGATTGCAAAGAGGTGCACATATTTTTCATATAAGGATGGAAAATATGAATTTTATCTTACCTTTCTTGGAAATATTTAAAAGTGCATCTAGCTATAGTAAAAAAACTTACAAGAAAGCTTAAAAATAAAATAGTAGAACAAAATAACCCGATCATACCTCTAGTTGTCTTTTTCATCCTATTGTTAACATGGTCAAATAGTGCGAGAAGAAAGCTACTAGGTAACATTTGATTTCCTTTGAAGAAGAGCTACCTCCTTTTTCCTTTGATTGGCCAGCAAGCTGGTTTTCCAATCAAAGTTTTTTTCCCTTTCATTGGCCAACAAGATGGTTTTCCAATCAAAGACTTTTTATTTTTTGTTTTTATTTTTTCCTTTAATTGGCCAACAAGTTCTGGTTTTCCAATCAAAGCTTTTGATTTTTATTTTTTTGCCTTTGATTGGCCAAAGAAGCTAGTTTTCCAATCAAAGCTTTTAGATTTAATATTTTTTATTTTTGTTTTTATTTTTTTTTTTGTTGAAATGATAACATGAGAAGGTTTTCCAATCGGTGATATTTTTACTAAGGTTATGTGTAATAAGATCACCGATTTTTAGTTGATACAAAAGGAAATAGTGGTGGTTATCAAAAATGACATATGATATTTCATCAACCTGGATCTACTTCCATATTCAATATCATATTATACTATTTCCAGATATGAATTATTTGTTCATACCATTATACATCTTGATCAAACATCATAGTCATTTTCTTGAACACAAAGTTAGTTCTTAGGGAGATAAATATTTACAATTTAATCTTCCTAATTGCATAAATTAAATTTTAATCTACTTGCAAGAAATAAAAGTATAAAGAAACTACTTATCAAATTCTTCTTGTCAAAGAATTGCTAAAAGGTATTCTACTATCGCAAGAATATTCTTTAGAGAATTCTGAATCTCCTAATAATACCGTGTCCCCGGAAATGGCTCCAAAATGATGAGGGTTGTCAATCCCCGTCATTAATAATGTCAATCTAGGGCTAGTGTCTGAAGGCTGTATGAATTAAGAGAAGAAAATATTTGAAAACAACTCCCTTAAACATAATCCAAACTTGCATAAATTGAAAGCACACATGCGGAAATTTAATGCACACTTACAGAAATTGAAGCACACTTACATAAAATAAATCACACATGTAGAAATTTAAAGGAACACTTACATAAATTTAAATTTCTGAATTGAAAATAAAAAAAAGGAAAAGGCACCTGTAGGTTCACAAAAGAAATTATATAACATAAAAAAATAGAAATTTACAACAAAAGGAAAACTGTAGAAATAAAGAAGTAAACATTAACACATTGACCAACTTCCTTGAAATGAGTGGCCAGCTCATTCCTTGGAAGAGGATTTAATTCATATTTTTAATTTAGAACTTGCGAGAAGAACTTTACTTCCAAAGATTGGAAAGAAAGAAGATCTCTGATTACTTGGTGAAAAGAATTACATATCTAAGTGCAGAAGGTTGCATTTATAATTTATGCATTCAACCAGCTCATTAGTTTAGGAAATACAATATGATCTTATCTTAATTCCAATCCTAACAACTAAGATCTCCATCTCCAAAAAATATGGAGAGAGATATATTATTGGAGTCAAAGTCTCATCTTACTTATTTTAGGAAGATTTGCTCTCAAATCTTCTCCTTGCTTTTCGGTAACAAGAATCATAATGATTTTATTCCTCTATTATTAGTAGTTTCCTCAAAATATGATTTTGACCAAATATCTTTCTCAGATTTTCCATTTGACTTTGTTGTTTTTGTTTATGGAACTTTTGACGGTTGTCTAATATGTTTTTTCCTCAAGCTACAACTCACTAAAAGTTAGATATTTTATCATTGGTAAAATCTATAGCAAATATGAATGAGGTTTTTGTTAAAAAATTCATATGAACAAAAACCTCTCTCATATTTTCTATTTGACTTTTCTATTTCTGTTTATGGAACTTTTAGTGTTCATCTGATACACTTTTCCTCAAACTGCAACTCACTAAAAGTTAGATCTCTCTTCATTGGTAAAACTGTAGCAAATATGAATGAGGTTTTTGTTAAATAAATTTCTATGAACAAAAACCTCTCTCATTTTTTCCATTTGACTTTTATGTTCTTGTTTATGAAAATTTTAGTACTCATTCGATACATTTTTCCTCAATGGCCGAACTCACTAAAAGTTAGATATGTCTTCATTGGTAAAACTTGTAGAAAATATGAATGATATTTTTATCAAACACATTGATATAAACAAAAACCTCTCTAATATTTTGCATTTCAATTTTCTTTTTGTGTTTTTGGAACTTTTAGTGATCATCCAATTCACTTTTCTTTGGACTACACTTCACTAAAAGTTATATCTCTCCTCATTGATAAAATTTTTAGCAAATATGAATAAGATTTTTGTTAAAAAAATTGTTATGAACAAAAAAATCTCTCATATTTACCATTGGATTCTCTAATTTTTTACAATCCCTCAAAACCTATCATTCCGTTGATGCAAGTTCGGAATTAAAGTGTCATTACTTTTATGTAAGTTCTGGAACTAAATCTGATTTTTCCATGAATTGAAATTTCTGAAACTAACTTTCATTCAATTGATGTAAGTTCTAGAACTAAATCAGTGAGTTTGAAACTAAACCTTCGAGTTCCATAACTAACTCTGTGAGTTCTGCAACTAACTCTTTGAGTTCCAGTGCTTACTTAAAACAACTACAACTTTTGCATGCGACCTTAGATTGAGATGATTCATTTTTTTGAACTTGCATTATTTTTCAAGAGGAATCAGAATATGAAATCAGATTTGAGTTTAAATGTATTGTTCATGATCAGTTCCACTTTTCCCAATACTAGCATTATCTTTCCTTTATGTCCTACATACACAAGACTTAAAACTTTTCCTAAATAATCAATAGGATTAGTCAACAAAATAGATAGAAAAATATTTCTAAAGAATGAACAAGATATATATCCTATATTCTATCTTAAGAAAACTATAAGTTCCTAGATTACATTTAAATCCACTTTCAAAGGTAGCTTAGAAGGACAAAATAATGGTAATTTATGGTCATTTTATGGCCTCATCATTAGTGTCTTTGTTATGTTGAGGAACCAAGTCAAAATTTGGTTCATTTGGTGATTGTATCTTTATTTTTTTCTTGTAATGTGCAAGATTATGTTGAAGGTCAGAGCTTCTGTAAAGGGTGACTGATTCACCCAATGTATGTCCCCTTGTTTGGGGTGCATGTGACATCATTATAAGTATGTGGCCCAAAGGAGAGGACCTGATGCTAATGTGAAAATCATTCCCTTCATGGGGAGGGAATGTGCATGGTGGAAACCATGACACATGAAAACAAATTGGCTAGTTGGATGTATTTGAAGAGAATTAGAAAGCATGTAATATAAAAACAATGTAATAAGCAAGTGCACATACAAAATGGACTACAAAAAGTGGGTTTCAAATATGGGAAATCTCTCACAATGTCACAAAATGTTTAAGGAAGAAGTATATGAAAGCATAAAATAAGACAAGAAATGATCAAATAATACATAGGACATAACCCACAAACAATGGCATGTAATAGACAATAGTGGCAAGCAGAGAGAAATAGACAATCATGGTGGAGAATAGTTCCTGCAAAGTAAATGCTACACTTGAGGCACACATTAGTATGTTAGAAAGGTAAAGAGTATGTCAAATCATGTGTATGTCAAAAGAAAGTAATGTTCTAGTAAGAAAAGGAAGTAGTATAGAATAAAACAATAACGTGTGTGACATGTAAGAGTAGTGAATGTAGATATTTTCATAAGCCTCGGTGCAACTGGTAAGAGGTACAGTGCCAAGCATTATTTCTCCTTGTAAAGATCCATAGAAAGTGTGCATTCACAACTAGAGAAAAGGTAAACACATATGTGTATATGATAAATATAATTACATAGTATGTATCTATCTAGCATGGAAATAAAGTGTAGATGGGAGGATATGAAAGCAAGAATAAATGCAACCAATATATGCAATATGTTGTGAATGAGTGAGATGGAATGATATGCAATGTGAATGTGATATGAGAAACATTTTCCCGATTTGGATGTTCGATGGGATGAGCATGAGATGAGGTTCATTTATAAATACATATTGACAATCAATAGTGAACCATATAACAAGATTGCATCATCAAGAAATGGTTTGAAAATAGATGCTAGAAATATAGATCCAAGAAGCACAGAGTGTAGATTGTAGAATAGGATAGTTTGATGTGTGAGAAGAAAATGTTAGAAATATGTGTCATGAAGAAGAGTGTGAAATGTGTAGTGTGTGAATTTCATCAATGTAATATTCCCTCAACAATTAAGTGTGATACTTAGCACAAGAGTGCGTCGTAGGGTAGTGATGATACAATATGTATATACATTTTTGTAAGGATTCTTATAAAGAAGAAGTATGAAGCACATAACATAATTTTAGATATGTGATGATGTTAGAAGAGAATAATAATATTTATGCCCCCAAGTGTATGATGTAGAGAAAAATAAAGTTAAACTATTTAATATATCATCATCGTCATCGTTTAAGCCAAATGGAGAAGTGTCGAAAACCTTGTAATTAATAGTATGCAGCTTATCGGATAAATAGCCATTGTGCCATAAATTTTTCATGTACATTACATATTATTCATAAGTGAAAGATGGTTGTGGGAAACCATGTGCATCTCAATGAGTAATATTTTGTGTATAGCTGAGAAATGAATCATTACAAATAGAAGCATAGTTGAAGGTCATGGGAAATGTGATATCATTGTATGATTATGATCTGAAGTTCCACCAATGTAGTTAATCTAAGACTGCTCAAGAGTATATGGAGAAGTGTGATAATTGCGTGCACAAATGACTAACAGATGGAAGACATGGATGCCATAAATAGTAGTGATCTGAAGATATCCATGATAGATGTGAGGATAATGAGGTGGAGGGAGGATATTTAAAATTACGAATTTGAGCCGAGCCAAGCCATCATGCATGTAAATAGTGTCAGAGCAAGTGGGATCAAATGGAATGTGTGGCCAATAAGCTTTATGTATGAAAATAGTGAATGTAAAATTACGTAATGTTAAGTTAGATGAAGACGAGGCCATGGATATGACATCCAATGTATGGACATAACCCTAAAGAAAGTATCCTATAATTAGTTCAAGAAGGGGGTTTATTGAATTGATATTTACAAATGCCAATAGAAATAAAAGTATCATTGAAGTAGGACTCGTCTATCTCTAAAGGAGTAAAGTTAAGATTTTGCAATGTTTTGTCATTAAGTTCCACGACATCAACCTCATTGTCAGAAACATTAGTGCTGACATTTTCATTTTGAATAGTTGTATCGAGGATATTTTTAGGAGCAAAGCCTGATGTAGGAGAGAGAGTATTCTCAATAGGTAGAATAATGGTAACTATGGGAGTAGATAAAGTGGGTGGAATGATATCGTAGTATGGGTTATCCAACGGATGGTACACTTATAGAATTGGAAGAATATTTTGGTACACTATATTATCCAATATCACAAATACCAATATTGCTATATAGAATAGCCTAAGATGGAGGAGTGGACATAGCATTAATAGGGTCTATGTAGAAATTTTTTAATGAATTTGGGTCAAGAGTAGCAAAAGGTATGTTCATAGCCATCAAGTAAGAATTTAACGCATCGATAACTATAGAAGGGACAACATGCATTACGTGAATCCATGGTCTACCCAAAAAAATATTAAACATAAATGATGGATTTATAATGAGGAATACCGTAGGAATGATCTTAGTTTGATATTTTATAGGTAAACTAATAGTACCAAGACATGAGCGAGTGGTGGAATCATAACCACAAATAAGAGTAGAAGTTTTAGTAATTAGATTATCAGTAATTCCAATTTTCCGAGAAGTGAGTGAGCACATATATTTATAGTAGATCCATTTTCAATGAGTACACGCTTGATACAAATGGTACCAATGGTAGCGGTGATAAGCAGATTTGCAAATGGATTGTCAATAGTAGAGGGTGGACTATCCTCATAAATAAATGATATAAAATGTCATAGATTTTAGAGAGATTGAATGGGATCTATTAAGGACACCGGTGATTTATTACTTTCAATGTGAATAGAGTGAAAGGAGAACTCAAATGTTTGACGATAATCGAGTGCACTACATAGTAAATCATAAAGAGATATTTTGCGGTGTATTCTTAAGCTGTTTTATATGATGTCATAACCTTTAGAAGTGGTGGTAGGAGCTGCTGATGTGATATTTTTGGGATAAAAATAGGTTGAGCCATAGGAGGACGAGTGTGGTGAGTGTTGACTACATTGATAGTAAGATCAACCATATGAGTAATGAAGTGAGGAGGTTGTTGAGTACAAACTTGCATAAAATCAGCATCAGTGGTAACCATGCCATAAATCTTAGTTGGGGTGAAAGAATGGTAAGTAGATTGATCCATGAATTTAGAAGGATGAAGATTGCAATGCATTGTTTTAAGGTAGTGTTTGAGTGATTGGGTTCAACAAATGATTTTAAAAAATAGGAATTTGTAAAGCCCTACTATTGCAGAGTCATGTATGATAAAGAAATGCTAAAGTACATATTTGACACAAGAAATAAGATAGATAAATAGTAAAGCCTAAGTTAAGGAGAGGTAAAATAATGACTTATATAATTCACACTATCCATTGGAACTAATCTATAATGGAAAACTGATTAACATGAAGGGTAGACTGTCATAATTAAACACAATGAAATTTTGAACTATCAGATAAACATTGACTATGGCACGCGTGTAGTGGGATGAGCATTCCTAACCACTAGAGATCCCTACTAGGAATTTGTGACTATGAAAAATCTTAGAACATGGTTTTTCTAGTGTCGTAACACGATCGCTAGTATTCATTCTTATTCTCCTATATGTTAGATTATGATTGCACAATTTTCTTGAACTCATGCAAAACCCTTAAACTACATCAAATCCCAAAAAGAAAATATGCAACATTGGGATTTGGAATAACCTTGACAGCACCTAACTCGGTGACCTTATGACCGAGTGTTGCACTACATCTCAGACTCCATGTAGTTCTTGTGTGTGTGATAGAATCGTGCCTTAGGAAGTGCTTGTACAAGTGCACATGATAGTACCAATGTAAATATATGTGTGCATGGAATAATGAACCCGACACTTCCTATGAAGTGTATGTAGAAAATAGAGTCCCTTTTCCCTTGAATGAGTGCTATATGGATGCATTAGATGTTTTTGATGCCTATGGATACAACCTTAAGCGATGATAATATATTCTTACAACTTCATACTTTATTTTTGTCACATATCTTTGGATTTATATGATTCCCTTAGTTGAATTTCCTAACTGATAACTACAATTCCGAGCCATATGAAAATAAGATGCCCAAAAGATTAAAGAGACAAAAAGAAGCGAGTAAGATATAAAAGGTTCAAGAGCACCCGGATGGGATGAGGGCACATGGGCGCTAACATCCTGGTTCGGGCTAGTGTCCAAAGTCATAAAATATAAGCAAGTGAAATATTGAGTAGGTTATAGGATGTACAAGATAAGAAAGAAGACTAGAAACAAAGAAAAGAGGCCAAAGATAGATGTCAATTACTAGTTTTCTTATTTATGAATCATATGAATGCAAGTATGCTTTTAGGACCTCAAAATGTACCCAAGTTCATAATTTAATGTCTACAATCTGTACATATATTCCTATTGTTTTACAAGATATTAGCATGTCCTATATAAATTAAAAAAAAAAAAACTTTGCATGCAATATTTTTATCCCTTTAAGAATTACAAATAAAACTATATTTTTCACTCCTCCCCTTCAAACACCCTAACAACAATTTAACAAAACATATATTTAATTGAAATATAAAACTCCAACCAACTTTACATTATTATCCTCTCCAATGTAATTTCCAACTCGTGTGAACTTTCTAGTCTATATAGTCTTATACCCTATTTAAAACTTCTGTCCCCATACGCATATATACCACTTATTTTTTTGGGAAAATTAAAAGTAGAGAAAATATTTTGAAATAATCTATAAGATAAATTTAAAAGTTTGGTCATTTCTTTTCCCAATACATTTTTTTTTTCGAAATTTCTTTTCTTTTTGAAATATATAACTTTCGAGAGAAGATTTTGGTGTATCTATGGACCCTAACACGAAAAATTCAAAACTCTTTTGTCCTTACACAAGAAAAATTCCCATCCATCTTCTTTATTGGCCTATTAGGATACCCATTGCGCACTTCAAGTATAGTTGCTAATAGATGCAACCACCACTTTTTTCTTTTCCTCTAGCGTGATGAAAATTAATTGGTACAAATAATTATATACATGATGGTCTATACTCACTCGGGTAGTTTGGAATCAATATACACCTTTCTTTACACATTTCTATGAGTAGATTAGTTAATTTGTTCGAAAAATAGTGTGTGATAGTATGTTTTTTTTTTTTTCCTTAAAATAGTGTCTCATTGTAATATATTTTGAAATAATTAGTGTGTTTTCCATCGAATAACATTTCCATCCCATCCAATTGGTTCAAAATTTCCAAAAAGTATGAAATCTAAATTATCCTTAAACATAGTCAATAAGTATATATTCAATAACACATCCAAAGTGTACATTATTGTTTAAAATGTCAAAATATGGGCAAGTTAACTAGTTCTATAAATAATTTTATGAAAATGTGAAGCTATGACTATAATAACTATTAAGCATTTATGACCATAGTCCCATATTCCTTCTTGAATAGATTCCAACATGAAGTGCCCCTTACATCTAGAACCAATCCCCGTCTTCAAGGATGCATGTGTATGGCATTTTAATAATAAAAGGAAAGAAACTTAGTGGAGTAGAAGGAAAACATAAGAACTCATTTATGTCTTTCATTATTACTATGACATGCTCAGGGTGGATGTTAATTCCTATGAATTATTTTCTTCTATGAGACTACACTTTGCAAACCATTGCATGAAACACATAAGTGGACATTGGTATTACCAAAAGGCATATAATTGCACAAAGTGGGAAGAGATTAAAAATTCTTATTTTCCTTTTCGAGAGTTCTACTTTCCAAGATGGAACTATTATTTGATAAAAAAATTAGTCATAGTGATCCAACGTGATAATGGCCTATGGAAATTAAAGTACAATGGAAAATGTATCCCACATGCACCAATCTAGCAATACATCAATTGATGAACTAGACATGTTAGGATTTAAAGACTTCAACAATAACCATGATTGATCAAAGCATGGTAACTTTTTTGACATGCAAAGTAAAAATCCTAAATTCATAGATAAATCATGCATAAAGAATAATCTTCTTTTTTTCTTCCGCACTGGACCAATTTCCTTTCTTATATATTCAAAGAAACAAATTTCCTACATAATCGTTATTTTAAATTTTTTCATAACATGATAAGTTCAGACATAAACATGATTTTTCAAGATATATTTCGTACAAGAAAACCGTACATAATTTCTTTCATAAGAAGCGTGTTGAAAATACTTAATGGAAAATTCATGTCTTATGTTCTCCTACTAGCTTCAATAGGTACTAATAAATTTAACATAAACACATATACTATACAAGTTGGTTTCAAACACCCATTCAAGAAAACAATTCTCTCGAATACATTATGTAGTCCAATTTTACAAGAGTGTGTGAATAACATATAATAAATTCTCATTGACCATAACTTCTAGACCTAAAGATGATTTTTCAAGACATAATTGGTACAAGAAAATCCTACATAGTTGGTTGCATATGAAGTGTGTTGAAAATAATCAATAGAATAATCATGTCTTATGTTCTCGCTACTAGCTTCAATATGTACTAATACATTTAACATAAACACATATACTATACAAGTTGGTTTCAAACTCCCAATCAAGAAAATAATGCTCTTGAATATAGGATGTGGTCCACTTTTACAAGAGTGTGTGAATAACATATAAATTGTAAGTTGCGAAGGAATTCCCTAACAATAATAATGAATATTCTAGAGGCTACTAGATTATATTTGTGGGTGAATTTTGTCAACTTATTTTAGTTCACAACATACCACATTATGTAGGTAATTCATTTGGTCACACACTTTCATTACCTTGGATACTAATTTTTGTAAACAAAAATGGAATCCAAAAAATTGGAACTTATTAACCAACATCATAAATGAAAACCCAACAATAGATGATTGGAATCTTCGATGCCATGTATAAAATATTTCATCTATACATTAGAATAGGAAAGTGATACATGAGTAAAACATGTTTACGCAACAAAGGAATTAATAAACTTGGACAATAAAAATGATAAAAGTGTTGCACCTTGCAGTTTAAATAAAGAAAGAGAACCAATACAAAGACAAATTGCTATTGGACCTCAATGACACTAATCTGAAGGCTATATTTCTCTTATATAAAGGAGAAGAGATTATGTTGACATAAAATTTATGGTTCTAATTTGGATTAGTTAGTGGGGTGTTGCTGAAATTTGAGGAAATTTTATAGGCTACAATCCATAATCAAAACCCCTTGACATGTTGTCCTTTGTTGATGTTGAATTCAAAAATACTACCCCCACATCAAACATTCTCTAACCAATTTGTTTTCCACTACCTCTTGTCACATATGGAAATCTTTGTCAAATGAAACTAAAAATGCCCTAGCCCTCACTATTTATAAATAACAAGATATGACACTTAATATGGAGGCAATAAACATCGCTGATCTTAACCACCAAAGATTGGAATTCTATTCAATGGAAAGAGGTTGTTGATATGTTGATTTACACATCTTGTTTGCATTTACTTGTGAACATTACAAAAGAGTTAGGTGCACAAAGATGATCCTATTATTTGGAAAGACTTTAATATTATTTTAAATGATAATAGCATGTCCTATATAAATTCAAAAAAATCCTTTGGATGTAAAAATATGTCACTTAAGACTCTATTAAAAAACTACATTGTTCACTCCTCCCATTCACACATGTTGTTTTTTTTTTTTTTGCAAAACATAGATTTGATCGCAATATATAAGTCCAACAAACTTACATGGTTATCGTCTATAACATAGTTTGCATCTCATGTGTTATTTCTAGTCTAAATACTCTCGTACACAATTTAAAGAAATTATCCTCATGCCCGTATATCCCACTGCTTTTGGTGAACATTACAAGTACAAAGAAAATATGTGGAATAAATATATAAGTGAAATATAAAGGTTTATGTGCTTCTATTCCCAATACACATACTTGTCAAAATTTATTTCTCATTGGAAGAAACAAATTTGAAGAGAAAGTTTTTTTGTATACTTGGAAAAAAAAAAAAGAAAAATAAAAAAACATTTGTCCTTCCCCGAGACAAATTACCACACATCTTCTTTGTCGGCCTATCAACATACCCATTTCGCACTTGTGCTCACTTGCTAGTAGATATAACCATCACTATTTTCTTTTCCTTTAGAGTGATAAACAATAATTGGCTCAAACAATTGGAAACATGAGTGTCCACATTCATTCAAGTAGTTTGGAATCAATCTATACCATCATTTACACATTTATATGAGAAAATTAGTTACTTCGCTCATAAAAATAGTGTACGTCGGTATTTTTTAAATAAAAACAATTTCGTTGTAATATTTGTTGTCAAATAATTTTGTGTTTTGTCCTTCCAAAAATTAGAAAACCAAAATTCCATTGAAACAAAATCAATAAATAAATATTAAATGACACATATGAAGTGTACACTAATATTTGAAATGTCAAACGATGGGTGGTTTGACTTGATCTATAAATACTCGTATGGAAATGGGAAGCTATGACTACACTAAATCTTAAGCATATATGACCATAGTCATTGAGCGAGTTATAAGCTAGTAACTTTATACCATGTCAACTTGAATTGTAGAAATGTGGTCAAATAATATTTAGTTCGAAATGGATTGTGCTTCAACTAGGATGTTTTTCAAAAATATATCAAAAACGTTATCGATCCGCTTCTTTTGTTTCTTCATGGTAAAAATACAAGTTATAATTACGAGACTTAAACAAATATTATAATGGTCATGGCATATTTTCTATATATTCAATTTCATATCGAATGATCCCATTTTATATTTAAATATTTCGAGAAAGTTTTTACCCATGATCATGATAAAAGCCCAACCCATAATTTAAAATTTAACATTTATTTATTCATATCAAATCATTATTTTGCGATGGTATTTTATAAAATTTTCCAATAATAATAATAATAATAATAATATTAAGAGTGATAAAATTTTAACAATTTAGAAAGCAACAACTTAAAAAAGTTACAAGTATTTTAGAGTTAAAAACATGAAAAACTTGTAAACAACGTCAAATTTAAATGTTGTCGTTACTTGTCGCAACATGTGACATAAAATATTCCCAGGCCCCATTCTCGTGGTTGGAAGACACGAGTACGAGTTCGGGGATTTTTTTCTCTCCCTACAACAAGACTTAAATAATACTTTCCTACTTTTTGATTGATTCCAAACTACTTTTAGTCAAACTCATAGTCCGTAGTCATATGCATCCGCTTTTGCACCATCTCGTATCATATGCAATCGTGCACTTGCATTTGCATTTGCATTTGCATCTTCATCTCCATCCTTTGCAGTGCATTTCTTATGCTTTGGAGCTTTTCTTCAATTATGACAAAATCGAGATGACACCCATAAAGTGGGAATTATCTGCAATTGAAGAATATTGATTATGAGTGCAAAGTTTACCTTATTTCTTGTTTGACTCGGATGATGTATCGGGAGTTAGTGCAAATGTGAGTCCTTGATGGTGCTTTGTACCCACTTTGGATGAGGAATGTGTTGTTCCCATGTGAATCTATGTGGACTAACATTCTCCAGTTCTCCAAGGTCAACAAATAGCTCTCCCGAACACATTTGTTTTCTTTGAGTAGTCTCCTTTGGCTCATCATCGATTCGGAGACTAGTCGGTGAGAGGTGGTTGGAAGTGGATATTTTGTTGATACTTTTGAGTCAAAGGATGAATCATCACAAACCACATCAAGACTCTCGTATAGTTTCTTTGTCTCAGGATCCATGAGACAATATGCCTTCAATGTAGTGCTATAGCCAAGTAGGATGCATGCGAGTGACTTTGGCTCAACCTTCTTTCTTTTCTGAGCTAGGACATGCATGTATGCTATGAAACCAAATACTCGTAAATGAGAAATTGATGGCTTTCTACCACTCCATACCTCTTATGACATTTTATTTTGTAGAATCTTTGTTGGTGCCTTGTTGAGAAGATATACAGCTTTCTTTACTGCTTTAGCCCAATAGCATTCCTATAGCTTTACTATTGTTAGCATGCAGCGAGCCATCTCCATCACTGTATGATTGCGACACTCAACAATGCCATTCTGTTGGGGCGTGTAGGGAGCAGTCAGGTTCTGCTTTATGCCTTGTTGGTTCAAGAATGCCAAGAACTTATTTGATGTGAATTCCCCCTCGATCTGAGTGAAGTAGAAGAAGTGGTTGTCCGGTCTCTTTCAAAACACGATGATAGAAGTTCTAGAAGTGTTGGATAGCCTCACTTTTCTTCTTTAGGAAACACATCCACATATTGTGGGAGTAGTCATCCATGAACAATTGAAAGTACTTGTATCCTAAAAACAAAGCAGGCAGAGGGCCATTTAGATCGGTATGAACTACCTCCAGATGCTTCTTGGCATGGAAGGTGCTTGACTGAAATGTATCCCTTTGTTTTTTTCCTGCAAGATAGCTAGGGTTAATAGGCAAGGAACTAGATAATTTTGGTAGTCCATGAACCATTGCTTTTGAACTCATTTGATGCATTGAACTAGCTGACAAGTGTCCATATATAAAATGCCAAAGGGTAGTAGATTGTACTGTTGATGCAGATAAAGCAACTACAGAAGATGAAACAATATCTAAAGTAAATAATTTATCTTTTACAAATGCTTTAGCAAGAACCATACCTTTTCTAGAGATTAAGCATGATATTAATGCCATTTTGGACAAGAAATTCTACCTTAAGGTGATGATTTAACAGCTGAATAAGCGACAAGAGTTCTTTAGTAAAGCTAGGAATATATAGTACCTTTGTAAGTGTACATTTTTGTGGTCCCAAAGGAATGGTGACCTTTCCTATTCCTTTTAAAATGTACTTTTTTCATCCGCTATCTCGAACTCGATCTCCAGTTGGCTCTTCGTGTAGTGAATCAAACGACTTCCACACACGACATATGCTTGCTTACACCGAGCCTATCAACGAGACTTTCTTCATGGGCCGAGAAGTTTGAGAGGCGAGTACAAGGTTCTTACCACAATGTGCTCCTTCCGATATTCCCTCATCAAATCATCATCTTCTTGGCTGCGAGATGTCCCTTCCGATTTCTTCAAATGGGGACATTGTTTGTACTTTTGAAAATCTTTGTGCCCTAATGTGCTTGTTTGACTTGAAGACCCTTGTTTCAAGCTATTGTAGCAGTAGTGATTAGTCTCGTTAGTGTTGGTTCTACAAATGTGACACCATTTCTTTGAATTTTGATATTTTTGTTGTTGTTTTGGTTGCGCTTGATTTGGCTTCCCTAGGGGACCCTTCTGATTATTCTGGCCACAGTATGGCTTTGAGAACATGGCTTTATCCTGAGACTCCTCATGGGATGAAGTGATGGCCTCTTCCTACTGCAGAAAATTCACAAGCTCTTCGAATGTCATTGTTTGTTTACATACATTTAGTGTCATAACAAACACTCAGAATAGAGAAGGGAGTTCTCTCAAGGTGATTGTGATGAGAAGTTTATCGACCACTTTGTTTCATCGAGTGCTAATAACTCAGTATCAACTCAACCACATGACGTAAGAAATCCTCCACTTTCTCATCTAACCCCATAGAGAGGGTGTGCTACTTTGATTGAAGATGAAAAATCTTCATTTGATTTTTGGCTTCATAAATTGTTGCTAGCTTATCCTAGGCCTCCTTTGGTTTGTCCACATTTCAAACATGCAGTTGCACATCGTCACCGTCATCGAGCATTATCAACATCAAGGATTTTGGACTAGCCATCTCATACTTTATCAATTCATCGGGGGTGTGAGAGCGGGCACGAGACCTGTGACAATGCTCCATAATCCTTCAAACTAAAGGATTGTCCTCATTTTTGTTTTCTAGGACGCAAAATTGGGCCCTTTGAGCAACTGAGCATTGGAAAGAAGTAACTTGGAATAGACATCCTAATAATAAAATATTTATTTATTTATTTCAAGAGTTATTACAACTTTGACTCACTGATGAGAATAACTGGCTCGTAGATGCTCGCAATATTCACGTGTAGTGAGACGACGACACTTTGTGGGGCGTTATTCTTTGTCTTCATATTCGGCATCGTATCTGGCCTCTAATTCTTCCTATACTCACTTTTCTTGGTAGTTGACGTCGAAAAGGAAATATTCAAGAAGTCCTTCTCGAACTAGCTTGTCGAAGGCTAGATTACCAGTGTTCGAAGCTTGTTGAGCAATGCAAAGTAGAACCCAGAGCCCTCAGGGGCTTCTTCACGGTGTTCTCTAGCTTGCGAGTTGATGTTATAGCTTTAATTTGTGGCATCCATGTTATTGATGCTTTCAATCGAGTTGTTTACACTTGACATTCAATGAAGTGTTGTAGGATTAACTTCATGTTGCCTTGGTAGAGTATCATTATCAAAATTTCACGTAGTAGTTCAACTCCAACTCTTTTTGAAGACATACAAACCAGGCAATAGGCATTAGAGATCTTCTACGCTACAACAATGACTATCTTCCCATGTGGTTACAAGCAGAGAAATTCTTCAAATGCGGTTTCAGACTTCCACGAAGGAATCAAATGTTAAGTCACGATTTTATTATAAACAACAACTTTTGCATACAACTCTCCACGTAACTTTGAATGGATAATCCTTCATAGGATATTTGTGGTTCACTTTGGTTGCTGATAGACTTCCACACTGAGCAAAACAATCACCTCTCATTTGCCCAAAGAATCTTCCACGTAATTCCACGCAGGTGTTTTTTCTTTCTCGCTACTTTTGATTTATTTCTTTTAAAACAAGTTCTTGTGTGGATCCCTTTCGTTGCTTTTGATTTCTTTTTTTTTTACAATAGGTTCTTGTGTGGATCTCCTTCTCGCTTCTTTTGATTTCTTTCTTTTACATCGGGTTCTTATGTGGATCTCTTTTGCTACTTTTCATTTTTTTCTTTTACAACATATTTTTGTGTGGATCTCCTCTGCTTATTTTTTATTTCTTTTTTTATAACAAATTCTTGTGCGGATCTCCTTTTCCTATGTCTCATATTTAAAATCAAAATGCATAGTTCATGCTTCTCCTTCTTTCCCACACCTAAACGCATGCATGTCCTCATGCATGTTGTTTATTTATGGCTTCCCATAAATTATATTCAAAAAATTTTATTGCAAAGGGGTGCACATATTTTTCATATAAGTAGGGAAAATATGAATCTTATCTTACCTTCCTTGGAAATATTTAAAAATGGATCTATTTGTAATAAAAACTTACAAGAAAGCTTAAAAATAAAATAGTAGAACAAAATAACTTGATCATACCTCTAGTTGGCTTTATCATCCTATTATAAACATGGTCAAATAATACTCGGAAGAACGCCGCTAGGTAATAGGTGATTTCTTTGAAGAAGAGCCACCTCCTTTTTCCTTTGATTGGCGAAGTGGTTTTCCAATCAAAGCTTTTGATTTTTTTACTTTTAAATTTACCTTTGATTGGCCACCAAGTTGGTTTTTACTTCAAAGCTTTTTGATTTTTGATTTTTATTTTCCTTTGATTGTTCATCAAGTGGTTTTCCAATCAAAGCTTTTAGATTTTAGATTTTTTTATTTTTATTTTTATCTTTTATTTTTTTGCTGAAATGATAGTATGAGAAGGATTAGAGAAAAATTTGATCCATTATCGTACTATATGAATCAAAGTACAACTTTTGTAAAATAGGAAGCAATGTCTTAGATCTCATAAAAACCTTTTTACATACTTGGTAAGTCCAAGAAGATTCTAAAATCGTGTAGAAAAATTTTAGGTCTTCAAATCTCAATTTGAATTGTATAATATCATAATCACCATAGTAATCTTAAAAGCCGGACTAGTGATCTTAGGAGATGGAGAGTTGTTCAAAGTGAAAGTGAAGGTATCCGTGGGTCTCTCAAAAATTTGCATGCTCCTTGGTTGATAGTGTTAGTGCTCCAAAATCTACATGCTGATATCAAGAACAACTCTAGAGATTCCTATAGATATAGTCCTCGGATGTTAGTACACAAAAATTTCTTTCCTTGATATTCATAATAATTACTTCTTAACTTTATAGAAGCATATAATAAAATGAAGAAATTGAAAGACATGAAAACAAATTTTTGTAATGGATTTGGTTAGGATTGAATTTTATTATGGGGTGAAAAATTGATTAGGATGGGTTGATTTATTATGAGTGGGTTTTTTATTTTGGCTCTAATGAAATCCCTAAATATGGATGGAGTTAATTCGAAATGCTACCACTTCATTATTACAAAATGGATAAGCTTGTTTTTATTAACGTTATGTGTAATAAGATCACGGGATGTTAGTTGATACAAGGGAAATGATAGTGGTTATCAAAAATGATATATGATATTTCATCAATTGGATATACTTCCAAATTTAATATCATATTATACCATTTCCAGATCTGAATTATTTGTTCATACCATTATACATCTTGATCAAACAGCATAGTCATTTTGTTATACACGAGTTTGCTTGTGGGGAGATAAATATTTACAATCTAATCTTCCTAATTACAGAAATGAAATTTTAATCTACTTGCAGAAATAAAAGTCTAAAGAAACTACTTATCAAATTCTTCTTGTCACAGAATTGTTAAAAGGTATTCTACTGTCGCTAGAATATTATTTTAAAGAACTTTGAATCTCCTAATAACACCATGTCCCAGGAAACGATGCCAAAATGATGAGGGTCGTCAATCCTTGCCATTAATAATGTCAATCCGGGTTGGTGTTCGAAGGTTGTATGCATTAAGAGAATAAGATCTTGGAAAGTAGCTCCCTTAAACACAATCTAAACTTGCATAAATTGAAAGCACACATGTGGAAATTTAATGCACACTTGCAGAAATTGAAACACACTTGCATAAATGAAATCACACATGCAGAAATTTAAAGGAACACTTGCATAAATTGAAATTGCTGAATTGAAAATATAGGAAAAGGAAATGACACCGCAGTTCACAAAAGAAATTACATAACAATAAAAAACAAAAATTTACAACAAAAGGAAAACTACGAAATAAAGAAATAAATATTAACAAATTGATCCATCTTCCTTGGAATGAGTGGCCAGCTCATTCCTTGTAAGATGATTTTATTCATATTTTTAATTTAGAACTTCATAGAAGAACTTTATTTCCAAAGTTTGGAAAGAAAGAACAGATCTTGACTAATTGGGGAAAATAATTACATATATAAGTGCAGAAGGTTGCATTTATAATTTATGCATCCAACCAACTCCTTATTTTAGGAAATATAATCTAATATTATCTTAATTCCAATCCTAACAACTAAGATCTCCATCTCCACAAAATATGGAGAGAGATAGATTATGGAGTCAAAGTCTCATCTCACTTATTTTAGGAAGATTTGCTCTCAAATATTCTACTTTCTTTTCGGTAACAAGAATCATAATGATTTTATTCCCCTATTATTGGAAGGATGATTTTCCTCAAAATATGATTTGGACCAAATACCTTTCTTGGATTTTCCATTTGACTTTGTTGTTTTTTATTGTAGAACTTTTGATGCTTGTAAAATATGTTTTTTCCTAAGACTACAACTCACTAAAAGTTAGATCTTTCTTCATTGGTAAAACTTGTAGCAAATATGAATGATTTTTTTGTTAAACACATTGCTATGAACAAAAATCTCTCTCATATTTTCTGTTTGACTTTTATATTTCTATTTATAAAACTTTTAGTGCTCGTCTGATACACTTTTCCTCAGACTGCAGCTCACTAAAAGTTAGATCTCTTCATTGGTAAAACTTGTAGCAAATCAGAATGAGGTTTTTGTTAAAAATATTGCTATGACAAAAACCTCTTTCATATTTTCCAATTGACTTTTATATTTCTGTTTATGAAACTTTTAGTGCTCATCTAACACACTTTTCCTGACCGTAGCTCACTAAAAGTTAGATCTCTCTTTATTAGTAAAACTTGTAGAAAATTTGAATGTAGTTTTGTTAAACACATTGATATGAATAAAAATATCTCTCATATTTTCCATTTAAATTTTATGTTTCTATTTATGAAACTTTTAGTGCTTGTCGATTCATTTTTCCTTGAACTGCAGCTCACTAAAAGTTAGATCTCTCTTCATTCGTAAAACTTGTAACAAATCTAAATGAAGTTTTGTTAAACACGTTGTTATTAACAAAAACCTCTCTCAAATTTCTAGTTAGATTATCGATTTTTCACAATCCCTCAAAAACTATCATTTAGTTGATGTAAGTTCCGAACTAAAGTTGTCCATTCCTTTTATGCAAGATTCGAACTAAATCTACAAGTTCTGGAAAATAAATCTGATTTTTCCATGAATTTAAAGTTCTAGAACTAAATTTCATTGATTGATAAAAGTTATGTACCTAAATCACGAGTTCCGAACTAAACCTGTGGGTTCGGAACTAATTTTGTGAGTTTTGGAACTAACTATATGAATTCGGAGCTAACTCGTGAGTTCCCAGAGCTAACTTAAAACAACTACAACTTTTACATGTGACCTCATTGAAATGATTCTTGTTTTGAATTTGCATAATTTTTCAAGAGGAATCTAAATATGAAATCAGATTTGAGTTTAAATGTATTATTCATGATCAGTTCCACTTTTCCTAATACTAACATTATCTTTCATTTATGTCATGCATACACAAGACTAGTGTGGATCTCCTTTATCTCCTTCTATTGCTTTTGATTTCTTTCTTTTACAACAAGTTCTTGTGTGGATCTCTTTCTGCTACTTTTCATTTATTTCTTTTACATTAGGTTCTTGTGTGGATCTCCTTTTTTACTTTTTATTTTTTCTTTTTACGAAAGGTTCTTATGTGTATCTCCTTGATGCCTTTGATTTTCTTTCTTTTACAATGATTCTGTGTGGATCTCCTTCTGTTGTGTCTCATATTTAAAATCAAAATGTAGAGTTCATGCTTCTCCTTCTCTCCCACACCTAAACTCATACATGTCGTCATGCATGTTTTTTATTTATGGCTTCCCATAAATTAGATTGAAAAAGTTTGATTGCAAAGAGATGCACATGTTTTTCATATAAGGAGGGAAAATATGAATTTTATCTTACCTTCCTTGGAAATCTTTAAAAGTGGATCTAGATATAATAAAAAAACTTACAAGAAAGCTTAAAAATAAAATAGTAGAACAAAATAACTTGATCGTACCTCTAGTTGAATTTATCATCCTATTGTAAACATGGTCAAATAGTGCAAGAAGAACGCCACCAGTGTAACAATTGATTTCCTTTGAAGATGAGCCACCATCTTTTTCTTTGATTGCTGCAAGCTAGTTTTCCAACCAAAGTTTTTATTTTTATTTTTGTCTTTGATTGGCCAACAAGCTGGTTTTTCAATCAAATATATATATATTTTTAATTTTTTATTTTATTTTTGATTGGCCAACAAGCTCGTTTTGTAATCAAAGAATTTTTATTTTTTTTTTTTTCCTTTGATTGGCCAATAAGTTGGTTTTCCAATCAAAGCTTTTTATTTTGATTTTTAATTTTAAATTTTTTTTTATTTTTTTGAAATAATAGCATGAGAAGGATTAGAGAAAGGATGGACTATATTAATCAAGTACAACTTCACGTAATATAGGAAGAAATGTTTTAGATCTCATAAAACTTTTTACATACTTCGTAACTCCAAGAAGATTCCCAAAATTGTAGAAATATTTTAGGTCTTCAAAGCCCAACTTGAATTTTGCAATATAAGAATCACCATAGTAATCTTCAAAGCCCTGGAATTGTGATGTTAGGAGATGGAGAGTTGTTAAAAGAGAAAGTAAAGGTATTCATGGGTCCCTCCAAAATATGCATGCTCCTTGGTTGATACTATTGGTGTTCAAAATCGCATGCCGATATCAAAAATAACTTTAGAAATTCCTATAGATATAGTCCTTAGATATTACTACGCAAAAATTTCTTTCCTTGATATTCATAATAATTAATTCTTAACTTTATACAAGCATATACAAAAATGAAGAAATTGAAAGACATGAAAACAAATTTTTGTAATGGATCTCAGTTGTGGATTGAATTTTATAATGGGATGAAAAATTGATTTGGATGGGTGGATTTATTATGAGTGGGTTTTTATTTTGGCTCTAATGAAATCCCTAAATATGGATGGAGTTAATTAGAAATGCTACCACTTGAATATTACAAACTGGATAACCCGCTTTTTACTAAGGTTATGTGTAAAAAGATCACTAAGCTATTAGTTGATACAAGGTGAAATGGTGGTGGTTATAAAAAATGACATATAATAATTCATCAACTTGATCTACTTCATGCAGATTCAATATCATATTATACCATTTCCAGATCTGAATTGTTTGTTCATACCATTATACATCATGATCAAACATCATAATCATTGTGTTATACAAAGAGTTAGTTTGTGGGGAGATAAATATTTACAATCTAATCTTCCTAATTACAGAAATGAAATTTTAATCTACTTGCAAGAAATAAAAGTCTAAAGAAACTACTTACCAAATTCTTCTTGTCACAGAATTTGCTAAAAGGTATTCTACTGTCACTAGAATATTCTTTTAGAGAACTTTGAATCTCCTAATAACACCGTGTCCCTGGAAATGGCTCCAAAATGATGAGGGTCGTCAATCCCCGCTTGTTAATAATGTCAATGTAAAGATGGTGTCCGAAAGGTTGATGCGTTAAGAGAAGAAAATCCTCGAAAAAGCAGCTCCCTGAACACAAGCCAAACTTCCATAAATTGAAAGCACACATGCAGAAATTGAAACATACATGCATAAAATAAATCACACATGCGAAATTTAAAGGAACACTTGCATAAATTGAAATTGCTAAATTTAAAATAAAGGAAAGAGGAAAAGACACCTACAAGTTGACAAAATAAATTACATAACATAAAAAAATAAAAATTTACAATGAAAGAAAAACTATGGAAATAAAGAAATAAAATTAAGACATTGATCCATCTTCATTGGAATGAGTGGCCAACTCATTCATTGGAAGATGATATAGTTCATATTTTTAATTGAACTTAGAAGAACTTTACTTCCAAAATTGGAAAGAAAGAACAGATCTTGATTACTTGGGGAAAAGAATTACATATCTAAGTGCGAAGGTTACATTTATAATTTATGCATTCAACTAAATCATTAGTTTAGGAAATACAATATGATCTTATCTTCATTCCAATCCCAACAACTAAGATCTCCATCTCCACAAAATATGGAGAGAGATAGATTATTGGAGTTAAAGTCTAATCTCACTTATTTTAGAAATATTTTCTCTCAAATCTTCTCCTTGCTTTTCGGTAAAAGGAAACATAATAAATTTAATCCTCTATTATTGGAAGGAGGATTTTCCTCAAAATATGATTTTAACTAAATACATTTCTCAAATTTTCTATTTGACTTTGTTCTTTTTTATTGTATTACTTTTGACACTTGTCTAATATATTTTTTCGCTCAGACTACGATCACTAAAAGTTAGATCTTTCCTCATTGGTAAAACCTATAGCAAAGCTGAATGAGGTTTTTTATGAATAAAAATATCTCTCATATTTTTCATTTGACTTTTATGTCTCTATTTATGGAACTTTTAGTGCTCGTCTGATACACTTTTCCTTGGATTGCAGCTCACTAAAATTTAGATCTCTTCATTGGTAAAACCTGTAGTAAAATCGAGAATGAGGTTTTTGTTAAACACATTGCTACGAAAGAAACCTCTCTCATATTTTCCAATTGAATTTTATGTTTTTATTTATGGAACTTTTAGTGCTCGTTTGATACACTTTTTCTCGGACTATAGTTTACTAAAAGTTAGATCTCTCTTCATTGGTAAACCTTGTAGAAAATATGAATGTGGTTTTTGTTAAACACATTGATATGAATAAAAACCTCTCTCAGATTTTCCATTTGATTTTTCTGTTTCTTTTATGGAACTTTTAGTGGTCATTTGATTCACTTTTCCTCAGATCACTGACTCACTAAAGGTTATATCTCTCTTCATTCATAAAACTTGCAGCAAATGTAAATGAGGTTTTTTTAAACACATTGTTATGAACAAAAACCTCTCTCATATTTCCAATTAGATTCTCTAATTTTTCACAATTCCTAAAAAATTGTCATTTCATTGATGCAAGTTCCGGAACTAAAGCTGTCATTCCTTTTATGCAAGTTCTAGAACTAAATCTGTAAGTTCTGGAACTAAATATGATTTTTCCACGAATTGAAAGTTCCAAAAATAACTTTCATTCAATTGATACAAGTTGTAGAACTAAGTCGTGAGTTCAGAACTAAACCCGTAAGTTCGAACTAACTCTATGAGTTAAAGGAGCTAACTCTATGAGTTCTGAGCTAACTTAAACTAACTACAACTTTTTCATGCAACCTCAAATTGAAATGATTCTTTTTTTTTTAACTTGCATAATTTTTCAAGAGGAATCTGAATATAAATCAGATTTGAGTTTAAATGTATTATTCATGATCAGTTCCACTTTTCCCAATACTAGCATTATCTTTCCTTTATGTCCTGCATACACAAGACATGGTTTTTTTCAAATATGAATATGATTAGTCAACAAAATAGATAACAAAATATTTCTAAAGAATGAACAAGATATATATCCTATATTCTATCTTAAGCGAACTATAAGTTCTGGATTATATTTAAATCCACTTTATAATCCTCTTCTTTGATTTTTCTTTGTATTGAGGACACATTCTTATGAGTCTCCTTCTAGAACTTTTAATTTTTTTATAGGAGGTTATTGTGTGGATCTCTTTCTATTGCTTTTGATTTTTCTTTTACAATAGGTTTTGTGTGGATCTCCTTTTGCTGATTTTGATTTCTTTCTTTTATAGTAGGTACTTGTGTGGATCTCTTTCTACTACTTTTGATTTCTTTGTTTTACAAATGTTCTTGTGTGGACTTTTTCTACTACTTTTTATTTTTTTATTTTTACAATTTGGTTCTTGTGTGGATCTCCTTCTACTTATTTTTATTTCTTTCTTTTACAATATGTTCTTGTGTGGATCTCCTTCTCGCTTCTTTTGATTTATTTCTTTTACATCAAGTTCTTGTGTGGATATCTTTTTGCTACTTTTAATTTTTTTCTTTTTTGACGAGTTATTGTGTGGATCTCCTTTTTCTACTTTTGATTTCTTTCTTCGACAACAAATTAGTGTATGGATCTTCTTCTTTTGTGTCTCATATTTAAAATTAAAATGCATAGCTCATGCTTCTCATTCTCTCTCACACATAAACTCATGCATGTCCTCATGCATGTTGTTTATTTATAGCTTCCCACAAATTAGATTGAAAAACTTTGATCGCAAAGAGGTGCATATTATTTTCATCTAAGTACGGAAAAATGAATTTCATCTTACCTTCCTTGGAAATATTTAAAAGTGGATCTAGCTATAGTAAAAAAACTTAAAAAAGCTTAAAAATAAAATAGTAGAACAAAATAACATGATCATACATCTAGTTGGCTTTTTCATCCTAGTGCTAACATGGTGAAATAGTGCCGAGAAGAATGCCACAAGGTAATAGTTGATTTCTTTTAAGGAAGAGCTACCTCCTTTTTCATTTGATTAGCTAACAAGCTAGTTTTCCAACAAAAGTTTTTTTCCCTTTTGATTGGCTAAATAAGTTTAGTTTTCCAATCAAAGATGTTTTACTTATTTTATTTTTATTTTTGCCTAAAATTTTCCAACAAGCTAGTTTTCCAATCAAATATTATTGATTTTTATTTATTTTTTCCTTTGATTGACCAACAAGTGGTTTTCCAATCAAAGCTTTTAGATTTTTTATTTTTTATTTTTGAGTTTATTTTTATTTTTTTTCTCCGAAATGATAGTATGAGAAGGATTATAGAAAAATTTGATCCATCATCAGACTATATTCATAAAATTACAAATTGTGTAAAATAGGAACAAATGTCTCAGTGTCTCATAAAAACCTTTTTGTATACTTGGTAACTCCGGGAATATTCCAAAAATTGTGTAGAAAAATTTTAGGTCTTCAAAGCCCAATTTGAATTGCATACAATATTAGAATCACCATAGTAATATTAAAAGCCCGGACTAGTGATCTCGGGAGATGGAGAGTTGTTAAAAGAGAAAGTGAAGGTATCCATGGGTCCCTCTAAAATTTGCATGCTCCTTGGTCGACATCATTGTTGGTTGTCAAAATATGTATTTTGATATCAAGAACAACTCTAGTAATTCCTATAGATATAGTTCTCGGATGTTAGTATGTAAAAATTTGTTTCCTTGATATTCATAATAATTGCTTCTTAACTTTATACAAGCATATACAAAAATGAAGAAATTGAAAGATATGAAAACAAATTTTTCTAATGGATCTAGTTTAGGGATTGAGTTTTACTATGGGATGACAAACTGATTTGGATGGATTGATTTATTATGACTAGTTTTTTATTTTGGCTCCAATGAAATCCCTAAATATGGATGAAGTTAATTGGAAATGCTACCACTTCATTATTACAAATTTGGATAAGCTAGTTTTTGACTAAGGTTATGTGTGATAAGATCATTGATTTGTTAGTTGATACATGGGGAAATGGTGGTGGTTATCAAAAATGACATATGATATTTCATCAATCGGATCTACTTCTAGATTCAATATCATATTATACCATTTCGATCTGAATTATTTTTCATACCATTATACATCTTGATCAAACATCAGAGTCATTTTCTTGTACACGAGTTAGTTTGTGGGGAAATAAATATTTACAATCTAATATTCCTAATTGCAGAAATAAAATTTTAATCTACTTACGAAGAAATAAAAGTATAAAGAAACTACTTACCAAATTCTTCTTGTTACATAATTGCTAAAAGGTATTCTCTCATCACTAGAATATTCTTTTAGAGAACTTTAAATCTCCTAATAACATCATGTTTCCCATAAATGGCTCCAAAATGATGAGGGTCATCAATCCCGCCATTAATAATGTCAATTTAGGGATGGTGTCCGAAGGTTGTATGCATCAAGAGAAGAAAATGCTAGAAACTAGCTCCCTTAAACACTATCCAACCTTGCATAAATTGAAAGAACACATGCGAAAATTTAATGCACACTTCCAAAAAAATTGAAACATACTTGTATAAAATAAATCACACATGTAGAAATTTAAAGGAACACTTGCATAAATTTAAATTGCTGAATTTAAAATAGAGGAAAGAGGAAAAGACACTTGCAGTTCACAAAAGATATTACATAACATAAAAAAATAAAATTTACAACAAAAGGAAAATTGTAGAAATAAAGAAATAAACATTAACACATTGATCCATCTTCTTTAGAATGAGTGGCCAGCTCATTCCTTGAAAGAGGATATAATTCATATTTTTGATTGAACTTGCGAGAAGAACTTTACTTCCTAAAATTGGAAAGAAAGAACAGATCTTGATTACTTGGGGAAAAGAATTACATTACTAAGTGCAGAAAATTGTATTTATAATTTATGCATTCAACCAACTCATTAGTTTAGGAAATACAATACGATCTTATCTTTATTCCAATCCTAACAACTAAGACCTCCATCTCCACAAAATATGGAGAGAGATAGATTATTGGAGTCAAAGTCTCATTTTGATTATTTTAGGAAGATTTTCTCTCAAATCTTCTCCTTACTTTTTGGTAACAAGAATCATAATAATTTTTTACCTCTATTATTTAAAGGAGGATTTTCCATAAAATATAATTTTGAACAAATACATTTCTCAAATTTTCTATTTGACTTTGTTGTTTTTTATTGTAGAACTTTTGACGCTCGCCTAATATGGTTTTTCCTTAGACTACTGACTCACTAAAAGTTTGATATTTCTTCATTGGTAAAATTGTGGCAAATATAAATGAGGTTTTTTTAAACACATTGCTATGAATAAAAATATCTCTCATAGTTTCCATTTGACTTTTATGTCTCTATTTATGGAACTTTTAGTGCTCGTGTGATACACATTTCCTCGCATGCACTCACTAAAATTTAGATCTCTTTGTTGGTAAAACCTATAGTAAATCAGAATGAGGTTTTTGTTAAACACATTGCTATGAAAAACCTCTCTCATATTTTCCAGTTGACTTTTATTTTTTTGTTTATGGAACTTTTAGTGCTCATCGATACATTTTTTCTCAAACTATAGCTCACTAAAAGTTAGGTCTCTCTTCAATGATAAAACTTGTAGAAAATCTGAATGTGTTTTTGTTAAACACATTGATATGAATAAAAATATCTCCCAAATTTTCCATTTGAATTTTCTGTTTTTGTTTATGGAACTTTTAGTGCTTGTTCGATTCACTTTTCCTTGATCGCAGCTCACTAAAAGTTAGATCTCTCTTCATTCGTAATAATTGTAGCAAATTTGAATGATGTTTTGTTAAACACATTGTTATGAACAAAAACCTCTCTCGATTTCCAATTAGATTCTCTTATTTTTCATAATCCCTGAAAAATGTCATTTTGTTGATGGAAGTTCGAACTAAAACTTTCATTCCTTTTATGCAAGTGCGAGAACTAAATATGCAAGTTCTTGAACTAAATCTTATTTTTCCATGAATTTTATGTTCAAACTAACTTTCATTCAATTGATACAAGTTTAGGAACTAAATATGCAAGTTCTGGAACTAAACTCGTGAGTTCTAGCACTAACTATATGAGTTCTAGAACTAACTATGTGAATTCGAGCTAACTCTACAAGTTCGAGCTAACTTAAAATAACTACAATTTTTGCATACGACCTCGTATTGAAATGATTCTTGTTTTGAACTTGCATAATTTTTCAAGAGGAATCTGAATATAAAATAAGATTTGAGTTTAAATGTATTATTCATGATCAAATCTATTTTTCCCAATACTAGCATTATGTTTCCTTTATGTCCCGCATACACAACACTTGCATCTTTTCCCAAATAATGAATATGATTAGTAAAAAAAATAGATAACAAAATATTTTTAAAGAATGAACAAGATATATATCCTATATTCTATCTTAAGCAAACTATAATTAGTTCCTAGATTACATTTAAATCCACTTTCAAAGGTAACTTGGAAGGATAAAATATTGGTAATTTATGGTCATTTTATGGCCCCATCATTGCCCCACACTTAATCTTATGCATGCCCTCATGCATTAAATTATTATCTCCTCTTTTTTTATTCTTCTCCATATTGAGAACACATTCTTGTGAGTCTCCTTCTGCTACTTTTGATTTTTTATAGCAGTTCTTATGTGGATCTCCTTTTCACGCTTTTGATTTCTTTGTTTTACAGCAGGTTCTTGTGTGGATATCCTTCTGCTGATTTTGATTTATTTATTTTATAGAAAGTTCTTATATGGATATCTTTCTACTGTTTTCATTTCTTTCTTTACAACATGTTCTTGTGTGCACCTTTTTCTACTACTTTTTATTTTTTTAATTTTTACACCGAGGTTCTTGTGTGGATCTCTTTCGCTTCTTTTGATTTCTTTTTTACAGCAAGTTCTTGTGTGGATCTCCTTTTGTTGCTTTTGATTTATTTATTTTACATCAAGTTCTTGTGTGGATCTCTTTTTGCTACTTTTAATTTTTTTGATTTACTGACAGTTGTTGTGTGGATCTCCTTCTGCTTTGCTTTTGATTTCTTTCTTTTTCAATAGATTATTGTGCGAGATCTTCTTTTGATGTGTCTCATATTTAAAATCAAAATGCATAGCTCATGCTTCTCCTTCTCTCCCACACCTAAACTCATGCATGTCCTCATGCATGTTGTTTATTTATGGCTTCCCATAAATTAGATTCAAAAAGTTTGATTGCAAAGAGGTGCACATATTTTCATATAAGGATGGAAAATATGAATTTTATCTTACCTTTCTTGGAAATATTTAAAAGTGCATCTAGCTATAGTAAAAAAACTTACAAGAAAGTTTAAAAATAAAATAGTAGAACAAAATAACCTGATCATACCTCTAGTTGGCTTTTTCATCCTATTGCTAACATGGTCAAATAGTGCCGAGAAGAAAGCTACCAGGTAATAGTTGATTTCCTTTGAAGAAGAGCTACCTCCTTTTTCTTTTGATTGGCCAGCAAGCTGGTTTTCCAATAAAAGTTTTTTTTCCCTTTCATTGGCCAACAAGATGGTTTTCCAATCAAAGAATTTTTATTTTTTTGTGTTTATTTTTTCCTTTGATTGGTCAACAAGTTGGTTTTCCAATCAAATCTTTTGATTTTTGATTTTTTTTTCCTTTGATTGGGTGCAAGCTAGTTTTCCAATCAAAGCTTTTAGATTTCATATTTTTATTTTTGTTTTTATTTTTATTTTTTTGCTGAAATGATAACATGAGAAGGTTTTCCAATCAGTGATATTATTTACATTAAGGTTATGTGTAATAAGATCACTAATTTTTTTAGTTTGATACAATGGGAAATAGTGGTGGTTATAAAAATGACATATGATATTTCATCAATGGATCTAATTCGATTCAATATCATATTATAATATTTCTAGATCTCGAATTATTTGTTCATACTATTATACATATTTATCAAACATCATAGTCATTTTCTTCAACACAAAGTTAGTTCTTAGGGAGATAAATATTTACAATTTAATCTTCCTAATTGCATAAATTAAATTTTAATCTACTTGCAAGAAATAAAAGTATAAATAAACTACTTATCAAATTCTTGTCACAAAATTGCTAAAAGGTATTCTATTATCTAAGAATATTCTTTGAGAATTCTGAATCTCCTAATAATACCGTGTCCTAGGAAATGGCTCCAAAATGATGAGGGTTGTCAATCCCCATCATTAATAATTTTAATCTAGGGTTGGTGTCGAAGGTCGTATGAATTAAGAGAAGAAAATATTTGAAAACAACTCCCTTAAACATAATCCAAACTTGCATAAATTGAAAGCACACATGCGGAAATTTAATGCACACTTATAGAAATTGAAGCACACTTACATAAAATAAATCACACATGTAGAAATTTAAAGGAACACTTACATGAATTTAAATTGCTGAATTGAAAATAAAAAGAGAGGAAAATGCACTGTAGGTTCACAAAAGAAATTATATAACATAAAAATAGAAATTTACAACAAAAGGAAAAGCGTAGAAATAAAGAAGTAAACATTAACACATTGACCAAATTCCTTGAAATGAGTGGCCAACTCATTCCTTGGAAGAGGATTTAATTCATATTTCAATTTAGAACTTGCAGAAGAACTTTACTTCCAAATATTGGAAAGAAATAACAGATCTTGATTACTTGGTGAAAAGAATTACATATCTAAGTGCGAAGGTTGCATTTATAATTTATGCATTAAACCAGCTCATTAGTTTAGAAATACAATATGATCTTATCTTAATTCCAATCCTAACAACTAAGATCTCCATCTCCAAAAATATGAGAGAGATATATTATTGGAGTCAAAGTCTCATCTTACTTATTTTAGGAAGATTTGCTCTCAAATCTTCTCCACAAGAATAAGAATCATAATGATTTTATTCCTCTATTATTAGTAGTTTCCTCAAAATATGATTTTGACCAAATATCTTTCTCAGATTTTCCATTTGACTTTGTTGTTTTTATTTATGGAACTTTTGACAGTTGTCTAATATGTTTTTTCCTCAAGCTACAACTCACTAAAAGTTAGATATTTTATCTTTGGTAAAATCTATAGCAAATATGAATGAGGTTTTTGTTAAAAAACATTCTATGAACAAAAAATTCTCTCATATTTTCTATTTGACTTTTTGTTTTTGTTTATGGAACTTTTAGTGCTCATCTGATACACTTTTCCTCAAACTGCAACTCACTAAAAGTTAGATCTCTCTTCATTGGTAAAACCTGTAGAAAATCTGAATGAGGTTTTTGTTAAACAAATTTCTATGAACAAAAACCTCTCTCATATTTTCCATTTGACTTTTATGTTCTTGTTTATGAAAATTTTAATACTAAATGCGATACATTTTTCCTTGGGTCGCAACTCACTAAAAGTTAGCTTTCTCTTCATTGATAAAACTTGTAGAAAATATGAATGATATTTTTATCAAACACATTGATATAAACAAAACCTCTCTAATATTTTTCATTTCAATTTTCTCGTTTGTGTTTATGGAACTTTTAGTGATCATCCGATTCACTTTTCCTTGGACTACACTTCACTAAAAGTTATATCTCTCCTCATTGGTAAAATTTTTAGCAAATATGAATTAGATTTTTGTTAAACAAATTTTTATGAACAAAAACCTCTCTCATATTTACCATTGGATTCTCTGATTTTTTACAATCCCTCAAAAACTGTCATTTCGTTGATGCAAGTTCTAGAATTAAAGATGTCATTCCTTTTATGTAAGTTCTGGAACTAAATCTGATTTTTCCACGAATTGAAATTTTTGAAACTAACTTTCATTCAATTGATGTAAGTTCTAGAACTAAATCTGTGAGTTTCAAACTAAACCTTCGAGATCCGTAACTAACTAACTAACTCTTTGAGTTCCAAAGGTGCTTACTTAAAACAACTACAACTTTTGCATGCGACCGTAGATTTACATGATTCATTTTTTGAACTTGCATTATTTTTCAAGAGGAATCAGAATATGAAATCAGATTTGAGTTTAAATGTATTGTTCATGATCAGTTCCACTTTTCCCAATAATAGCATTATCTTTCCTTTATGTCCTGCATACACAAGACCTAAAACTTTTCCCAAATAATCAATAGGATTAGTCAACAAAATAGATATAAAAATATTTCTAAAGAATGAATAAGATATATATCCTATATTCTATCTTAAGAAAACTATAAGTTCCTAGATTACATTTAAATCCACTTTCAAAGGTAGCTTAGAAGGACAAAATAATGGTAATTTATGGTCATTTTATGGCCTCATCATTAGTGTCTTTGTTATGCTGAGGAACCAAGTCAAAATTTGGTTCATTTAGTGATTGTATCTTTATTTTTTTCTTGTAATGTGCAAGATTATGTTGAATGTTAGAGCTTCAGAAGGGTAGTGATTCACCCAATGTATGTCCCCTTATTTGGGGTGCATGTGACATCATTATAAGTATGTGGCCCAAAGGAGAGGACCTGATGCTAATGTGAAAATCATTCCCTTGATGGGGAGGGAATGTGCATGGTGGAAACCATGACACATGAAAACAGATTGGCTAGTTGAATGTATTTGAAGAGAATTAGAAAGCATGTAATATAAAAACAATGTAATAAGTAAGTGCACATACAAAATGGACTACAAAAAGTGGGTTTCAAAAATGGGAAATCTCTCACAATGTCACAAAATGTTTAAGGAAGAAGTATATGAAAGCATAAAATAATACAAGAAATGATCAAATAATACATAGGACATAACCCACAAACAATGGCATGCAATAGACAATAGTGGTAAGCAAAGAGAAATAGACAATCATGGTGGAGTATAGTTCCTACAAAGTAAATGCTACACTTGAGGCACACATTTGTATGTTAGAAAGGTAAAGAGTATGTCAAATCATGTGTATGTCTAAAGAAAGTAATGTTCTAGTAAGAAAAGGAAGTAGTATAGAATAAAACAATAACATGTGTGACATGTAAGAGTAGTGAATTTAGATATTTTCATAAGCCTCGGTGTAAGCTGGTAAGAGGTAGAGTGCCAAGCATTATTTCTCCTTGTAAAGATCCATAGAAAGTGTGCATACGCAACTAGAGAAAAGGTAAACACATATGTGTATATGATAAATATAATTACATAGTATGTATCTATCTAGCATGGAAATAAAGTGTAGATGGGAGGATATGAAAGCAAGAATAAATGCAACCAATATATGCATATGTTGTGAATGAGTGAGATGGAATGATATGCAATGTGAATGTGATATGAGAAACATTTTCCCGACTGGATGTTCGTTAGGATGAGCATGAGATGAGGTTCATTTATAAATACATATTGACAATCAATAGTGAACCATATAACAAGATTGCATCATCAAGAAATGGTTTGAAAATAGATGCTAGAAATATAGATCCAAGAAGCACTGAGTGTAGATTGTAGAATAGGATAATTTGATGTGTGAGAAGAAAATGTTAGACATATGTGTCATGAAGAAGAGTGTGAAATGTGTAGTGTGTGAATTTCATCAATGTAATATTCCCTCAACAATTAAGTGTGATACTTAGCACAAGAGTGCGTCGTAGGGTAGTGATGATACAATATGTATATACATTTTTGTAAGGATTCTTATAAAGAAGAAGTATGAAGAACATAACATAATTTTAGATATGTGATGATGTTAGAAGAGAGAATAATAATATTTATGCCCCCCAAGTGTATGATGTAGAGAAAAATAAAGTTAAACTATTTAATATATCATCATTGTCATTGTTTAAGCCAAATGGAGAAGTGTCGAAAACCTTGTAATTAATAGTATGCAGCTTATCAGATAAATAGCCATTGTGGCATAAATTTTGCATGTACATTACATATTATTCATAAGTGAAAGATGGTTGTGGGCAACCATGTGCATCTCAATGAGTAATATTTCATGTATAGCTGAGAAATGAATCATTACAAATAGAAGCATAGTTGAAGGTCATGGGAAATGTGATATCATTGTATGATTATGATCTGAAGTTCCACCAATGTAGTAAATCTAAGACTGCTCAAGAGTATATGTAGAAGTGTGATAATTGCGTGCACAAATGACTAACAGATGGAAGACATGGATGCCATAAATAGTAGTGATCTAAAGATATCCATGATAGATGTGAGGATAATGAGGTGGAGGGAGGATATTTAAAATTACGAATTTGAGCCGAGCAAGCCATCATGCATGTAAATAGTGTCGAGCAAGTGGGATCAAATGGAATGTGTGGCCAATAAGCTTTATGTATAAAAATAGTGAATGTAAAATTACGTAATGTTAAGTTAGATGAAGACGAGGCCCACGGATATGACATCTAATGTATGGACATAACCCTAAAGAAAGTATCCTATAATTATTTCAAGAAGGGGGTTTATTGAATTGATATTTACGCCAATAGAAATAAAAGTATCATTGAAGTAGGAATCATCTATCTCTAAAGGAGTAAAGTTAAGATTGCGTAATTTTTTGTCATTAAGTTCCACGACATCAACCTCATTGTCGAAACATTAGTGCTGACATTTTCATTTTGAATAGTTGTATCGAGGATATTTTTAGGAGCGAATCCCTGATATAGAGAGAGAGTATTCTCAATAGGTAGAATAATGGTAACTATGGGAGTAGATAAAGTGGGTGGAATGATATCCGTAGTATGGGTTATCAATCGATGGTACACTTGTAGAATTGGAAGAATATTTTGGTACACTATATTATCCAATATCACAAATACTAATATTGCTATATAGAATAGCCCGAGATGGAGGAGTGGACATAGCATTAATAGGGTCTATGTAGAATTTTTTAATGAATTTGGGTCGAGTAACGGACATGTTCATAGCCATCAAGTAAGAATTTAACGCATCGATAACTATAGAAGGGACAACATGCATTACGTGAATCCATGGTCTACCCAAAAAAATATTAAACATAAATGATGGATTTATAATGAGGAATACCGTAGGAATGATCTTAGTTTAATATTTTATAGGTAAACTAATAGTACCAAGACATGAGCGAGTGGTGGAATCATAACAACAAATAAGAGTAGAATTTTTAGTAAATACATTATCAGTAATTCCAATTTTCCGAGAAGTGAGTGAGCACATAGATTTATAGTAGATCCATTTTCAATGAGTACACACTTGATACAAATGGTACCAATGGTAGTGGTGATAAGCAGATTTGCAAATGGATTGTCAATATTAGAGGGTGGACTATCCTCATAAATAAATGATATAAAATGTCATAGATTTTAGAGAGATTGAATGGGATTTATTAAGGACACCACTAATTTATTACTTTCAATGTGAATAGATCAAAAGGAGAACTCAAATGTTTGACGATAATCGAGTGCCTTTCGCATAGTAAATCATAAAGAGATATTTTTGCACGGTGTATTCTTAATCTGTTTCTATGATGTCATAACCATTAGAGGTTGTGGTAGGAGCTGCTGATGTGATATTTTTTCAGAAAAAAATAGGTTGAGCCATAGGAGTATGAGTGTGGTGATTGTTGACTACATTGATAGTAAGATCAACCATATGAGTAATGAAGTGAGGAGGTTGTTGAGTACAAACTTGCATAAAATCAGCATCGTGGTAACCATGCCATAAATCTTAGTTAGGGTGAAAGAATGGTAAGTAGATTGATCCATGAATTTAGAAGGATGAAGATTGCAATGCATTGTTTTAAGGTAGTGTTTGAGCAATTGGGTTCAACAAATGATTTTAAAAAATAGGAATTTGTAAAGCCCTACTATTGCAGAGTAATGTATGATAAAGAAATTCTAAAGTACATATTTGACACAAGAAATAAGATAGATAAATAGTAAATCCTAAGTTAAGGAGAGGTAAAATAATGACTTATATAATTCACACTATCCATTGGAACTAATCTATACTAGAAAACTGATTAACATGAAGGGTAGACTGTCATAATTAAACACAATGAAATTTTGAACTATCAGATAAACATTGAGTATGGCGCGTGTAGTGGGATGAGCATTCCTAACCACTAGAGATCCCTACTAGGAATTTGTGACTATGAAAAATATTAGAACATGTTTTTCTAGTGTCGCAACAAGATCACTAGTATTCATTATTATTCTCCTATATGTTAGATTATGATTGCACAATTTTCTTGTAACTTGCAAAACCCTTAAACTACATCAAATCCCAAAAAGAAAAGATGCAACATTGGGATTTGGAATAACCTTGACAGGCACCTGACTCAGTGACCTTATGACCGAGTGTTGCACTACATCTCAGACTCCATGTAGTTCTTGTGTGTGTGATAGAATCGTGCCTTAGGAAGTGCTTGTACAAGTGCACATGATAGTACGAATGTAAATATATGTGTGCATGGAATAATGAACTGACACTTCCTATGAAGTGTATGTAGAAAATAGAGTCCCTTTTCCTTTGAATGAGTGTTATATGGATGCATTAGATGTTTTTGATGCCTATGGATACAACCTTAAGCAATGATAATATATGCTTACAACTTCATACTTTATTTTTGTCACATAGCTCTAGATTTATATGATTCCCTTAGTTGAATTTCCTAACTGATAACTAGAATGCCGAGCCATATGAAAATAAGATGCCCAAAAGATTAAAGAGACCAAAAAGAAGTGAGTAAGATATAAAAGGTTCAAGAGCACCCCATGGGATGGGATGAGGGCACATGGGCGCTAACATCACGGTTCGGCGTTGGTGTCCAAAGTCATAAAATATAAGCAAGTGAAATATTGACTAGGTTATAGGATGTACAACATAAGAAAGAAGACTAGAAACAAAGAAAAGAGGCCAAAGATAGATGTCAATTACTAGTTTTCTTATTTAGGAATCATATGAATGCGAGTATGCTTTTAGGACCTCAAAATGTACCCAAGTTCATAATTTAATGTCTACAATCTGTACATATATTCCAATTGTTTTACAAGATATTAGCATGTCCTATATAAATTAAAAAAAAACCTTTGCATGCAATATTTTTATCCCTTTAAGAATTACAAATAAAGCTATATTTTTCACTCCTCCCCTTCAAACACCCTAACAACAATTTAACAAAACATATCTTTAATTGAAATATAAAACTCCAACCAACTTTACATTATTATCCTCTCCAATGTAATTTCCAACTCGTGTGAACTTTCTAGTCTATATGATCTTGTACCCTATTTAAAAATTCTGTCCCCATACGCATATATACCACTTATTTTTTGGGAAAATTAAAAGTAGAGAAAATATTTTGAAATAATCTATAAGATAAATTTAAAAGTTTGGTCGAGTTCTTTTCCCAATAATTTTTTTTTGAAATTTCTTTTCTTTTGAAATATATAACTTTCGAGAGAAGATTTTGGTGTATCTATGGACCCTAACACAAAAATTCAAAACTCTTTTGTCCTTACACAAGAAAAATTCCCATCCATCTTCTTTATTGGCCTATTAGCATACCCATTGCGCACTTCAAGTATACTTGCTAATAGATGCAACCACCACTTTTTTCTTTTCCTCTAGCGTGATGAAAATTAATTGGTACAAATATTTATATACATGATGGTCTATACTCACTCGGGTAGTTTGGAATCAATATACACCTTTCTTTACACATTTCGTGACTAGATTAGTTAAGTTGTTCGGAAAAATAGTGTGTAATAGTATTTTTTTTTTTCCTTAAAATAGTGTCTCATTGTAATATATTTTGAAATAATTAGTGTGTTTTGGCCATCGAATAACATTTCCATCCCATCCAATTGGTTCAAAATTTCCAAAAGTACGAAATCTAAATTACCCTTAAACATAGTCGGTAAGTATATATTCAATAACACATCCAAAGTGTACATTATTGTTTAAAATGTCAAAATATGGGCAAGTTAAATAGTTCTATAAATAATTTTATGAAAATGTGAAGCTATGACTGTAATAACTATTAAGCATTTATGACCATAGTCCCATATTCCTTCTTGAATAGATTCCAACATGAAGTTCTCGTTACATCTAGAACCAATCCCCGTCTTCAAGGATGCATGTGTATGGCATTTTAATAATAAAAGGAAAGAAACTTAGTGGAGTAGAAGGAAAACATAAGAACTCATTTATGTCTTTCATTATTACTATGACGTGCCTAGGGTGGATGTTAATTCCTATGAATTATTTTCTTTCTATGAGACTGCACTTTGTAAACCATTGCATGAAACACATAAGTGGACATTGGTATTACCAAAAGGCATATAATTGCACAGTGGGAAGAGATTAAAAATTCTTATTTTCCTTTTAGAGAGTTCTACTTTCCAAGATGGAACTATTATTTGATAAAAATATTAGTCATGGTGACCCAACATGATAATGGCCTATGGAAATTAAAGTACAATGGAAAATGTATCCCACATGCACCAATCTAGCAATACATCAATTGATGAACTAGACATGTTAGGATTTAAAGACTTCAACAATAACCATGATTGATCAAAGCATGTTATCTTTTTTGACATGTAAAGTAAAAATCCTAAATTCATAGATAAATCATGCATAAAGAATAATCTTCTCTTTTTTTCTTCCTCGCACTGGACCAATTTCCTTTCTTATATATTCAAAGAAACAAATTTCCTACATAATCGTTACTTTAAATTTTTCATAACATGATAAGTTCCAGACATAAAGATGATTTTTCAAGATATATTTGGTACAAGAAAATCCTACATAATTTATTTCATAAGAAGCGTGTTGAAAATACTTAATGGAAAATTCATGTCTTATGTTCTCCTACTAGCTTCAATAGGTACTAATAAATTTAACATAAACACATATACTATACAAGTTGGTTTCAAACACCCATTCAAGAAAACAATTCTCTCGAATACATTATGTAGTCCACTTTTACAAGAGTGTGTGAATAACATATAATAAATTCTCATTGACCATAACTTCTAGACGTAAAGATGATTTTTCAAGACATATTTGGTACAAGAAAATCCTACATAGTTGGTTGCATATGAAGTGTGTTGAAAATAATCAATAGAATAATCATGTCTTATGTTACGCTACTAGCTTCAATATGTACTAATACATTTAACATAAACACATCTACTATACAAGTTGGTTTCAAACTCCCAATCAAGAAAATAATGCTCTTGAATATAGGATGTGGTCCACTTTTACGAGTGTGTGAATAACATATAAATTTTAAGTTACTGAAGGAATTCCCTAACAATAATAATGAATATTCTAGAGGCTACTAGATTATATTTGTGGGTGAATTTTGTCAACTTATTTTAGTTCACAACATACCACATTATGTAGGTAATTCATTTGGTCACACACTTTCATTACCTTGGATACTAATTTTTGTAAACAAAAATGGAATCCAAAAAAATTGGAACTTATTAACCAACATCATAAATGAAAACCCAACAATAGATGATTGGAATCTTCGATGCCATGTATAAAATATTTCATCTATACATTGGAATAGGAAAGTGATACATGAGTAAAACATGTTTACGCAACAAAGTAATTAATAAACTTGGACAATAAAAAATGATAAAAGTGTTGCACCTTGTAGTTTCAATAAAGAAAGAGAACCAATACAAAGACAAATTGCTATTGAACCTCAATGACACTAATCAAGGCTATATTTCTCTTATATAAAGGAGAAGAGATTATGTTGACATAAAATTTATGGTTCTAATTTGGATTAGTTAGTGGGGTGTTGCTGAAATTTGAGGAAATTTTATAGGCTACAATCCATAATCAAAACCCTTGACATGTTGTCCTTTGTTGATGTTGAATTCAAAAAATACTACCCCACATCAAACATTCTCTAACAAATTTGTTTTCCACTACCTCTTGTCACATATGGAAATCTTTGTCAAATGAAACTAAAAATGCCATATCCCTCACTATTTATAAATAACAAGATATGACACTTAATATGGAGGCAATAAACATCGCCAATCTTAACCACCAAAGATTGGAATTCTATTCAATGGAAAGAGGTTTGATATGTTGATTTACACATCTTGTTTGCATTTACTTGTGAGCATTACAAAGAGTTAGGTGCACAAAGATGATCCTATTATTTGGAAAGACTTTAATATTATTTTAAATGATAATAGCATGTCCTATATAAATTAAAAACATCCTTTGGATGTAAAAATATGTCACTTAAGACTCTATTAAAAAACTACATTGTTCACTCCTCCCATTCACACATGTTGTTTTTTTTTGCAAAACATAGATTTGATCGCAATATACAAGTCCAACAAACTTACATGGTTATCGTCTATAACATAGTTTGCATCTCATGTGTTATTTCTATTCTAAATACTCTCGTACACAATTTAAAGAAATTGTCCTCATGCCCGTATATCCCACTACTTTTGGTGAACATTACAAGTACAAAGCAAATATGTGGAATAAATATATAAGTGAAATCTAAAGGTTTATGTGCTTCTATTCCCAATACACATGCTTGTCAAAATTTATTTCTCATTGGAAGAAACAAATTTGAAGAGAAATTTTTTGTGTATACATGGAAAAAAACAAGAAAAAATAAAAAAATGTTTGTCCTTCCCTGAGACAAATTACCACACATCTTCTTTGTCGACCTATCAACATACCCATTTCGTACTTGTGTGCACTTGCTAGTAGATATAACCATCACTATTTTATTTTCCTTTAGAGTGATAAACAATAATTGGCTCAAACAATTGGAAACATGAGTGTCCACATTCATTGAACTAGTTTGGAATCAATCTATACCATCATTTACACATTTATATGAGAAAATTATTTACTTTGCTCATAAAAATAGTTTCTTTTACGATGGTATGTTTTTAAATAAAAACAATTTCGTTGTAATATTTGTTGTTCAAATAATTGGTGTGTTTTGTCCTTCCAAAAATTAGAAAACCAAAATTCCATTGAAACAAAATCAATAAATAAATATTAAATGACACATATGAAGTGTACACTAATATTTGAAATGTCAAACGATGGGTGGTTTGACTTGATCTATAAATACTCGTATGAAAATGGGAAGCTATGACTACACTAAATCTTAAGCATATATGACCATAGTCATTGAGCAGAGTTTTAAGCTAGTAACTTTATACCATGTCAACTTGAATTGTAGAAATGTGGTCAAAGAATATTTAGTTCAGAAATGGATTGTGCTTCAACTAGGATGTTTTTCAAAAATATATCAAAAACGTTATCAGTCTGCTTCTTTTGTTTCTTCATAGTAAAAATACAAGTTATAATTATTGAGACTTAAACAAATATTATAATGGTCATGGCATATTTTCTATATATTCAATTTCATATCTGAATGATCCCATTTTATATTTAAATATTTTTGAGAAAGTTTTTACCCATGATCATGATAAAAGCCCAACCCATAATTTAAAATTTAACATTTATTTATTCATATCAAATCATTATTTTGCGATAGTATTCTATAAAATTTTCCAAAAAATAATAATAATAATAATAACATTAAGAGTGATAAAATTTTAACAATTTAGAAAGGCAACAACTTAAAAAAGTTACAAGTATTTTAGAGTTAAAAACATGAACAAACTTGTAAACAACGTCAAATTTAAACGCTGTCGTTACTTGTCGCAACATGTGACATAAAATATTTGCTAGGCCCCATTCTGTGGTCGGAAGACACAAGTACAGAGTTCGAGGGGATTTTTTCTCCCTTTTAATACTTTCCTACTTTTTGATTGATTCTAAACTACTTTTAGTCAGACTCATAGTCCGTAGTCATATGCATCTGCTTTTGCACCATTTGTATCATGTGCAATCCGTGCACTTGCATTTGCATTTGCATTTGCATCTTCATCTCCATCCTTTGCCGTGCATTTCTTGTGCTTAGGAGCTTTTCTTCAATTATGACAAAATCTAAGATGACACCCATAAAGTGGGAATTATCTCGATTGAAGAATATTGATTATGATCTAATGCTGATTTGGATGATACAAAAAGAAATGTTTCTAGTTAAATCTTAAAGAATATTCGCATGGTTACTATTCAAAATTTTATAGCGTGGAAAGTTGTACGTATTACAAATGGAAATGGAGAATCTTTTAGTATAAAAAAATAGTTAAATCACACAAGCTTATTTATATGGAAACAATATCAATGTCTAATTTCATAATTTCCATTGATCAAGTGAAATACTTACATTTAATAATGTACATATTATTAGGAATAATTTGTGAGGTAGAAACAGAGGAGAGAGAATAGAGATTGATATCTCTTATTATTCTATTGAACAAAGAACCCATGTAAATTATTTATAGAAATACGGAATAAACAAGACTCCCCTAAATGGATGGAGAAGTTACAAATAAGAAGGAGAGAATAATGGAATAGATAGAGCAGCTAGTCTAATAATAAAAAATAAGTACGTAGACTATGCTAACATTCCCCCTTATTACATTATTCTTGCAAATGTGACCCCTGAAAAGTTCAAATTTCACTTTGCCAAGAGATTTTGTGAGAATGTCGGCTACGTGTTTCTATGGGACAATACTTCAAGCTAAATGTGATGGTTCAAGATGTGCTCTCAAATGAAATGGAAGTCAATTTCAATATGCTTTGTTCATTCATGAAAGACTGGATTTTGCACGAGCTTCAACACACTCTGATTGTCGCAATAGAGAATAGGTGACTATTTTTCAGAAATTATGAGGTCATCCAAAATGTGACGTAACCATATCACTTCACACATAGCTCCTCATGCGGCACGATATTTTACTTTGTGGATGAGATAGAAACAACATTCTACTTCTTTCTTATCCATGAAATAGGTCCAGATCTGATATGAAATATGTATCATGTCGTTGAATTCTTGTCATCAACAGATCTGGCATGGTCTGAGACGATATATCCCTGTAAGAAGAATTGATCATTCTTCTTATATTCGAGACCATAGTTAGTTGTTCCTCGGACATATCTCAAAACATGCTTTGCTACATTCCATTGACATTTCTTTCAGCTCCATAATGAACCTAGAAAGATAGTTGACAAAGCATAGCAGAGATCAGTCAGTATATGTCAAATAGATGAGCCCTCCAACAAATTGCCTGTAGAGAGTAACATCTACTTGAGGTGATTCTAGAATCTTGAAAGTTGTAAGCCTTTTCCATGGGAGTGGATATAGGTTTACAATCAGACATTCTATACTTTTCCAGGAGTGTCTTGGCATATTTTGTGTTGGAGAAAAAAATGAGATGCTCCTTTTGCCATATCTCAAGCCAAGATAGTAATGTAGTAGCCCTAAATATGTCATGTCGAAGGTTCTTTTGAGATCATTCTTTACAATATCAACCTCATCTTCTGAACTTCCAGTGATCACAAGATCATCTACATACACAACAAGAATGACTATTTCCTTTCCTACCTTCTTTATATACAAATTGGAATCTGAGGTGCTACGAGTGAACCCATGTTGCAAAAGGTGATTGTTGATATTGATATACCATGCCCTTCGAGCTTGTTTAAGTCCATAAAGTGATTTGATGAGATGACATACCTTTTTAGGATGCTTTTCATCAAAAAATCCTTCAGGTTGGGTCATGTATACTTCTTTCAGATCACAGTTTAGGAAAGCACTCTTGACGTCCATCTACTGCAAGTGTCCATCCTTTCTATGTTGCAAGTGCACAAACTACTCGATGGTCTTAATCTCACGGTGGGTGCAAAGGTTTCTTCATAGTTGATGCCCTCTTTCTCGAGCATATCCTTTCGCTACAAGTCATGCTTTATGTTTGTCGATGGATCCATCTCGCCTTATATTTTGTCTTGAAAACCCATTTACAGCCTTATGGGTTTCTTTTAAGTAGAGGTAGATCGATAAGTTCCCATGTCCGATTTTTCTTGAGTGAGTCAATTTCTATATCCATGGCTTCCTTCCACTGAGGTTGATTGAGTGCTTCACGAACATTTTCTAGCTTAGAGCTATTAATCAGTGAACTCATGAGTGTAAATTTTACCTCATTTCTTGTTTGAATCCTTGTTTTGACTCCGGATGATGTATCTGGGAGTTATTGCAAATGTGAGTCCTTGATGGTGCTTTGTACCCACTTCGGACGAGAACTTGGTTGCTTTTGAGAAGAAATGTTTTTGCCATGTGAATTGATGTGGACTCACATTCTCCGTTCTCAAGGTCAACAAATAGCTCTCCCGACAACATTTGTTTTCTCGAGTAGTCTCCTTTGGCTCATCATCTGATTCGGAGACTAGTCGGTGAGATGTGGTTGGAAGTGGATATTTTGTTGATACTATTGAGTCAAAGGATGAATCGTCACAAACCACATCACGAATCTCGTATATTTTCTTTATCTCAGGATCCATGAGACGATATGCCTTCGAGGTAGTGCTATAGCCAAGTAGGATGCATGCGAGTGACTTTGGCTCAACCTTATTTCTTTTTTGAGCTGGGACATGAATGTATGCTATGCAACCAAATACTCATAAATGATAAATTGATGGCTTTCTACCACTCCATACATCTTATGGCATTTTATTTTGTAGAATCTTTGTTGCTGCCTTGTTGAGAAGATATACAACTTTCTTTATTGCTTTATCCCAATAGCATTCCTATAGCTTTACTATTGTTAGCATGCAGCGAGCCATATCCATCACTGTATGATTGCGACACTCAACAATGCCATTCTACTTGGGGGGCGTGTACGGAGCAATCAGGTTACGCTTTATGCCTTGTTGGTTCAAGAATGCCAAGAACTTGTTTGATGTGAATTCCCCCTTGATCTGAGTGAAGTAGAAGAAGTGGTTGTCCGGTCTCTTTCAAAACATGATGATAGAAGTTATAGAAGTGTTGAATAGCCTCACTTTTATTCTTCAGGAAACACATCCACATCTTGTGGGAGTACCCATCCACGAATAATTGAAAGTACTTGTATCCTGAAAACAAAGCTCGAAGAGGGTCATTTAGATTGGTATGAACTACCTCCAGATGCTTCTTGGCATGGAAGGTACTTGATCGAAATGTATCCCTTGTTTTTTCTGCAAGAAAGCTAGGGTTAATAGCCAAGGAACTAGATAATTTGGGTAGTCCATGAACCATTGCTTTTGAACTCATTTGATGCAATGAACTAATGACAAGAGTCCATATATAAAATGCCAAAGGGTAGTAGATTTCTTTGTTGATGCAGATAAAGCAACTACAAAAGATGAAACAATATCTAAAGTAAATAATTTATCGTTTACAAATGCTTTAGAAAGAACCATACCTTTTCTAGAGATTAAGCATGACTTAATGCCATTTTGGACAAGAAATTCTACCTTAAGGTGATGATTTAACAAATTTGAATAAGCGATAAGAGGTTGCTAGTAAAGCTAGGAACATATAGTACCTTTGTAAGTGTACATTTCGTGGTCCCAAAGGAATGGTGACCTTTCCTATTCCTTTTGAAACGTACTCTTTTTCATCCGCTATCTGAACTCGATCTCCAGTTGGTTCTTCATGTAGTGAATCAAATAGCTTCTTGTCACCTGACATATGCTTGCTAGCACCAGAGTCTATCAACCATAATTTCTTCATGGGCTGAGAAGTTTATGAGACGAGTACAAGGTTCTTACCACAATGTGCTCCTTCTGATGTTCCCTCATCAAATTCATCATCTTCTTGGGCTGCGAGATGTCCCTTCTGATTTCTTCAGTGGGGACGTTGTTTGGACTTTTGAAAATATTCGTGCCCTGATGTGCTTGTTTGACTTGAAGACCCTTGTTTCAAGCTATTGTACTAGTAGTGATTAGTGTCATGAGTGTTGGTTCTACAAATGTGACACCACCTCTTTGAATTTTGATCTTTCTGTTGTTGTTTTGGTTGCACTTGATTTGGCTTCTCTAGGGGACCCTTCTGATTATTCTAGCCACGGTATGGCTTTGAGAACAGGGCTTTATCCTGAGACTCCTCATGGGATGAAGTGATGGCCTCTTCCTACTGCAGAAAATTCACAAGCTCTTTGAATGTCATTGTTTGTTTAGACACATTTAGTGTCGTAACGAACACTCAGAATTGAGAAGGGAGTGCTCTCAAGGTGATTGCGATAAGAAGTTTATCGACCACTATTTCACCAAAGTGCTAATAACTATGATATCAACTCAACCACATGACGTAAGAAATCCTCCACTTTCTCATCTAACCCCATAGAGAGGGTGTGCTACTTTGATTGAAGATGAAAAATCTTCGCCTAATTTTGGCTTCATAAATTGTTGCTAGCTTGTCGTGAGCCTCCTTTGGTTTGTCCACATTTCGTCACATCGATACTAAGCATTATCAACATCAAGGATTTTGCACTAGCCATCTCATACTTTATCAATTCATTAGGGGCTGTGGGAGCGGGCACAAACCCTGTGACAATGCTCCATAATCCTTCAAACTAAAGGATTGTCCTCATTTTTGTTTTCCAGGACGCAAAATTGGGCCCTTTGAGCAATTGAGCATTGGAAAGAAGTAACTTTGAAATAGACATCATAATAATAAAATATTTATTTATTTATTTCAAGAGTTATTACAACTTTGACTCACTGATAAGAATAACTGGCTCGTAGATGCTCGTAATATTCACGTGTAGTGAGACTACGACACTTTGTGGGGCGTTATTCTTTGTCTTCATATTCGGCATCGTATCGGCCTCTAATTCTTCCTATACTCACTTTTCTTGGTAGTTGATGTCGAAAAGGAAATATTCAAGAAGTCCTTCTCGAACTAGCTTGTCGAAGGCTAGATTGCCGGTGTTCTGAAGCTTGTTGAGCAATGCAAAGTAGAACCCAGAGCCCTCAGGGGCTTCTTCACGGTGTTCTCTAGCTTGCGAGTTGATGTTCCAGCTTTCGGTTGTGGCAACCATGTTATTGATGCTCTCAATCGAGTTGTCTACACTCGACATTCAACAAAGTGTTGTAGGATCAGCTTCACGTTGCCTTGGTAGAGTATCAGTATCAAAATTCCACGCAGTAGTTCAACTCCAACTCTTTTCTAAAGACATACGAGAGCAGAAATAGACATTAGAGATCTTCTACGCTACAACAATGACTATCTTCCCATGTGGCTACGAGCAGAGAAATTCAAATGCAATTTAAGACTTCCATAAAGGAATCAAATGTGCTTGGTCACGTTTTTATTATAGACAACAACTTTTGCATACAACTCTCCACGTAACTTTGAATGGATAATCCTTCGTAGGATCTTTGTGGTTCATTGGTTGCTAATAGACTTCCATGCAGAGCAAAACAGTCACCTCAGTTGATCAAAGAATCTTCCACGTAATTCCACGCAGGTGTTTTTTTCTTTCTGCTACTTTTGATTTATTTCTTTTAAAACAAGTTCTTGTGTGGATCTCTTTCTGCTGCTTTTTTTTTTTTTTTATTTTTATAGCAAGTTCTTGTGTGGATCCCTTTCTATTGCTTTTGATTTTTTCTTTTACAACAGACTTCTTGTGTGGATCTACTCGCTTCTTTTGATTTCTTTCTTTTACATCAGGTTCTTATGTGGATCTCTTTCTGCTACTTTTGATTTTTTTATTTTACAACATGTTCTTGTGTGGATCTCTTCTTCGCTATTTTTTATTTCTTTTTTATAACAAATTCTTGTGCGGATCTCCTTTTCCCGTGTCTCATATTTAAAATCAAAATGCATAGCTCATGCTTCTCCTTCTTTCCCACACCTAAACGCATGCATGTCCTCATGCATGTTGTTTATTTATGGCTTCCATAAATTAGATTCAAAAGTTTTATTGCAAAGGGCTGCACATATTTTTCATATAAGTAGGGAAAATATGAATCTTATCATCCTATTATAAACATGGTCAAATACTTACAAGAAAGCTTAAAATAAAATAGTAGCTACAAAATAACTTGATCATACCTCTAAGAAGATTTACCTCATTTTTCTTTTGATTTTCCTTTTTGATTGGAAGCTAGTTTTCCAATCAAAGCTTTTTTATTTTTTTATTTTTAAATTTACCTTTGATTGGCCACAAGTTGGTTTTTCAATCAAAGCTTTTTGATTTTTGATTTTTATTTTCCTTTGATTGGCCATCAAGCTAGTTTCCAATCAAAGTTTTTAGATTTTAGATTTTTTTTTTTATCTTTTATTTTTTTGCTGAAATGATAGTATGAGAAGGATTAGAGAAAAATTTGATCCATCATCATACTATAAGAATCAAAGTACAACTTGTGTAAAATAGGAAGCAATGTCTTAGATCTCATAAAAACCTTTTTGCATACTTGGTAACTCCAAGAAGATTCTCAAAATTGTGTATAAAAATTTTAGGTCTTCAAAGCCCAATTTGAATTGTACAATATCATAATCACCATAGTAATATTAAAAGCCCAGACTAGTGATCTTAGGAGATGGAGAGTTGTTAAAAGTGAAAGTGAAGGTATCCGTGGGTCTCTCAAAAATTTGCATGCTTCTTGGTTGATCTTGTTGGTGCTCCAAAATCTACATGCTTTGATATCAAGAACAACTCTAGAGATTCCTATAGATATAGTCCTCAGATGTTAGTACACAAAAATTTCTTTCCTTGATATTCATAATAATTACTTCTTAACTTTATAGAAGCATATAATAAAATGAAGAAATTGAAAGACATGAAAACAAATTTTGTAATGGATTTGGTTCAGTGGATTGAATTTTATTATGCGGTGAAAACTGATTTGGATGGGTTGATTTATTATGAGTGGGTTTTTATTTTGGCTCTAATGAAATCCCTAAATATGGATGGAGTTAATTGGAAATGCTACCACTTCATTATTACAAAATGGATAAGCATGTTTTTTATTAACGTTATGTGTAATAAGATCATTGAGATGTTAGTTGATACAAGGGGAAATGATAGTGGTTATCAAAAATGATATATGATATTTCATCAATGGATATACTTCGCATTTAATATCATATTATACCATTTCCAGATCTGAATTATTTGTTCATACCATTATACATCTTGATCAAACATCATAGTCATTTTGTTATACAAAGAGTTTTCTTGTGGGGAGATAAATAATTACAATCTAATCTTCCTAAATGCATAAATGAAATTTTAATCTACTTGCAGGAAATAAAAGTCTAAAGAAACTACTTATCAAATTCTTTTTGTCATAGAATTGTTAAAAGGTATTCTACTATCGCTAGAATATTCTTTTAAAGAACTTTGAATCTCCTAATAACACCATGTCCCCGGACACAATGCCAAAATGATGAGGGTCTTCATTCCTTGCCATTAATAATGTCAATCCAGGCCTGGTGTTCTAAGGCTGTATACATTAAGAGAATAAAATCTTGGAAAGTAGCTCCCTTAAACACAATCTAAACTTGCATAAATTGAAAGCACACATGTGGAAATTTAATGCACACTTGCAGAAATTGAAATACACTTGCATAAACTAAATCACACATGTAGAAATTTAAAGGAACACTTGCATAAATTGAAATTGCTGAATTGAAAATATAGGAAAGAGGAAAAGACACCTGCAGGTTCACAAAAGAAATTACATAACATTAAAAAACAAAAATTTACAACAAAAGGAAAACTACAGAAATAAAGAAATAAATATTAACACATTGATCCATCTTCCTTGGAATGAGTGGCCAGCTCATTCCTTGGAAGATGATTTTATTCATATTTTTAATTTAGAACTTGTAGAAGAACTTTATTTCCAAAGGTTGGAAAGAAAGAACAAGATCTTGACTAATTGGGGAAAAGAATTACATATATCAGTGTAGAAGGTTGCATTTATAATTCATGCATCCAACCAACTCCTTATTTTAGGAAATATAATCTAATATTATCTTAATTCCAATACTAACAACTAAGATCTCCATCTCCACAAAATATGGAGAGAGATAGATTATTGGAGTCAAAGTCTCATCTCACTTATTTTAGGAAGATTTACTCTCAAATCTTCTCCTTGCTTTTCGGTAACAAGAATCATAATGATTTTATTCCTCTATTATTGGAAGGAGGATTTTCCTCAAAATATGATTTTGACCAAATACCTTTCTTGGATTTTCGATTTGACTTTGTTGTTTTTATGTAGAACTTTTGATGCTTGTAAAATATGTTTTTTCCTAAGACTACAACGCACTAAAAGTTAGATCTTTCTTCATTGGTAAAACTTGTAGCAAATATGAATGATTTTTTTGTTAAACACATTGCTATGAAAAAAAATCTCTCTCATTTTTTCTATTTGACTTTTATATTTCTATTTATGAAACTTTTAGTGCTCGTCTGATACACTTTTCCTCAGATCTGCACTCACTAAAAGTTAGATCTCTTCATTGGTAAAACCTGTAGCAAATCGAATGAGGTTTTTGCTTAAAATATTGCTATGAACAAAAACCTCTCTCATATTTTCTATTTGACTTTTCTATTTCTGTTTATGGAACTTTTAGTGCTCATCTGATACACTTTTCCTCGAACTGTAGCTCACTAAAAGTTAGATCTCTCTTCATTGGTAAAACATGTAGAAAATATGAATGTGGTTTTTGTTAAACACATTGATATGAATAAAAATATCTCTCATATTTTCCATTTGAATTTTATGTTTTTATTTATGAAACTTTTAGTGTTTGTCTCGATTTACTTTTCCTCGAATGCAGCTCACTAAAAGTTAGATCTCTCTTCATTCGTAAAACTTGTAACAAATCTAAATGAATTTTTGTTAAACACATTGTTATTAACAAAAACCTCTCGATTTCTAATTAGATTATTCTGATTTTTCACAATCCCTCAAAAACTATCATTTAGTTCATGTAAGTTCCGTAACTAAAGTTGTCCATTCCTTTTATGCAAGATTAGAACTAAATCTACAAGTTCGAAAATAAATCTGATTTTTCCATGAATTTAAAGTTCTAAAACTAACTTTCATTCGATTGATAAAAGTTATGTACCTAAATCTACGAGTTCCATAACTAAACTCGTGAGTTCCGGAACTAATTTTGTGAGTTAGGAACTAATTATATGAATTCGGAGCTAACTCTCGTGAGTTTTGAGCTAACTTAAAACAACTACAAATTTTGCATGCGACCTCGATTGAAATGATTCTTGCTTTGAATTTACATAATTTTTCAAGAGGAATCGAATATGAAATCAGATTTGAGTTTAAATGTATTATTCATGATCAGTTCCACTTTTCCCAATACTAACATTATCTTTCATTTATGTCATGCATACATAAGACTAGTTTGGATCTCCTTTATCTCCTTCTCGTTGCTTTTGATTTCTTTATTTTACAACAAGTTCTTGTGTGGATCTCTTTCTGCTACTTTTCATTTATTTCTTTTACATTAGGTTCTTGTGTGGATCTCTTTTTCTTACTTTTCATTTTTTTATTTTATGAAAGGTTCTTATGTGGATGTGGATCTCTGTGTCTGTTGTGTCTCATATTTAAAATCAAAATGTAGAGTTCATGCTTCTCCTTCTCTCCCACACCTAAACTCATGGATGTCCTCATCCATGTTTTTTATTTATGGCTTCCCATAAATTATATTCAAAAAGTTTGATTGCAAAGAGATGCATATGTTTTTCATATAAGTAGGGAAAATATGAATTTTATCTTACCTTCCTTGGAAATCCTTAAAAGTGGATCTAGATATAATAAAAAAAACTTACAAGAAAGCTTAAAAATAAAATAGTAGAACAAAATAACTTGATCATACCTCTAGTTGACTTTATCATCCTATTGTAAACATGGTCAAATAGTGCCGAGAAGAATGCCGCCAGGTAAAAATTGATTTCCTTTGAAGATGAGCCGCCTCCTTTTTCTTTGATTGGCCAGCAAGCTGGTTTTTCAACCAAAGTTTTTATTTTTATTTTTGTCTTTGATTGGCCAACAAGCTGGTTTTTCAATAAAATATTTTTATTTTTTTAATTTTTATTATTATTTTTGATTGGCCAACAAGCTAGTTTTCTAATCAAATAATTTTTTTATTTATTTTTTTTGCCTTTGATTGGCCAATAAGTTGGTTTTCCAATCAAAGCTTTTTTTATTTTTGATTTTTTAATTTTAAATTTATTTTTGATTTTTGCTGAAATAATAGCATGAGAAGGATTAGAGAAAAGGATAAGACTATATTAATCAAGTACAACTTGTGTAATATAGGAAGAAATGTTTTAGATCTCATAAAACTTTTTTACATACTTCGTAACTCCAAAGAAGATTCCCAAAATCGTGTAGAAATATTTTAGGTCTTCAAAGCCCAACTTGAATTTTGCAATATAAGAATCACCATAGTAATCTTCAAAGCCCGGAATTGTGATCTTAGGAGATGGAGAGTTGTTAAAAGAGAAAGTAAAGGTATTCATGGGTCCCTCCAAAATATGCATGCTCCTTGGTTCATCTTGTTGGTGTTACAAAATCTGCATGCGATATCAAAAATAACTCTAGAAATTCCTATAGATATAGTCCTCGAGATATTACTACACAAAAATTTCTTTCCTTGATATTCATAATAATTAATTCTTAACTTTATACAAGCATATACAAAAATGAAGAAATTGAAAGACATGAAATTTTTTTGTAATGGATCTGTTCGAGGATTGAATTTTATAATGGGATGAAAAATTTATTTCGATGGGTGGATTTATTATGAGTGGGTTTTTATTTTGGCTCTAATGAAATCGCTAAATATGGATGGAGTTAATTAAAATGCTACCACTTCAATATTACAAACCTGGATAACCTAGTTTTTTACTAAGGTTATGTGTAAAAAGATCACTAAGCTATTAGGTGATACAAGGTGAAATGGTGGTAGTTATTAAAAATGACATATAATATTTCATCAACTAGATCTACTTGCAGATTCAATATCATATTATACCATATCCAAATCTGAATTGTTTGTTCATACCATTATACATAATGATCAAACATCATAATCATTGTGTTATACAAGAGAGTTAGTTTGTGGGGAGATAAATATTTAAAATCTAATCTTCCTAATTACATAAATGAAATTTTAATCTACTTTCAAGAAATAAAAGTATAAAGAAACTACTTATGAAATTCTTCTTGTCACATAATTGCTAAAATGTATACTACTGTCACTAGAATATTCTTTTAGAGAACTTTGAATCTTCTAATAACACCATGTCCCTGAAACGGCTCCAAAATGATGAGGGTTGTCAATCCCTACCATTAATAATGTTAATCTAAAGATGGTGTCCGAAGGATGTATGCATTAAGAGAAGAAAATCCTTGAAAGCAACTCCCTTAAACACAATCCAAACTTCCATAAATTGAAAGCACACATGCGGAAATTTAATTCACACTGCAGAAATTGAAACATACATGCATAAAATAAAACACACATGCAGAAATTTAAAGGAACACTTGCATAAATTGAAATTGCTAAATTTAAAATAAAGAAAAGAGGAAACAACACCTACAAGTTCACAAAATAAATTACATAACATAAAAAAATAAAACTTTACAACGAAAGGAAAACTATGGAAATAAATAAAAAAATTAACACATTTATCCATCTTCCTTGGAATGAGTGGCCAACTCATTCATTGGAAGATGATATAGTTCATATTTTTAATTCGAACTTAGAAGAACTTTACTTTCAAAAATTGGAAAGAAAGAAGATCTTGATTGCTTAGGGAAAAGAATTACATATCTAAGTGCGAGAAGGTTACATTTATAATTTATGCATTCAACCAACTCATTAGTTTAGGAAATAAAATATGATCTTATCTTCATTCCAATCCAAACAATTAAGATCTCCATCTCCACAAAATATGGAGAGAGATAGATTATGGAGTTAAAGTCTAATCTCACTTATTTTAGAAATATTTTCTCGTAAATCTTCTCCTTGCTTTTTGGTAAAATGAATCATAATAATTTTAATCCTCTATTATTGGAAGGAGGATTTTCCTCAAAATATGATTTTGACCAACTACATTTCTTGGATTTCCTATTTGACTTTGTTCTTTTTATTGTAGAACTTTTGACCTTGTCTAATATATTTTTTCTCAGAGTACTGACTCACTAAAACTTAGATCTTTCCTCATTGGTAAAACCTATAGAAAAGATGAATGAGGTTTTTGTTAAACACATTGCTATGAACAAAAATATCTCTCATATTTTCCATTTGACTTTTATGTTTCTATTTATGGAACTTTTAGTGCTCAAATCGATACACTTTTCCTGAATTTATGACTCACTAAAATTTAGATCTCTTCATTGGTAAAACCTGTAGCAAATCTAAATGAGGTTTTTGTTAAACACATTGCTATGAAAAAACCTCTCTCATATTTTCCATTTGACTTTTTTGTTTCTATTTATGGAACTTTTAGTGCTCGTTTGATACACTTTTTCTCAGAATATAGTTCACTAAAAGTTAGATCTCTCTTCATTGGTAAAACTTGTAGAAAATATGAATGATGTTTTTGTTAAACACATTGTTATGAAAAAAAACCTCTCTCATATTTTCCATTTGATTTTTGTTTCTGTTTATGGAACTTTTAGTGCTCGTCTCGATTCACTTTTCCTCGGACTACTGACTCACTAAAGGTTATATCTCTCTTCATTCATAAAACTAAATGAGGTTTTGTTAAAAATCTAAATGAGGTTTTGTTAAACACATTGTTATGAACAAAAACCTCTCTCATATTTCTAGTTAGATTCTCTAATTTTTCAAAAAAATTCCTATAAAGTGTCATTTCGTTCCAGAATGCATGAGTTCCTAACTAAAACTTTCATTCCTTTTATGCAAGGTCCATAACTAAATTTGAGTTTAAATGTATTATTCATGATCAGTTCCACTTTTCCCAATACTAGCATTATCTTTCCTTTATGTCCGCATACACAAGACATGTTTTTTTTTCAAATATGAATATAATTAGTCAACAAAATAGATAATAAAATATTTCTAAAGAATGAACAAGATATATCCTATATTCTATCTTAAGCGAACTATAAGTTCTGGATTACATTTAAATTCACTTTCAAATGTAACTTGGAAAGACAAAATAATGGTAATTTATGGTCATTTTATGGTCTCATCATTGCCCCACACTTAATCATATGCATCTTCTCATGCATTACATTATTATCTCCTCTTTTTTTTATTTTTCTTTGTATTGAGAACACGTTCTTATGAGTCTCCTTCTACTGCTTTTGATTTTTTTATAGGAGGTTCTTGTGTGGATCTCCTTCACGCGTTTTTGATTTTTCTTTTACAGGAAGTTTTTGTGTGGATCTCCTTTTGCTGATTTTGATTTCTTTCTTTTATAGCAGGTTCTTGTGTGGATCTCTTTCTACTACTTTTTATTTCTTTCTTTTACAATAGGATCTTGTGTGGACCTTTTTCTACTACTTTTGATTTTTTTATTTTTAAAGAGGTTCTTGTGTGGATGTCCTTCTACTTATTTTGATTTCTTTCTTTTACAATATGTTCTCTTGTGTGGATCTCCTTCTGCTTCGTTTGATTTATTTCTTTTACATTGGGTTCTTGTGTGGATATTTTTTTCTACTTTTAATTTTTTTCTTTTTTGTGGTTCTTGTGTGGATCTCCTTTTGCTGCTTTTGATTTCTTTCTTGACAATAAATTATTATGTGGATCTTCTTTGTTGTGTCTCATATTTAAAATTAAAATGCATAGCTCATGCTTCTCATTCTCTCTCACACCTAAACTCATGCATGTCCTCACATGCTTTTTATTTATAGCTTCCCACAAATTAGATTCAAAAACTTTGATTGCAAAGAAGTGCATATTATTTTCATATAAGTACGGAAAATATGAATCTCATCTTACCTTGCTTGGAAATATTTAAAAGTGGATCTATCTATAATAAAAAAACTTACAAAAAAGCTTAAAAATAAAATAGTAGAACAAAATAACATGATCATACCTCTAGTTGGCTTTGTCATCCTAGTGTTAACATGGTGAAATAGTGCTTGAGAAGAATGCCACAAGGTAACAGTTGATTTCTTTTGAGGAAGAGCTACCTCCTTTTTCATTTGATTAGCTAACAAGTTAGTTTTCCAACAAAAGTTTTTTTTTTTTCCTTTTGATTGTGCAAAGCAAGCTGGTTTTCCAATAAAAGATTTTTTATTTTTTTATTTTTATTTTTTGCCTAAAATTTTCCAACAAGCTGGTTTTCCAATCAAAGATTATTGATTTTTTATTTATTTTTGCCTTTGATTGGCAAAGTAAGTGGTTTTCCAATCAAAGCTTTTAGATTTTTTATTTTTTTGCTGAAATGATATTATGAGAAGGATTATAGAAAAATTTGATCCATCATCGAGAATATATTCATAAAAGTACAAATTGTGTAAAATAGGAAGAAATGTCTCAGTCTCATAAAAACCTTTTTGTATACTTGGTAACTCCAAGAAGATTCTAAAAAATTGTGTACAAAAATTTTAGGTCTTCAAAGCCCAATTGAATTGTACAATATTAGAATCACCATAGTCTTATTAAAAGCCTGACTAGTGATCTCGGGAGATGGAGATTTGTTAAAAGAGAAAGTGAAGGTATCCATGGGTCCTTCTAAAATTTGCATGCTCCTTGGTTGATATTGTTGGTTGTCAAAATATATATTTTGATATCAAGAACAACTCTAGAAATTCCTATAGATATAGTTCTCGAGATGTTAGTATGTAAAAATTTCTTTCCTTGATATTCATAATAATTGCTTCTTAACTTTATACAAGCATATACAAAAATGAAGAAATTGAAAGATATGAAAACAAATTTTTCTAATGGATCTAGTTTAGGGATTGAATTTTACTATGGGATGAAAACTGATTTGGATGGATTGATTTATTATGACTGGTTTTTTATTTTGGCTAGATTGAAATCCCTAATTATGGATGAAGTTAATTGGAAATGCTACCACTTCATTATTACAAACCTGGATAAGCTAGTTTTTGACTAAGGTTATGTGTGATAAGATCATTGATTTGTTAGTTGATACATGGGGAAATGGTGGTGGTTATCAAAATGACATATGATATTTCCTCAACTGGATCTACTTCAGATTCAATATCATATTATACCATTTCCAGATCTGAATTATTTGTTCATACCATTATACATCTTGATCAAACATTATAGTCATTTTTATTGTACGAGTTAGTTTGTGGGGAGATAAATATTTACAATCTAATCTTCCTAATTGCAGAAATCAAATTTTAATCTACTTGCAAGAAATAAAAGTATAAAGAAACTACTTACCAAATTCTTCTTGTTACATAATTGCTAAAAGGTATTCTACTGTCACTAGAATATTCTTTTAGAGAACTTTAAATCTCCTAATAACACTTGTTCCCCGGAAATGGCTCCAAAATGATGAGGTTTGTCAATCCCCACCATTAATAATGTCAATTTAGGGATGGTGTCCGAAGGTTGTATGCATTAAGAGAAGAAAATGTTGGAAACCAGCTCCCCTTAAACACTATCCATCCTTGCATAAATTGAAAGAACACATGCGGAAATTTAATACACACTTGCAGTAAATTGAAACATACTTGAATAAAATAAATCACACACAGATGTAGAAATTTAAAGGAACACTTGCAAAAATTTAAATTGCTGAATTTAAAATAAAGGAAAGAGGTAAAGACACTTGCAGGTTCACAAAAGATATTACATAACATAAAAAAATAAAAATTTACAACAAAAGGAAAATTGTAGAAATAAAGAAATAAACATTAACACATTAATCCATCTTCCTTGGAATGAGTGGCCAGTTCATTCCTTGGAAGAGGATATAATTCATATTTTTGATTCAGAACTTGCAGAAGAAATTTACTTCCAAAAATTGGAAAGAAAGAACAGATCTTGATTACTTGGGGAAAAGAATTACATATCTAAGTGCAGAAAATTGTATTTGTAATTTATGCATTCAACCAACTCATTTGTTTAGGAAATACAATCTGATCTTATCTTTATTCCAATCCTAACAACTAAGACCTCCATCTCCACAAAATATGGAGAGAGATAGATTATTGGAGTCAAAGTCTCATCTCGCTTATTTTAGGAAGATTTGCTCTCAAATCTTCTACTTACTTTTCAATAACAAGAATCATAATAATTTTTACCTCTATTATTTGAAGGAGTATTTTCCACAAAATATAATTTTGACCAAATACATTTCTCAGATTTTCTATTTTACTTTGTTGTTTTTATTGTAGAACTTTTGACACTTGTCTAATATGTTTTTCCTTAGACTACAACTCACTAAAAGTTTGATATTTCTTCATGGTAAAATCAGTAGAAAATCTAAATGAGGTTTTTTAAACGCATTGCTATGAATAAAAATATCTCTCATAGTTTCCATTTGACTTTTATGTCTCTATTTATGGAACTTTTAGTGCTAAATCGATACACATTTCCTCGGACTGCATGACTCACTAAAATTTAGATCTCTTCATTGGTAAAAACTCGTAGTAGTAATCGAATGAGGTTTTTTTTAACACATTGCTATGAAAAAACCTCTCTCATATTTTCCAGTTGACTTTTATGTTTCTGTTTATGGAACTTTTAGTGCTCATCTGATACACTTTTTCTCAGACTATAGCTCACTAAAAGTTAGATCTCTCTTCATTGATAAAACTTGTGGAAAATCTGAATGTGGATTTTGTTAAACACATTGATATGAATAAAAATCTCTCCCATATTTTCCATTTGAATTTTTGGTTTTGTTTATGGAACTTTTAGTGCTTATCGATTCACTTTTCCTTGTCTTTATGCACTCACTAAAAGTTAGATCTCTCTTCATTCATAAAAATTGTAGCAAATTTGAATGATGTTTTGTTAAACACATTGTTATGAACAAAAACCTCTCTCAGATTTCCAATTAGATTCTCTTATTTTTCACAATCCCTAAAAAATGTCATTTTGTTGATGCAAGTTGCGAACTAAAACTTTCATTCCTTTTATGCAAGGTCTAGAACTAAATCTGCAAGTTCTTGAACTAAATCTCATTTTTCCATGAATTTTATGTTCGAAACTAACTTTCATTCAATTGATACAAGTTAGAACTAAATATGTGAGTTCTGGAACTAAACCCGTGAGTTCTAGCACTAACTATATGAGTTCGGAACTAACTATGTGAATTCAGAGCTAACTCTACGAGTTCAGAGCTAACTTAAAATAACTACAATTTTTGCATACGACCTCAGATTGAAATGATTCTTGTTTTGAACTTGCATAATTTTTCAAGAGGAATCTGAATATAAAATCAGATTTGAGTTTAAATGTATTATTCATGATCAAATCCATTTTTCCCAATACTAGCATTATGTTTCCTTTATGTCCTACATACACAACACTTGAATCTTTTCCCAAATAATGAATATGATTAGTAAAAAAATAGATAACAAAATATTTTTAAAGAATGAACAAGATATATATCCTATATTCTATCTTAAGCAAACTATAAGTTCTAGATTATATTTAAATCCAATCCACTTCAAAGGTAACTTGGAAGGATAATATAATGGTAATTTAAGGTCATTTTATGGCCCCATCATTGCCCACACTTAATCTTATGCATGCCCTCATGCATTAAATTATTATCTCTCTTCTTTGATTCTTCTCCATATTGAGAACACATTCTTATGAGTCTCTTCTGCTACTTTTGATTTTTTTATAGCGAGGTTCTTATGTGGATCTCCTTCTGTTGCTTTTGATTTCTTTGTTTTATAGCGAGTTCTTGTGTGGATATCCTTCGCTGATTTTGATTTATTTCTTTTATAGCAAGTTCTTATATGGATCTCTTTTTACTGTTTTTGATTTCTTTCTTTTACAACATGTTCTTGTGTGCACCTTTTTCTACTACTTTTTATTTTTTTAATTTTTACAGAGGTTCTTGTGTGGATCTCTTTCGCTTCTTTTGATTTCTTTCTTTTACAGAAGTTTCTTGTGTGGATCTCCTTCTCTTGCTTTTGTTTTATTTCTTTTACATCAGGTTCTTGTGTGGATCTCTTTTTGCTACTTTTATTTTTTTTTCTTTTTACTGACATGTTGTTGTGTGGATCTCCTTCTCGCGCTTTTGATTTCTTTATTTTACAAATGATTATTGTGCGAGATCTTCTTCGATGTGTCTCATATTTAAAATCAAAATGCATAGCTCATGTTTCTCCTTCTCTCCAACACCTAAACTCATGTATGTCCTCATGCATGTTGTTTATTTATGGCTTCCCATAAATTAGATTCAAAAAGTTTGATTGCGATTAAAGAGGTGCACATATTTTTCATATAAGGATGGAAAATATGAATTTTATCTTACCTTTCTTGGAAATATTTAAAAGTGCATCTAGCTATAATAAAAAACCTTACAAAAAAGCTTAAAAATAAAATAGTAGAGCAAAATAACCTGATCATACCTCTAGTTGGCTTTTTCATCCTATTGCTAACATGGTCAAATAGTGCCGAGAAGAAAGCTACCAGGTAACAGTTGATTTCCTTTGAAGAAGAGGTACCTCCTTTTTTCTTTGATTGGCCAGCAAGGTGGTTTTCTAATCAAAGCTTTTTTTCCCTTTCATTGGCCAGCAAGATGGTTTTCCAATCAAAGACTTTTTATTTTTTTTTTTATTTTTTCCTTTGATGATTAACAAGCTAGTTTTCCAATCAAAGCTTTTTGATTTTTTATTTTTTTTGCCTTTGATTGGCTAAAGCAAGCTAGTTTTCCAATCAAAGCTTTTAGATTTAATATTTTTTATTTTTGTTTTTATTTTTTATTTTTTTGCTGAAATGATAACATGAGAAGGTTTTCCAATCAGTGATATTTTTACTAAGGTTATGTGTAATAAGATCACTGATTTTTAGTTGATACAAAGGGAAATAGTGGTGGTTATCAAAAATGACATATGATATTTCATCAACTGGATCTACTTCCAGATTCAATATCATATTATACTTTTCTAGATCTGAATTATTTGTTCATACCATTATACATCTTGATCAAACATCATAGTTATTTTCTTGAACACAAAGTTAGTTCTTAGGGAGATAAATATTTACAATTTAATCTTCCTAATTGCATAAATTAAATTTTAATCTACTTGCAAGAAATAAAAGTATAAAGAAACTACTTATCAAATTCTTCTTGTCACAGAATTTCTAAAAGGTATTCTACTATTGCAAGAATATTCTTTCAGAGAATTCTGAATCTCCTAATAATACCGTGTCCCCGGAAATGGCTCCAAAATGATGACGGTTGTCAATCCTCATCATTAATAATGTCAATCTAGGGCTGGTGTTCAAGGCTGTATGAATTAAGAGAAGAAAATATTTGGAAACAACTCCCTTAAACATAATACAAACTTGCATAAATTGAAAGCACACATGCGGAAATTTAATGCACACTTACAAAAATGAAGCACACTTACATAAAATAAATCACACATGTATAAATTTAAAGGAACACTTACATAAATTTAAATTGCTGAATTGAAAATTAAAAAAAAAAAAGAGGAAAAGGCACTGTAGGTTCACAAAATAAATTATATAACATAAAAAATAGAAATTTACAACAAAATGAAAATCGTAGAAATAAAGAAGTAAACATAACACATTGACCAACTTCCTTGAAATGAGTGGCCAGCTCATTCCTTGGAAGAGGATTTAATTCATATTTTTAATTTAGAACTTGCAAAAGAACTTTACTTCCAAAGATTGGAAAGAAAGAACAGATCTTGATTACTTGGTGAAAAGAATTACATATCTAAGTGCAGAAGGTTGCATTTATAATTTATGCATTCAACCAGCTCATTAGTTTAGGAAATACAATATGATCTTATCTTAATCCAATCCTAACAACTAAGATCTCCATCTCCAAAAAATATGGAGAGAGATATATTATTGGAGTCAAAGTCTCATCTTACTTATTTTAGGAAGATTTACTCTCAAATCTTCTCCTTACTTTTCGGTAAATGAATCATAATGATTTTATTCCTCTATTATTAGTAGTTTCCTCAAAATATGATTTTGACCAAATATATTTCTCATATTTTCCATTTGACTTTGTTGTTTTTGTTTATGGAACTTTTGACGGTTTTCTAATATGTTTTTCCTCAAGCTACAACTCACTAAAAGTTAGATATTTTATCATTGGTAAAATCTATAACAAATATGAATGAATTTTTGTTAAAAAAATTCATATGAACAAAAACCTCTCTCATATTTTCTATTTAACTTTTTGTTTCTGTTTATGGAACTTTTAGTGCTCATCTGATACACTTTTCCTCAAACTACAACTCACTAAAAGTTAGATCTCTCTTCATTAGTAAAACCTGTAGCAAATCTGAATGAGATTTTTGTTAAAAAAATTTCTATGAACAAAAACCTCTCTCATATTTTCCATTTGACTTTTATGTTCTTGTTTATGAAAATTTTAGTACTCAAATCTGATACATTTTTCCTCGGGCTGCAACTCACTAAAAGTTAGATCTCTCTTCATTGGTAAAACTTATAGAAAATATGAATGATATTTTTATCAAACACATTGATATAAACAAAACCCTCTCTAATATTTTGCATTTCAATTTTTTGTTTGTGTTTATGGAACTTTTAGTGATTGTCTGATTCACTTTTCCTTGACTACACTTCACTAAAAGTTATCTCTCCTCATTGGTAAAATTGTTAGCAAATATGAAAATAGTTTTGTTAAACAAATTGTTATGAAAAAACCTCTCTCATATTTACCATTGGATTCTATGATTTTTTACAATACCTCAAAAACTGTGATTCTGTTGATGCAAGTTCTGGAATTAAAGTTGTCATTCCTTTTATGTAAGTTCTGGAACTAAATCTGATTTTTCCACAAATTGAAATTTCTGAAACTAACTTTCATTCAATTGATGTAAGTTCTAGAACTAAATCTTGAGTTCTAGAACTAAATCTTCGAGTTCTAGAACTAAACCTTCGAGTTCCAAAACAAACTCGTGAGTTCGCAACTAACTCTTTGAGTTCCAAAGTGCTTACTTAAAACAACTACAACTTTTACATGTGACCTTAGATTGAGATGATTCATTTTTTTGAACTTGCATTATTTTTCAAGAGGAATCAGAATATGAAATCAGATTTGAGTTTAAATGTACTTTTCATGATCAGTTCCACTTTTCCCAATACTAGCATTATCTTTCCTTTATGTCCTGCATACACAAGACCTAAAACTTTTCCCAAATAATTAATAGGATTAGTCAACAAAATAGATAGAAAAATATTTCTAAAGAATGAATAAGATATATATCCTATATTCTATCTTAAGAAAACTATAAGTTCCTAGATTACATTTAAATCCACTTTCAAAGGTAGCTTAGAAGGACAAAATAATGGTAATTTATGGTCATTTATTGCCTCATCATTAGTGTCTTTGTTATGCAGAGGAACCAAGTCAAAATTTTGTTCATTTGGTGATTGTATATTTATTTTTTTCTTGTAATGTGTAATATTATGTTGAAGGTCGAGCTTCGTAAAGGGTGACTGATTCATCCAATGTATGTCCCCTTGTTTGGGGTGCATGTGACATCATTATAAGTATGTGGCCCAAAGGAGAGGACCTGATGCTAATGTGAAAATCATTCCCTTCATGAGGAGGGAATGTGCATGGTGGAAACCATGACACATGGAAACAAATTGGCTAGTTGGATGTATTTGAAGAGAATTAGAAATCATGTAATATAAAAACAATGTAATAAGCAAGTACACATACAAAATGGACTACAAAAAGTGGGTTTCAAATATGGGAAATCTCTCACAATGTCACAAAATGCTTAAGGAAGAAGTATATGAAAGCATAAAATAATACAAGAAATGATCAAATAATACATAGGACATAACCCACAAACAATGGCATGCAATAGACAATAGTGGAAAGTAGAGAGAAATAGACAATCATGGCGGAGAATAGTTCTGCAAAGTAAATGCTACACTTGAGGCACACATTAGTATGTTAGAAAGGTAAAGAGTATGTCAAATCATGTGTATGTCAAAAGAAAGTAATGTTCTAGTAAGAAAAGGAAGTAGTATAGAATAAAACAATAACGTGTGTGACATGTAAGAGTAGTGAATGTAGATATTTTCATAAGCCTCGGTGCAACCGGTAAGAGGTACAAAGTGCAAGAATTATTTCTCCTTGTAAAGATCCATAGAAAGTGTGCATTCACAACTAGAGAAAAGGTAAACACATATGTGTATATGATAAATATAATTACATAGTATGTATCTATCTAGCATGGAAATAAAGTGTAGATGGGAGGATATGAAAGCAAGAATAAATGCAACCAAGATATGCAATATGTTGTGAATGAGTGAGATGGAATGATATGCAATGTGAATGTGATATGAGAAACATTTTCCCTATTTGGATGTTCATTGGGATGAGCATGAGATGAGGTTCATTTATAAATACATATTGACAATCAATAGTGAACCATATAACAAGATTGCATCATCAAGAAATGGTTTGAAAATAGATGCTAGAAATATAGATCCAAGAAGCACTGAGTGTAGATTGTAGAATAGGATAGTTTGATGTGTGAGAAGAAAATGTTAGAAATATGTGTCATGAAGAAGAGTGTGAAATGTGTAGTGTGTGAATTTCATCAATGTAATATTCCCTCAATAATTAAGTGTGATACTTAGCACAAGAGTGCGTCGTAGGGTAGTGATGATACAATATGTATATACATTTTTGTAAGGATTCTTATAAAGAAGAAGTATGAAGCACATAACATAATTTTAGATATGTGATGATGTTAAGAGAGAATAATAATATTTATGCCCCCAAGTGTATGATGTAGAGAAAAATAAAGTTAAACTATTTAATATATCATCATCGTCATCGTTTAAGCCAAATGGAGAAGTGTCGAAAACCTTGTAATTAATAGTATGCATCTTATCAGATAAATAGCCATTGTGGCATAAATTTTGCATGTACATTACATATTATTCATAAGTGAAAGATGGTTGTGGGCAACCATGTGCATCTCAATGAGTAATATTTTTTGTATAGCTCAGAAACGAATCATTACAAATAGAAGCATAGTTGAAGGTCATGGGAAATCTGATATCATTATATGATTATGATCTGAAGTTCCACCAATGTAGTCAATCTAAGACTGCTCAAGAGTATATGGAGAAGTGTTATAATTGCGTGCACAAATGACTAACAGATGGAAGACATGGATGCCATAAATAGTAGTGATCTGAAGATATCCATGATAGATGTGAGGATAATGAGGTGGAGGGAGGATATTTAAAATTACAAATTTGAGTTGAGCCAAGCCATCATGCATGTAAATAGTGTCAAAGCAAGTGGGATCAAATGGAATGTGTGGCCAATAAGCTTTATGTATGAAAATAGTGAATGCAAAATTACGTAATGTTAAGTTAGATGAAGACGAGGCCATGGATATGACATCCAATGTATGGAAATAACCCTAAAGAAAGTATCCTATAATTAGTTCAAGAAGGGGGTTTATTGAATTGATATTTACAAATGCCAATAGAAGTAAAAGTATCATTGAAGTAGGACTCGTCTATCTCTAAAGGAGTAAAGTTAAGATTGTGCAATGTTTTGTCATTAAGTTCCACGACATCAACCTCATTGTCAGAAACATTAGTGCTGACATTTTAATTTTGAATAGTTGTATCGAGGATATTTTTAGGAGCGAAGCTTTGATGTAGGAGAGAGAGTATTCTCAATAGGTAGAATAATGGTAACTATGGGAGTAGATAAAGTGGGTGGAATGATATCAATAGTATGGGTTATCCAACGGATGGTACACTTGTAGAATTGGAAGAATATTTTGGTACACTATATTATCCAATATCACAAATACCAATATTGCTATATAGAATAGCCTGAGATGGAGGAGTGGACATAGCATTAATAGGGTCTATGTAGAATTTTTTAATGAATTTGGGTCAGTAGCAATGGTATGTTCATAGCCATCAAGTAAGAATTTAACGCATCGATGAACTATAGAAGGGACAACATGCATTACGTGAATCCATGGTCTACCCAAAAAAATATTAAACATAAATGATGGATTTATAATGAGGAATACCGTAGGAATGATCTTAGTTAGATATTTTATAGGTAAACTAATAGTACCAAGACATGAGCGAGTGGTGGAATCATAACCACAAATAATAGTAGAAGTTTTAGTAATTAGATTATCAGTAATTCCAATTTTCATGAGAAGTGAGTGAGCACATATAGTTATAGTAGATCCATTTTCAATGAGTACACGCTTGATACAAATGGTACCAATGGTAGCGGTGATAAGCAGATTTACAAATGGATTGTCAATAGTAGAGGGTGGACTATCCTCATAAATAAATGTATAAAATGTCATAGATTTTAGAGAGATTGAATGGGATCTATTAAGGACACCGGTGATTTATTACTTTCAATGTGAATAGAGTGAAAGGAGAACTCAAATGTTTGACGATAATCGAGTGCACTACATAGTAAATCATAAAGAGATATTTTTGCCGGTGTATTCTTAACTGTTTCTATGATGTCATAACCATTAGAGGTTGTGGTAGGAGCTGCTGATGTGATATTTTTTGGGATAAAAATAGGTTGAGCCATAGGAGGATGAGTGTGGTGAGTGTTGACTACATTGATAGTAAGATCAACCATATGAGTAATGAAGTGAGGAGGTTGTTGAGTACAAACTTGCATAAAATCAGCATCAGTGGTAACCATGCCATAAATCTTAGTTGGGGTGAAAGAATGGTAAGTAGATTGATCCATGAATTTAGAAGGATGAAGATTGCAATGCATTGTTTTAAGGTAGTGTTTGAGCGATTGGGTTCAACAAATGATTTTAAAAAAATAGGAATTTGTAAAGCCCTACTATTACAAAGTCATGTATGATAAAGAAATGCTAAAGTACATATTTGACACAAGAAATAAGATAGATAAATAGTAAAGCCTAAGTTAAGGAGAGGTAAAATAATGACTTATATAATTCACACTATCCATTGGAACTAATCTATACTGGAAAACTGATTAACATGAAGGGTAGATCGTCATAATTAAACACAATGAAATTTTGAACTATCGATAAACATTGACTATATGGTGCGTGTAGTGGGATGAGCATTCCTAACCACTAGAGATCCCTACTAGGAATTTGTGACTATGAAAAATCTTAGAACATGGTTTTTCTAGTGTCGCAACACGATCGCTAGTATTCATTCTTATTCTCCTATATGTTAGATTATGATTGCACAATTTTCTTGTAACTTGCAAAACCCTTAAACTACATCAAATCCCAAAAGAAAAGATGCAACATTGGGATTTGGAATAACCTTGATGACAGCACCCGACTCGGTGACCTTATGATCGCGTGTTGCACTACATCTCGAGACTCCATGTAGTTCTTGTGTGTGTGATAGAATCATGCCTTAAGAAGTGCTTGTACAAGTGCACATGATAGTACCAATGTAAATATATGTGTGCATGGAATAATGAACTAACACTTCCTATGAAGTGTATGTAGAAAATAGAGTCCCTTTTCCCTTGAATGAGTGCTATATGGATGCATTAGATGTTTTTTGATGCCTATGGATACAACCTTAAGCGATGATAATATATGCTTACAACTTCATACTTTATTTTTGTCACATAGCTTTGGATTTATATGATTCCTTAGTTGAATTTCCTAACCGATAACTAAAATGCCGAGCCATATGAAAATAATATGCCCAAAAGATTAAAGAGACCAAAAAGAAGTGAGTAAGATATAAAAGGTTCAAGAGCACCCAGATGGGATGAGGGAACATGGGCGCTAACATCACGGTTCATCGCTGTGTCCAAAGTCATAAAATATAAGCAAGTGAAATATTGACTAGGTTTTAGGATGTACAAGATAAGAAAGAAGACTAGAAACAAAGAAAAGAGGCCAAAGATAGATGTCAATTACTAGTTTTCTTATTTAGGAATCATATGAATGCAAGTATGCTTTTAGGACCTCAAAATGTACCCAAGTTCATAATTTAATGTCTACAATCTGTACATATATTCCTATTGTTTTACAAGATATTAGCATGTCCTATATAAATTTAAAAAAAAAAACTTTGCATGCAATATTTTTATCCCTTTAAGAATTACAAATAAAACTATATTTTTCACTCCTCCCCTTCAAACACCCTAACAACAATTTAACAAAACATATATTTAATTGAAATATAAAACTCCAACCAACTTTACATTATTATCCTCTCTAATGTAATTTCCAACTCGTGTGAACTTTCTAGTCTATATAGTCTTTACCCTATTTAAAACTTCGTCCCCATACGCATATATACCACTTATTTTTTGGGAAAATTAAAAGTAGAGAAAATATTTTGAAATAATCTATAAGATAAATTTAAAAGTTTGGTCATTTCTTTTCCCAATACATTTTTTTCAAAATTTCTTTTCTTTTTGAAATATATAACTTTGAGAGAAGATTTTGGTGTATCTATGGACCCTAACACGAAAAATTCAAAACTCTTTTGTCCTTACACAAGAAAAATTCCCATCCATCTTCTTTATTGGCCTATTAGCATACCCATTGCGCACTTCAAGTATACTTGCTAATAGATGCAACCACCACTTTTTCTTTTCCTCTAGCGTGATGAAAATTAATTGGTACAAATAATTATATACATGATGGTCTATACTCACTCGGGTAGTTTGGAATCAATATACACCTTTCTTTACACATTTCTATGAGTAGATTAGTTAATTTGTTTAGAAAAATAGTGTGTGATAGTATGTTTTTTTTTTTCCTTAAAATAGTGTCTCATTGTAATATATTTTGAAATAAATAGTGTGTTTTGGCCATCGAATAACATTTCCATCCCATCCAATCGGTTCAAAATTTCCAAAAAGTATGAAATCTAAATTACCCTTAAACATAGTCAATAAGTATATATTCAATAACACATCCAAAGTGTACATTATTGTTTAAAATGTCAAAATATGGGCAAGTTAACTAGTTCTATAAATAATATTATGAAAATGTGAAGCTATGACTGTAATAACTATTAAGGATTTATGATCATAGTCCCATATTCCTTCTTGAATAGATTCCAACATGAAGTTCTCGTTACATCTAGAACCAATCCCCATCTTCAAGGATGCATGTGTATGGCATTTTAATAATAAAAGGAAAGAAATTTAGTGGAGTAGAAGGAAAACATGAACTCATTTATGTCTTTCATTATTACTATGACGTGCACAGGGTGGATGTTAATTCCTATGAATTATTTTCTTTCTATGAGATCGCACTTTGCAAACCATTGCATGAAACACATAAGTGGACATTGGTATTACCAAAAGGCATAGTGGGAAGAGATTAAAAATTATTATTTTCCTTTTAGAGAGTTCTACTTTCCAAGATGGAACTATTATTTGATTAAAATATTAGTCATAGTGACCCAACATGATAATGACCTATGGAAATTAAAGTAAAATGGAAAATGTATCCCACATGCACCAATCTAGCAATACATCAATTGATGAACTAGACATGTTAGGATTTAAAGACTTCAACAATAACCATGATTGATAAATGCATGGTATCTTTTTTGACATGTAAAGTAAAAATCCTAAATGCATAGATAAATCATGCATAAAGAATAATCTTCTCTTTTTTCTTCCTTGCCTTTGGACCAATTTCCTTTCTTATATATTCAGAGAAACAAATTTCCTACATAATCGTTATTTTAATTTTTTTCATAACATGATAAGTTCCAGACATAAAGATGATTTTTCAAGATATATTTGGTACAAGAAAATCATATATAATTGCTTTCATAAGAAGCGTATTGAAAATACTTAATGGAAAATTCGTGTCTTATGTTCTCCTACTAGCTTCAATAGGTACTAATAAATTTAACATAAACACATATACTATACAAGTTGGTTTCAAACACCCATTCAAGAAAACAATTCTCTCGAATACATTATGTAGTCCACTTTTACAAGAGTGTGTGAATAACATATAATAATTTTTCATTGACCATAACTTCTAGATGTAAAGATGATTTTTCAAGACATAATTGGTACAAGAAAATCCTACATAGTTGGTTGCATATGAAGTGTGTTGAAAATAATCAATAGAATAATCATGTCTTATGTCTCGCTACTAGCTTCAATATGTACTAATACATTTAACATAAACACATCTACTATACAAGTTGGTTTCAAACTCCCTATCAAGAAAATAATGCTCTTGAATATAGGATGTGGTCCACTTTTACAAGAGTGTGTGAATAACATATAAATTGTAAGTTGCGAAGGAATTCCCTAACAATAATAATGAATATTCTAGAGGCTACTAGATTATATTTTTGGGTGAATTTTGTCAACTTATTTTAGTTCACAACATACCACATTATGTAGGTAATTCATTTGGTCACACACTTTCATTACCTTGGATACTAATTTTTGTAAACAAAAATGGAATCCAAAAAAATTGGAACTTATTAACCAACATCATAAATGAAAACCCAACAATAGATGATTGGAATCTTATGATGCCATGTATAAAATATTTCATCTATACATTAGAATAGGAAAGTGATACATGAGTAAAACATGTTTACGCAACAAAGGAATTAATTAACTTGGACAATAAAAAATGATAAAAGTGTTGCACCTTGCAGTTAAAATAAAGAAAGAGAACCAATACAAAGACAAATTGCTATTGGACCTCAATGACACTAATCAAGGCTATATTTCTCTTATATAAAGGAGAAGAGATTATGTTGACATAAAATTTATGGTTCTAATTTGGATTAGTTAGTGGGGTGTTGCTGAAATTTGAGGAAATTTTATAGGCTACAATCCATAATCAAAGCCCCTTGACATGTTGTCCTTTGTTCATGTTGAATTCAAAAAATACTACCGCCGCATCAAACATTCTCTAACCAATTTGTTTTCCACTACCTCTTGTCACATATGGAAATCTTGTCAAATGAAACTAAAAATGCCCTAGCCCTCACTATTTATAAATAACAAGATATGACACTTAATATGGAGGCAATAAACATCGCAAATCTTAACCACCAAAGATTGGAATTCTATTCAATGGAAAGAGGTTTGATATGTTGATTTACACATCTTGTTTGCATTTACTTGTGAGCATTACAAAAGAGTTAGGTGCACAAAGATGATCCTATTATTTGGAAAGACTTTAATATTATTTTAAATGATAATAGCATGTCCTATATAAATTCAAAAACATCCTTTGGATGTAAAATATGTCACTTCAAGACTCTATTAAAAACTACATTGTTCACTCCTCCCATTCACACATGTTGTTTTTTTTTCAAAACATAGATTTGATCGCAATATACAAGTCCTAAAAACTTACATGGTTATCATCTATAACATAGTTTGCATCTCATGTGTTATTTCTATTCTAAATACTCTCGTACACAATTTAAAGAAATTGTCCTCATGCCCGTATATCCCTTTGCTTTTGGTGAACATTACAAGTACAAAGCAAATATGTGGAATAAATATATAAGTGATATCTAAAGGTTTATGTGCTTCTATTCCCAATACACATGCTTGTCAAAATTTATTTCTCATTGGAAGAAACAAATTTGAAGAGAAAGTTTTGTGTATACATGGAAAAAAACAAGAAAAAAAAAAAAACGTTTGTCCTTCCCGAGACAAATTACCACACATCTTCTTTTTCATCCTAGTAACATACCCATTTCACACTTGTGTGCACTTGCTAGTAGATATAACCATCACTATTTTCTTTTCCTTTAGAGTGATAAACAATAATTGGCTCAAACAATTGGAAACATGAGTGTCCACATTCATTGAAGTTGTTTGGAATCAATCTATACCATCATTTACACATTTATATGAGAAAATTAGTTACTTTGCTCATAAAAATAGTGTACGACGGTATGTTTTTAAATAAAAACAATTTCGTTGTAATATTTGTTGTTCAAATAATTGGTGTGTTTTGTCCTTCCAAAAATTAGAAAACCAAAATTCCATTAAAACAAAATCAATAAATAAATATTAAATGACACATATGAAGTGTACACTAATATTTGAAATGTCAAACGATGGGTGGTTTGACTTGATCTATAAATACTCGTATGAAAATGGGAAGCTATGACTACACTAAATCTTAAGCATATATGACCATAGTCATTGAGCAGAGTTTTAAGCTAGTAACTTTATACCATGTCAACTTGAATTGTAGAAATGTGGTCAAAGAATATTTAGTTCAGAAATGGATTGTGCTTCAACTAGGATGTTTTTCAAAAATATATCAAAAATGTTATCATCCGCTTCTTTTGTTTCTTCATAGTAAAAATACAAGTTTTAATTATGAGACTTAAACAAATATTATAATGGTCATGGCATATTTTCTATATATTCAATTTCATATATGAATGATCCCATTTTATATTTAAATATTTTTGAGAAAGTTTTTACCCATGATCATGATAAAAACCCAACCCATAATTTAAAATTTAACATTTATTTATTCATATCAAATCATTATTTTGCGATGGTATTCTATAAATTTTTCAATAATAATAATAATAATAATAATATTAAGAGTGATAAAATTTTAACAATTTAGAAAGGAAACAACTTAAAAAAGTTACAAGTATTTTAGAGTTAAAAACATGAACAAACATGTAAACAACGTCAAATTTAAATGTTGTCATTACTTGTCCCAACATGTGACATAAAATATTCCCAGGCCCCATTCGTGGTCGGAAGACACGAGTACGAGTTCGGGGATTTTTTTTCTCTCCCTACGACAAGACTTAAATAATACTTTCCTACTTTTTGATTGATTCCAAACTACTTTTAGTCAGACTCATAGTCCGTAGTCATATGCATCTGCTTTTGCACCATCTCGTATCATGTGCAATCCATGCACTTGCACTTGCATTTGCATTTGCATTTGCAGTTGCATCTTCATCTCCATCCTTTGCCTTGCATTTCTTGTGCTTTGGAGCTTTTCTTCAATTATGACAAAATCTGAGATGAAACCCATAAAGTGGGAATTATCTGCAATTGAAGAATATTGATTATGATCTAATGCTGATTTGGATGATACAAAAACAAATGTTTATAGTTAAATCTTGAAGAATATTCGCATGGCTACTATTCAAAATTTGATAGTGTGGAAAGTTGTACGTATTACAAATGGAAATGGAGAATTTTTAGTATAAAAATTAGTTAAATCACACAAGCTTATTTATATGGAAACAATATCAATGTCTAATTTCATAATTTCCATTGATCAAGTGAAATACTTACATTTAATAATGTACATATTATTAGGAATAATTTGTGAGGCGGAATCCAGAGGAGAGAGAATAGAGATTGATATCTCTTATTATTCTATTGAACAAAGAACCCACGTAAATTATTTATAGGTTCGGGAATAAACAAGACTCCTCTCTACATGGATAGAGGAGTTGCAAATAAGAAGGAGAGAAGAATAGAATAGAGAGAGCAAGCTAGTCTAATAATAAAAAATAAGTACGTAGACTATGCTAACATTCCCCCCTTATTACATTATTCTTGCAAATGTGACCCCTAAAAAGTTCAAATTTCACATTACCAAGAGATTTTGTGAGAATGTCGGCTACCTGTGCTTCCATGGGACAATACTGAAGCTAAATGTGATGGTTCAAGACGTGCTCTCAAATGAAATGGCAGTGAATTTTAGTATGTTTTGTTCATTCATGAAAGACTGGATTCTGCACGAGCTTCAACAAACTCTGATTGTCGCAATAGAGAATAGGTGACTATTTTTAAGGAATTCCGAGGTCATCCAAAATGTGACGTAACCATATCGCTTCGCACATAGCTCCTGTGCGGCACGATATTCTGCCTTTGTGGATGAGATAGAAACAACATTCTACTTCTTGCTTATCCATGAGATAGGTCCAGATCCGAGATGAAATATGTATCATGTCATTGACTTCTTGTCATCAACAGTGAGATCTGGTGTGGTCTCGAGACGATGTATCCCTATAAGAAGAATTGATCATTCTTCTTACATTCCAGACCATAGTTAGTTGTTCCTCAGAAATATCTCAAAACATGTTTTGTTGCATTCCATTGACATTTCTTCAGCTCCTGAATGAACCTAGAAAGATATTGACAAACATAGCAGAGATCTGGTCTGGTATATGTCAAATAGATGAGCCCTTCAACAAATTGCTTGTAGAGAGTAGCATCTACTTGAGGTGAGTCCTAGAATCTTGAAAGTTGTAAGCCTTTTTCCATGGGAGTGGATATAGGTTTACAATCGGACATTCTATACTTTTCTAGGAGTGTTTTGGCGTATTTTGTGTTGGAGAAAAAAATGGGATGCTCCTTTTGCCATATCTCCAAGCCAAGATAGTAATGTAGTAGCCCTAAATATGTCATGTCGAAGGTTCTTTTGAGATCATTCTTCACAATATCAACCTGATCTTTTGAACTTCCAGTGATCACAAGATCATCCACATACACAACAAGAATGACTATTTCCTTTCCTACCTTCTTTATATACAAATTAGAATCTGAGGTGCTACGAGTGAACCCATGTTGCAAAAGGTGATTGTTGATATCGATATACCATGCCCTTTGAGCTTGTTTAAGTACATAAAGTGATTTGATGAGATGACATACCTTTTAGGATGCTTTTCATAAAAAAATCCTTCTTGAGGTTGGGTCATGTATACTTCTTTCGAGATCACGGTTTAGGAAAGCACTCTTGACATCCATCTACCGCAGTGTCCATCCTTTCTATGTTGCAAGTGTGGAAACTACTCGATGGCCTTCATCTTCACGGTGGGTGCAAAGGTTTCTTCATAGTTGATACCCTCTTTCTCGAGCATATCCTTTCGCTACAAGTCATGCTTTATGTTTGTCGATGGATCCATTTGCCTTATATTTTGTCTTGAAAACCCATTTACAGCCTATGGGTTTCTTTCCGTAGTGCAGATCGATAAATTCCCATGTCTCGATTTTTATTGAGTGAGTGAATTTCTAAATCCATGGCTTCCTTCCACCGAGGTTGGTGAGTGCTTCATGAACATTTTCTACCTCGAGCTATTAATCAGTGAACTCATGAGTGTAAAATTTACCTTATTTCTTGTTTGACTCCTTGTTTTGACTCCGGATGATGTATCTGGGAGTTAGTGCAAATGTGAGTCCTTGATGGCGCTTTGTACCCACTTCGGACGAGAACTGGGTTGCTTTTAAGAAGAACTGTGTTGGTTCCATGTGAATTGATCTGGACTCACATTCTCCAGTTCTCCAAGGTCAACAAATAGCTCTCCCGACAGCATTTGTTTTCCCGAGTAGTCTCCTTTGGCTCATCATCTGATTCGGAGACTAGTTGGTGAGAGGTGGTTGGAAGTGAATATTTTGTTGATACTATTGAGTCAAATGATGAATTGTCACAAACCACATCACAACTCTCATATATTTTCTTTGTCTCAGGATCCATGAGACAATATGCCTTTAATGTAGTGCTATAGCCAAGTAGGATGCATGCGAGTGACTTTGGCTTAACCTTCTTTCCTTTTCGAGTGGGACATGCATTTATGCTATGCAACCATATACTCGTAAATGAGAAATTGATGACTTTCTACCACTCCATACCTCTTATGGCATTTTATTTTGTAGAATCTTTGTTGGTGCCTTGTTGAGAAGATATACATCTTTCTCGTATTTCTTTAGCCCAATAGCATTCCTATAGCTTTACTATTGTTAGCATGCAATGAGCCATCTCCATCACTGTATGATTGCGACACTCAACAATGCCATTCTATAGGGCGTGTACGGACCAATCAGTTACAGTTTATGCCTTGTTTGTTCAAGAATGCCAAGAACTTGTTTGATGTGAATTCCCCATCGATCTGAGTGAAGTAGAAGAAGTGGTTGTCCGGTCTCTTTCACAACACGATGATAGAAGTTCTAGAAGTGTTGAAGAGCCTCACTTTTCTTCTTCAAGAAAAACACCCACATCTTGTGGGAGTGGTCATCCACGAACAATTGAAAGTACTTGTATCCTAAAAACAAAGTAGGAAGAGGGCCATTCAGATCGGTATGAACTACCTCCAGATGCTTCTTGGCATGGAAGGTGCTTGACTGAAATGGATCCCTTTGTTTTTTTCCTACAAGACATCTAGGGTAAATAGGCAAGGAACTAGATAATTTGGGTAGTCCATGAACCATTGCTTTTGAACTCATTTGATGCAATGAACTAGCTGACAAGTGTCCATATCTAAAATGCCAAAGGGCAGTAGATTGTACTGTTGATGCAGATAAAGCAATTACGTGAAGATGAAACAATATCTAAAGTAAATAATTTATCTTTTACAAATGCTTTAGCAAGAACCATACCTTTTCTAGAGATTAAGCATGACTTAATGCCATTTTGGACAAGAAATTCTACCTTAAGGTGATGATTTAACAGTTGAATAACTGACAAGAGGTTGCTAGTAAAGCTAGGAACATATAGTACCTTTGTAAGTGTACATTTTCGTGGTCCCAAAGGAATGGTGACCTTTCCTATTCCTTTTGCAATGTACTCTTTTTCATCCGCTATCCGAACTCCATCTCTAATTGGTTATTCATGTAGTGAATCAAACACTTCTTGTCACGACATATGCTTGCTTGCACGTGAGTCTATGAACCAGGACTATCTTCATGGGTGAGAAGTTTGCGAGATGAGTACGAGGTTCTTACCACAATGTGCTCCTTCCGATGTTCCCTCATCAAATTCGTCATCTTCTTGGGCTGCGAGATGTCCCCTTCCGATTTCTTCAAAGTGGGGACGTTGTTTGACTTTTGAAAATCTTCGTGCCCTGATGTGCTTGTTTGAATTGAAGACCCTTGTTTGAGTGCTATTGTAGCAGCAATGATTAGTCTCGTGAGTGTTGGTTCTACAAATGTGACACCATTTCTTTGACTTTTGATATTTCTATTGTTGTTTTGGTTGCACTTGATTTGGCTTCTCTAGTGGACCCTTCTGATTATTCTGGCAATGGTATGGCTTTGAGAACATGGCTTTATCCTTACACTCCTCATGGGATGAAGTGATGGCCTCTTCCTACTGCAGAAAATTCACAAGCTCTTTGAATGTCATTGTTTGTTTAGACAAATTTAGTGTCGTAACAAACACTTAGAATTGAGAAGGGAGTGCTCTCAAGGTGATTGCGATGAGAAGTTTATCGACCACTGTTTCACCGAGTGCTAATAACTCTGATATCAACTCAACCACATGACGTAAGAAATCCTCCACTTTCTCATCTAACCCCATAGAGAGGGTATGCTACTTTGATTGAATATGAAAAATCTTCGCCCGATTTTTGGCTTCATAAATTATTGCTAGCTTGTCCTAGGCCTCCTTTGGTTTGTCCACATTTCAAACATACGTTTGCACATTGTCACTAATACTGAGCATTATCAACATCAAGGATTTTGCACTAGCCATCTCATACTTTATCAATTCATCAGGGGCTATGGGAGCGGGCACAGACCCTGTGACAATGCTCCATAATCCTTCAAACAAAAGGAATGTCCTCATTTTTGTTTTCGGGGACGCAAAATTGGTCCCTTTGAGCAATCGAGCATCGAAAAGAAGTAACTTCGGAAAATACATCGTAATAATAAAATATTTATTTATTTATTTCAAGAGTTATTACAACTTTGACTCACTGATGAGAATAAGCTGGCTCGTAGATTCTCGTAATATTCACTTGTAGTGAGATGACGACACTTTGTGGGGCGTTATTCTTTGTCTTCATATTCGGCATCGTATCTGGCCTCTAATTCTTCCCGTACTCACTTTTCTCTTGGCAGTTGACGTCGAAAACGAAATATTCAAGAAGTCCTTCTCAAACTAGCTTGTCGAAGGCTAGATTGCAGTGTTTTGAAGTTTGTTGAGAAATGCAAAGTAGAACCCAGAGCCCTCTAGGGCTTCTTCTGTGTTCTCTAGCTTGCGAGTTGATGTTTCAGCTTTTCATTGTGGCATCCATGTTATTGATGCGAAAATTTAATGCACACTTGCAGAAATTGAAATGCATTTGCATAAACTAAATCACACATGTAGAAATTTAAAGGAACACTTGCATAAATTGAAATTGCTGAATTGAAAATATAGGAAAGAGGAAATGACACCTGTAGGTTCACAAAAGAAATTACATAACATTAAAAATAAAAATTTACAACAAAAGGAAAGCTACGAAATAAAGAAATAAATATTAATACATTGATCCATCTTCCTTGGAATGAGTGGCCATCTCATTCCTTGGAAGATGATTTTATTCTTTTTTTAATTTAGAACTTGCATAGAAGAACTTTATTTCCAAAGGTTGGAAAGAAAGAACAGATCTTGACTAATTGGGGAAAAGAATTACATATATAAGTGCGAAGGTTGCATTTATAGTTTATGCATCCAACCAACTCCTTATTTTAGGAAATATAATCTGATATTATCTTAATTCCAATCCTAACAACTAAGATCTCCATCTCCACAAAATATGGAGAGAGATAGATTATTAGAGTCAAAGTCTCATCTCACTTATTTTAGGAAGATTTGCTCTCAAATCTTCTCCTTGCTTTTCGGTAACAAGAATCATAATGATTTTATTCCCCTACATTATTGGGAGGATTTTCCTCAAAATATGATTTGGACCAAATACCTTTCTTGGATTTTCCATTTGACTTTGTTGTTTTTTATTGTAGAACTTTTGATGCTTGTAAAATATTTTTTTCCTAAGACTACAACTCACTAAAAGTTAGATCTTTCTTCATTGGTAAAACTTGTGGAAAATATGAATTATTTTTTTGTTAAACACATTGTTATGAACAAAAATCTCTCTCATGTTTTCTGTTTGAATTTTATATTCCTATTTATGAAACTTTTAGTGTTTATCGATACACTTTTCCTCAGATCTTGCACTCACTTGAAAGTTAGATCTCTTCACTGGTAAAACTGTAGCAAATCAGAATGAGGTTTTTGTTAAAAATATTGCTATGAACAAAAACATCTATCATATTTTCCAATTGACTTTTATATTTCTGTTTAAGGAACTTTTAGTCCTCATCGACACACTTTTCCTCGATCGTAGCTCACTAAAAGTTAGATCTCTCTTCATTGGTAAAACATGTAGAAAATCTAAATGTGGTTTTTGTTTAACACATTGATATGAATAAAAATATCTCTCATATTTTCCATTTAAATTTTATGTTTCTATTTATGAAACTTTTAGTGCTTATCCGATTCACTTTTCCTCGAACTGCAGCTCACTAAAAGTTAGATCTCTCTTCATTCGTAAAACTTGTAACAAATCTAAATGAGGTTTTGTTAAACACATTGTTATTAACAAAAACCTCTCTCAGATTTATAATTAGATTATCTAATTTTTCACAATCCCTCAAAACTATCATTTAGTTGATGTAAGTTCCGAACTAAAGTTGTCCATTCCTTTTATGCAAGATTCAGAACTAAATCTACAAGTTCCGAAAATAAATCTGAATTTTCCATGAATTTAAAGTTCCGTAACTAACTTTCATTCGATTGATAAAAGTTATGTACCTAAATCTACGAGTTCCGAACTAAACCCGTGAGTTCGGAACTAATTTTGTGAGTTCTGGAACTAATTTTGTGAGTTTCGGAACTAACTATATGAATTTCGAGCTAACTCGTGAGTTCCATAGCTAACTTAAAACAACTACAACTTTTGCATGCAACCTCGATTGAAATGATTCTTGTTTTGAATTTGCATAATTTTTCAATAGGAATCTGAATATGAAATCAGATTTGAGTTTAAATGTATTATTCATGATCAGTTCCACTTTTCCCAATACTAACATTATCTTTCATTTATGTCATGCATAGACAATACTACCGTGGATCTCCTTTATCTCCTTCTCGTTGCTTTTGATTTCTTTCTTTTACAACAAGTTCTTGTGTGGATCTCTTTTGCTACTTTTCATTTATTTCTTTTACATTAGGTTCTTGTGTGGATCTCCTTTTTTAATTTTGATTTTTTTCTTTTACGAAAGGTTCTTATGTGGATCTCCTTCTGCTGCTTTTGATTTTCTTTCTTTTACAATGATTCTGTGTGGATATCCTTCTATTGTGTCGATATTTAAAATCAAAATGTAGAGTTCATGCTTCTCCTTCTCTCCCACACCTAAACTCATGTATGTCCTCATGCATGTTTTTTATTTATGGCTTCCCATAAATTAGATTCAAAAAGTTTGATTGCAAAGAGATGCACATGTTTTTCATATAAGTAGGGAAAATATGAATTTTATCTTACCTTCCTTGGAAATATTTAAAATTGGATCTAGATATAAAAAAAAAAACTTACAAGAAAGCTTAAAAATAAAATAGTAGAACAAAATAACTTGATCATACCTCTAGTTGACTTTATCATCCTATTGTAAACATGGTCAAATAGTGCCGAGAAGAATGCCGCCAGGTAACAATTGATTTCCTTTGAAGATGAGCCGCCTCCTTTTTTCTTTGATTGGCCAGCAAGCTGGTTTTCCAACCAAATTTTTATTTTTATTTTTGTCTTTGATTGGCCAACAAGTTGGTTTTTCAATCAAATATTTTTTACTTTTTTAATTTTTATTTTTATTTTTGATTGGCCAACAAGCTGGTTTTCTAATCAAATAATTTTTATTTTTTATTTTTTTTGCCTTTGATTGGCCAATAAGTTGGTTTTCCAATCAAAGCTTTTTTATTTTTGATTTTTTAATTTTAAATTTATTTTTTATTTTTTGCTGAAATAATAGCATGAGAAGGATTAGAGAAAAGGATCAGACTATATTAATCGAAGTACAACTTGTGTAATATAGGAAGAAATGTTTTAGATCTCATAAAAACTTTTTTACATACTTCGTAACTCCAAGAAGATTCCCAAAATCGTGTAGAAATATTTTAGGTCTTCAAAGCCCAACTTGAATTTTGCAATATAAGAATCACCATAGTAATCTTCAAAGCCCGGAATTGTGATCTTAGGAGATGGAGAGTTGTTAAAAGAGAAAGTAAAGGTATTCATGGGTCCCTCCAAAATATGCATGCTCCTTGGTTCATCTTGTTGGTGTTACAAAATCTGCATGCGATATCAAAAATAACTCTAGAAATTCTTATAGATATAGTTCTCAGATATTACTACGAAAAAATTTCTTTCCTTGATATTCATAATAAGTAATTCTTAACTTTATACAAGCATATACAAAAATGAAGAAATTGAAAGACATGAAAACAAATTTTTGTAATGGATCGGTTCAGGATTGAATTTTATAATGGAATGAAAAATTGCTTTGGATGGGTGGATTTATCATGAGTGGGTTTTTTTTTTTACTCTAATGAAATCCCTAAATATGGATGGAGTTAATTAAAAATGCTACCCCTTCAATATTACAAACTAGATAACCTAGTTTTTTACTAAGGTTATGTGTAAAAAGATCACTAAGCTATTAGTTGATACAAGGTGAAATGGTGGTGGTTATAAAAAATGACATATAATATTTCATCAACTGGATCTACTTGCAGATTCAATATCATATTAAACCATTTCCAAATCTGAATTGTTTGTTCATACCATTATACATCATGATCAAACATCATAATCATTGTGTTATAAAAATAGTTTGTGGGGAAATAAATATTTACAATCAAATCTTCCTAATTACATAAATGAAATTTTAATCTACTTTCAAGAAATAAAAGTATAAAGAAACTACTTACCAAATTCTTCTTGTCACGAGAATTGCTAAAAGGTATTCTCTCTGTCACTAGAATATTCTCTTAGAGAACTTTGAATCTCCTAATAACACCGTGTCCCCTTAAAAGCTCCAAAATGATGAGGGTCGTCAATCCCCGCCATTAATAATGTCAATCTAAAGATGGTGTCCGAAGGTCATATGCATTAAGAGAAGAAAATCCTGAAAGCAGCTACCTTAAACACAATCCAAACTTGCATAAATTGAAAGCACACATGCGGAAATTTAATTCACACTTGCGTAAACTGAAACATACATGCATAAAATAAATCACACATGCAGAAATTTAAAGGAACACTTGCATAAATTGAAATTGCTAAATTTAAAATAAAGGAAAGAGGAAAAGACACTGCAAGTTCACAAAAGAAATTACATAACATAAAAAAATAAAAATTTACAACGAAAGGAAAACTATGGAAATAAGGAAATAAAAATTAACACATTGATCCATCTTCCTTGTAATGAGTGGCCAACTCATTCATTGGAAGATGATATAGTTCATATTTTTAATTCAGAACTTATGAGAAGAACTTTACTTCCAAAAATTGGAAAGAAAGGATAGATCTTGATTACTTGGGGAAAAGAATTACATATCTAAGTGCAGAAGGTTACATTTATAATTTATGCATTCAACCAACTCATTAGTTTAGGAAATACAATATGATCTTATCTTCATTCCAATCCTAACAACTAAGATCTCCATCTCCACAAAATATGGAGAGATATAGATTATTGGAGTTAAAGTCTCATGTCACTTATTTTAGAAATATTTTCTTTCAAATCTTCTCCTTGCTTTTGGTAAAAGGAATCATAATAATTTTATTCCTCTATTATTAGAAGGAGGATTTTCCTCAAAATATGATTTTGACCAAATACATTTCTCGGATTTTCTATTTGACTTTGTTGTTTTTTATCGTACAACTTTTGACACTTGTCTAATATATTTTTTTCTCGGACTACTGACTCACTAAAAGTTAGATCTTTCCTCATTGGTAAAACCTATAGCAAAGTTGAATGAAGTTTTTGTTAAACACATTGCTATGAATAAAAATATCTCTCATATTTTCCATTTGACTTTTATGTCTCTATTTATGGAACTTTTAGTGCTCGTCGATACACTTTTCCTCGATTCATGACTCATTAAAATTTGGATCTCTTCATTGGTAAAACTGTAGTAAATCAGAATGATGTTTTTGTTAAACACATTGCTATGAAAAAAACCTCTCTCATATTTTCCAATTGACTTTTATGTTTCTATTTATGGAACTTTTAGTGCTCGTCTGATACACTTTTTCTCAGACTATAGTTCACTTAAAGTTAGATCTCTCTTCATTGGTAAACCTTGTAGAAAATCTGAATGTGGTTTTTGTTAAACACATAGATATGAATAAAAACCTCTCTCATATTTTCCATTTGATTTTTCTATTTCTATTTATGGAACTTTTAGTGCTCGTCTGATTCACTTTTCCTCGGACTGCAGCTCACTAAAGGTTATATCTCTCTTCATTCATAAAAATTGTAGCAAATCTAAATGAGGTTTTGATAAACACATTGTTATGAATAAAAACATCTATCATATTTCCAATTAGATTCTCTAATTTTTCACAATTCCTATAAAAGTGTCATTTCGTTGATGCAAGTTCCGTAACTAAAACTTTCATTCCTTTTATGCAAGGTCCATAACTAAATCAGTAAGTTCTGGAACTAAATCTTATTTTTCAACGAATTTGAAGTTCCAAAAATAACTTTCATTCAATTGATACAAGTTCTAGAACTAATTTTGTGAGTTCAGAACTAAACTGCGAGTTCAGAACTAACTCTATGAGTTCCTGAGCTAACTTAAACTAACTACAACTTTTTCATGCAACCACAAATTGAAATGATTCTTGTTTTGAACTTGCATAATTTTTCAAGAGGAATCTGAATATAAATTATATTTGAGTTTAAATGTATTATTCATGATCATTCGACTTTTCCCAATACTAGCATTATCTTTTCTTTATGTCCTGCATACACAAGACATGTTTTTTTCAAATATGAATATGATTAGTCAAAAAAATAGATAACAAAATATTTCTAAAGAATGAACAAGATATATATCCTATATTCTATCTTAAGCGAATTATAAGTTCTGTATTACATTTAAATCCACTTTCAAATGTAACTTGGAAAGACAAAATAATGGTAATTTATGGTCATTTTATGGTCTCATCATTGCCCCACACTTAATCATATGCATCTTATCATGCATTACATTATTATCTCCTCTGCTTTGATTTTTCTTTTATTGAGGACACTTTCTTATGAGTCTCCTTCTATTGCTTTTGATTTTTTTATAGGAGGTTCTTGTGTGGATCTCCTTCTCGCGCTTTTGATTTTTCTTTTTACAACAGCGAGGTTTTTGTGTGGATCTCCCTTTGCTGATTTTGATTTCTTTCTTTTATACCAGGTTCTTGTGTGGATCTCTTTCTACTACTTTTGATTTCTTTCTTTTACAATGGTTCTTGTGTGGACCTTTTTCTACTAATTTTGATTTTTTTATTTTTATAGCGAGGTTCTTGTGTGGATCTCCTTCTACTTATTTTGATTTCTTTCTTTTACAATATGTTCTTGTGTGGATCTCCTTTTTCTTCTTTTGATTTATTTCTTTTACATCGGGTTCTTGTGTGGATATTCTTTTGGTACTTTTAATTTTTTTATTTTACGACTAGTTCTTGTGTGGATCTCCTTTTTCGCTTTTGATTTCTTTCTTGACAACAAATTATTGTGTGGATCTTCTTTTGTTGTGTCGATATTTAAAATTAAAATGCAAAGCTCATGCTTCTCATTCTCTCTCACACCTAAACTCATGCATGTCCTCATGCATGCTTTGTTTATTTATAGCTTCCCACAAATTAGATTCAAAAACTTTGATTGCAAAGAGGTGCATATTATTTTCATATAAGTACGGAAAATATGAATTTCATCTTACCTTTCTTGGAAATATTTAAAAGTGGATCTAGCTATGGTAAAAAAACTTACAAAAAAACTTAAAAATAAAATAGTAGAACAAAATAACATGATCATACCTCTAGTTGGCTTTGTTATCCTAGTGTTAACATGGTGAAATAATGCCGAGAAGAATGCCACAAGGTAACAGTTGATTTCTTTTGAGGAAGAGCTACCTCCTTTTTCATTTGATTAGCTAACAAGTTAGTTTTCCAACAAAAGTTTTTTTTTCCTTTTGATTGGCCAACAAGCTGGTTTTCCAATCAAAGATTTTTTATTTTTTTTATTTTTATTTTTACCTAAAATTTTCCAACAAGCTGGTTTTCCAATCAAAGATTATTGATTTTTTATTTATTTTTGCCTTTGATTGGCCAACAAGCTGGTTTTCCAATCAAAGCTTTTAGATTTTTTATTTTTTTATATTTGTTTTTATTTTTATTTTTTTGTTAAAATGATAGTATGAGAAGGATTATAGAAAAATTTGATCCATCATCGACTATATTCATAAAATTACAAATTGTGTAAAATAGGAAGAAATGTCTCGGGTCTCATACAAACCTTTTTGTATACTTGGTAACTCAAGAAGATTACAAAAATTGTGTAGAAAAATTTTAGGTCTTCAAAGCCCAATTTGAATTGTACAATATTAGAATCACCATAGTAATATTAAAAGCCCAGACTAGTGATCTTAGGAGATGGAGAGTTGTTAAAAGAGAAAGTGAAGGTATCCATGGGTCCCTCCAAAATTTGCATGCTCCTTGGTTGATAATCTTTGGTTGTCCAAAATATGTATTTTGATATCAAGAACAACTCTAGAAATTCCTATAGATATAGTTCTCAGATGTTAATATGTAAAAATTTCTTTCCTTGATATTTGTAATAATTGCTTCTTAACTTTACTTAACTTTATACAAGCATATACAAAAATGAAGAAATTGAAAGATATGAAAACAAATTTTTCTAATGGATCTAGTTTAGGAATTGAATTTTACTATGGGATGAAAAATTGATTTGGATGGATTGATTTATTATGACTAGTTTTTATTTTGGCTCCAATGAAATCCCTAAATATGGATGAAGTTAGTTGGAAATGCTACCAATTCATTATTACAAACCTGGATAAGCCGAGTTTTTGACTAAGGTTATGTGTGATAAGATCATTGATTTGTTAGTTGATACATGGGGAAAAGTTAGTGGTTATCAAAAATGACATATGATATTTCATCAACTGGATCTACTTCCAGATTCAATATCATATTATACCATTTCCAGATCTGAATTATTTGTTCATACCATTATACCTCTTGATCAAACATCATAGTCATTTTCTTATACACAGAGTTAGTTTGTGGGGAGATAAATATTTACAATCTAATCTTCCTAATTGCAAAAATAAAATTTTAATCTACTTGCAAGAAATAAAAGTATAAAGAAACTACTTACCAAATTCTTCTTGTTACATAATTGCTAAAAGGTATTCTATTGTCACTAGAATATTCTTTTAGAGAACTTTATATCTCCTAATAAACCTGTTTCCCGGAAATGGCTCTAAAATGATGAGCTTCGTCAATCCCCGCCATTCATAATGTCAATTTAGGGATGGTGTCCGAAGGTTGTATGCATTAAGAGAAGAAAATGCTGGAAACCAGATCCCTTAAACACTATCCAACCTTGCATAAATTGAAAGAACACATGCAGAAATTTAATGCACACTTGCAGTAAATTGAAACATACTTGTATAAAATAAATCACACATGTAGAAATTTAAAGCAACACTTGCATAAATTTAAATTGCTGAATTTAAAATAAAGGAAAGAGGAAAAGACACTTGCGGGTTCACAAAAGATATTACATAACATTAAAAATAAAAATTTACAACAAAAGGAAAATTGTAGAAATAAAGAAATAAACATTAACACATTGATCCATCTTCTTTGGAATGAGTGGCCCACTCATTCCTTGTAAGAGGATATAATTCATATTTTTGATTCAAAACTTGCAAAAGAACTTTAATTCGAAAATTGGAAAGAAAGAACAGATCTTGATTACTTGGGAAAAGAATTACATATCTAAGTGCAGAAAATTATATTTATAATTTATGCATTCAACCAACTCATTAGTTTAGGAAATACAATCTGATCTTATCTTTATTCCAATCCTAACAACTAAGACCTCCATCTCCACAAAATATGGAGAGAGATAGATTATTGGAGTCAAAGTCTCATCTCGCTTATTTTAGGAAGATTTGCTCTCAAATCTTCTCCTTACTTTTCGGTAACAAGAATCATAATAATTTTTTACCTCTATTATTTGAAGGAGGATTTTCCACAAAATATAATTTTGACCAAATACATTTCTCAGATTTTCTATTTGACTTTGTTGTTTTTTATTGTAGAACTTTTGACGCTTGTCTAATATGTTTTTTTCATTAGACTACTGACTCACTAAAAGTTTGATATTTCTTCATTGGTAAAACCTGTAGCAAATATAAATGAGGTCTTTTTAATCACATTGATATGAATAAAAATATCTCTCATAGTTTCCATTTGACTTTTATGTCTCTATTTATGGAACTTTTAGTGCTCGTCTGATACACGTTTCCTCGGACTACTGACTCACTAAAATTTAGATCTCTTCATTGGTAAAACCTGTAGTAAATCGAACGAGGTTTTCGTTAAACATATTGGTATGCAAAAACCTATCTCATATTTTCCAGTTGACTTTTATGTTTCTATTTATGGAACTTTTAGTGCTCATCTGATACACTTTTTCTCAGACTATAGCTCACTAAAAGTTAGATCTCTCTTCATTGATAAAACTTGTACAAAATTTGAATGTGGTTTTTGTTAAACACATTGATATGAATAAAAATCTCTCCCAGATTTTCCATTTGAATTTTCTGTTTCTTTTTATGGAACTTTTAGTGCTTGTCTGATTCACTTTTTTGTACTGCAGCTCACTAAAAGTTAGATCTCTCTTCATTCGTAAAAATTGTAGCAAATTTGAATGATGTTTTGTTAAACACATTGTTATGAACAAAAACCTCTCTCAGATTTCCAATTAGATTCTCTTATTTTTCACAATCCCTAAAAAAATGTCATTTTGTTGATGCAAGTTCCGAACTAAAACTTTCATTCCTTTTATGCAAGGTCAGAACTAAATCTGCAAGTTCCTTAACTAAATCTTATTTTTCCATGAATTTTATGTTACGAAACTAACTTTCATTCAATTGATACAAGTTCAGGAACTAAATATGCGAGTTCTGGAACTAAACCTGCGAGTTCTAGCACTAACTATATGAGTTCGGAACTAACTATGTGAATTCCAGAGCTAACTCTATGATTTCGGAGCTAACTTAAAATAACTACAATTTTGCATACGACCTCAGATTGAAATGATTCTTGTTTTGAACTTGCATAATTTTTCAAGAGGAATTTGAACATAAAATCATATTTGAGTTTAAATGTATTATTCATGATCAAATCCATTTTTCCCAATACTAGCATTATGTTTCCTTTATGTCCCGCATACACAACACTTGCATCTTTTCCCAAATAATGAATATGATTAGTAAAAAAATAGATAACAAAATATTTTTAAAGAATGAACAACATATATATCATATAATCTATCTTAAGCAAACTATAAGTTGCTAGATTACATTTAAATCCACTTTCAAAGGTAACTTGGAAGGATAAAATAATGGTAATTTATGGTCATTTTATGGCCCCATCATTGCCCCACACTTAATCTTATGTATGCCCTCATGTATTAAATTATTACCTCCTCTTCTTTGATTCTTCTCCATATTGAGAACACGTTCTTATGAGTCTCCTTCGCTACTTTTGATTTTTTTATAGTAGGTTCTTATGTGGATCTCCTTTTGTTGCTTTTGATTTCTTTGTTTTACACAATTTGGTTCTTGTGTGGATATCCTTCGCTGATTTTGATTTCGTTCTTATATGGATCTCTTTCTATTGTTTTTGATTTCTTTGTTTTACAACATGTTCTTGTGTGCACCTTTTTCTACTACTTTCTATTTTTTTAATTTTTAAAGCAGGTTCTTGTGTGGATCTCTTTCGCTTATTTTTATTTCTTTCTTTTACAGCAGGTTCTTGTGTGGATCTCCTTCTGTTTCTTTGATTTATTTCTTTTACATCATGTTCTTTGTGGATCTCTTTTCGCTACTTTTAATTTTTTTTTCTTTTATGACAGGTTTGTTGTGTGGATCTCCTTCTGCTTGCTTTTGATTTCTTTCTTTTACAAATGATTATTGTGCAAATCTTCTTCGATGTGTCTCATATTTAAAATCAAAATGCATATCTCATGCTTCTCCTTCTCTCCCACACCTAAACTCATGCATGTCCTCATGCATGTTGTTTATTTATGGCTTCCCATAAATTAGATTCAAAAAGTTTGATTGCAAAGAGGTGCACATATTTTTCATATAAGGATGGAAAATATAAATTTTATCTTACCTTTCTTGGAAATATTTAAAAGTGCATCTAGCTATAGTAAAAAAACTTACAAGAAAGCTTAAAAATAAAATAGTAGAGAAAAATACCCCGATCATACCTCTAGTTGGCTTTTTCATCCTATTGCTAACATGGTAAAATAGTGCCGAGAAGAAAGCTACCTGTAATGAGTTGATTTCCTTTGAAGAAGAGCTACCTCCTTTTTCCTTTGATTGGCGAAGTGGTTTTCCAATCAAAGTTTTTTCCCTTTCATTGGCTAGCAAAATGGTTTTCCAATCAAAGACTTTTTATTTTTTTGTTTTTATTTTTTCCTTTGATTTCCCAACAAGTGGTTTTCCAATCAAAGCTTTTTGATTTTTTATTTTTTTTGCCTTTGATTAGAAAACTAAAGCAAGTGGTTTTCCAATCAAAGCTTTTAGATTTAATATTTTTTATTTTTTTGCTGAAATGATAACATAAGAAAGTTTTCCAATCGGTGATATCTTTACTAAGGTTATGTGTAATAAGATCACCGATTTTTTTTGATACAAAGGGAAATAGCGGTGGTTATCAAAATGACATATGATATTTCATCAACTGGATCTACTTCCAGATTCAATATCATATTATACTATTTCCAGATCTGAATTATTTGTTCATACCATTATACATCTTGATCAAACATCTTAGTCATTTTCTTGAACACAAAGTTAGTTCTTAGGGAGATAAATATTTACAATTTAATCTTCCTAATTGCATAAATTAAATTTTAATCTACTTGCAAGAAATAAAAGTATAAAGAAACTACTTATCAAATTCTTCTTGTCACGTAATTGCTAAAAGGTATTCTACTATCGCAAGAATATTATTTCAGAGAATTCTCGAATCTCCTAATAATACCGTGTCCCGGAAATGGCTCCAAAATGATGAGGGTTGTCAATCCCCGTCATTAATAATGTCAATATAGCGCTAGTGTCTCACAGAAATTTGTATGAATTAAGAGAAGAAAATATTTGAAAACAACTCCCTTAAACATAATCCAAACTTGCATAAATTGAAAGCACACATGTGGAAATTTAATGCACACTTACGAAATTGAAGCACGATTACATAAAATAAATTACACATGTAGAAATTTAAAGGAACACTTACGTAAATTTAAATTTCTGAATTGAAAATAAAAAAGAGAGGAAAAGGCACTGTAGGTTCACAAAAGAAATTATATAACATAAAAAATAGAAATTTACAACAAAACGAAAAATGTAGAAATAAAGAAGTAAACATTAACACATTGACCAACTTCCTTGAAATGAGTGACCAGCTCATTCCTTGGAAGAGGATTTAATTCATATTTTTAATTTAGAACTTGTAGAAGAACTTTACTTGCAAATATTGGAAAGAAAGAACAGATCTTGATTACTTGGTGAAAATAATTACATATCTAAGTGCGAGAAGGTTGCATTTATAATTTATGCATTCAACCAGCTCATTAGTTTAGGAAATACAATATGATCTTATCTTAATTCCAATCCTAACAACTAAGATCTCCATCTCCAAAAAAATATGGAGAGAGATATATTATTGAAGTCAAAGTCTCATCTTACTTATTTTAGGAAGATTTGCTCTCAAATCTTCTCCTTTCTTTTCGGTAACAAGAATCATAATGATTTTATTCCTCTATTATTAGTACTTTCCTCAAAATATGATTTTGACCAAATATCTTTTCAGATTTTCCATTTGAATTTGTTGTTTTGTTTATAGAACTTTTGAAAGTCGTCTAATATGTTTTTTCCTCAAGCTACAACTCACTAAAAGTTAGATATTTTATCATTAGTAAAATCTATAGCAAATATGAATGAGGTTTTTGTTAGAAAAATTCATATGAAAAAAACTCTCTCATATTTTCTATTTAACTTTTATGTTTCTGTTTATGGAACTTTTAGTGTTCATCGATAAACTTTTCCTCAAAGCTGCAATCACTAAAATGTAGATCTCTCTTCATTGGTAAAACCTGTAGCAAATATGAATGAGGTTTTTGTTAAATAAATTTCTATGAACAAAAACCTCTCTCATTTTTTCCATTTGACTTTTATGTTCTTGTTTATGAAAATTTTAGTACTCGTCTAATACATTTTTCCTCGGGCTACAACTCACTAAAAGTTAGATCTCTCTTCATTGGTAAAACTTGTAGAAAATATGAATGATAATTTTATCAAACACATTGATATAAACAAAAACCTCTCTAATATTTTGCATTTCAATTTTCTGTTTGTGTTTATGGAACTTTTAGTGATCGTTCGATTCACTTTTCCTTGGAATACACTTCACTAAAAGTTATATCTCTCCTCATAGGTAAAATTTCTAGCAAATATGAATAAGATTTTTGTTAAAAAAATTGTTATGAACAAAAACCTCTCTCATATTTACCATTGGATTCTCTGATTTTTTACAATCCCTCAAAAACTGTCATTCCGTTGATGCAAGTTCTGGAATTAAAGTTGTCATTCCTTTTATGTAAGTTTTGGAACTAAATTTGATTTTTCCACGAATTGAAATTTCTGAAACTAACTTTCATTCAATTGATGTAAGTTCTAGAAATAAATACTGTGAGTTCCGAACTAAACCTTCGAGTTCCGAACTAACTCGTGAGTTCCGCAACTAACTCTTTGAGTTCCAAAGTGCTTACTTAAAACAACTAAAAATTTTGCATGCGACTTTAGATTGAGATGATTCATTTTTTTGAACTTGCATTATTTTTCAAGAGGAATCTGAATATGAAATCAGATTTGAGTTTAAATGTATTGTTCATGATCAGTTCCACTTTTCCCAATACTAGCATTATCTTTCCTTTATGTCCTGCATACACAAGACTTGCATCTTTTCCCAAATAATCAATAGGATTAGTCAACAAAATAGATAAAAAAATATTTCTAAAGAATGAATAAGATATATATCCTATATTTTATCTTAAGAAAACTATAAGTTTCTAGATTACATTTAATATTTTTTATTTTTATTTTTATTTTTAATTTTTTTGCTGAAATGATAACATAAGAAGGTTTTCCAATCGGTGATATCTTTACTAAGGTTATGTGTAATAAGATCACTAATTTTTTAGTTCATACAAAGGGAAATAGCGGTGGTTATCAAAAATGACATATGATATTTCATCAACTGGATCTACTTCAAGATTCAATATCATATTATACTATTTCCAGATCGATGTATTTGTTCATACCATTATACATCTTGATCAAACATCTTAGTCATTTTCTTGAACACAAAGTTAGTTCTTAGGGAGATAAATATTTACAATTTAATCTTCCTAATTGCATAAATTAAATTTTAATCTCCTTGCAAGAAATAAAAGTATAAAGAAACTACTTATCAAATTCTTCTTGTCACATAATTACTCAAAGGTATTCTACTATCGCAAGAATATTCTTTCGAGAGAATTGAATCTCCTAATAATACCGTGTCCTGGAAATGGCTCCAAAATGATGAGGGTTGTCAATCCCCGTCATTAATAATGTCAATCTAGGGTTGGTGTCAAGGTGTATGAATTAAGAGAAGAAAATATTTGAAAACAACTCCCTTAAACATAATCCAAACTTGCATAAATTTAAAGCACACATGCGGAAATTTAATGCACACTTACAAAAACTGAAGCACACTTACATAAAATAAATCACACATGTAGAAATTTAAAGGAACACTTACATAAATTGAAATTGCTGAATTGAAAATTAAAAAAGAGGAAAACGCACATGTAGGTTCACAAAAGAAATTATATAACATAAAAAATAGAAATTTACAACAAAAGGAAAAATGTAGAAATAAAGAAGTAAACATTAACACATTGACCAACTTCCTTGAAATTAGTGGCCAACTCATTCCTTGAAAGAGGATTTAATTGATATTTTTAATTTAGAACATACAGAAGAACTTTACTTCCAAAGATTGGAAAGAAAGAACAGATCTTGGTTATTTGGTGAAAAGAATTACATATCTAAGTGCGAGAAGGTTGCATTTATAATTTATGCATTCAACCAGCTCATTAGTTTAGGAAATACAATATGATCTTATCTTAATTCCAATCCTAACAACTAAGATCTCCATCTCCAAAAAAATATGGAGAGAGATATATTATTGGAGTCAAAGTCTCATCTTACTTATTTTAGGAAGATTTGCTCTCAAATCTTCTCCTTGCTTTTCGGTAACAAGAATCATAATGATTTTATTCCTCTCTTATTAGTAGTTTCCTCAAAACATGATTTTGACCAAATATCCTTCTCAGATTTTCCATTTGACTTTGTTGTTTTTGTTTATGGAACTTTTGATGGTTATCTAATATGTTTTTTCCTCAAGATACAACTCACTAAAAGTTAGATATTTTATCATTGGTAAAATCTATAGAAAATATGAATGAGGTTTTTGTTAGAAAAATTCATATGAAAAAAACCTCTCTCATATTTTCTATTTAACTTTTATGTTTCTGTTTATGGAACTTTTAGTGTTCATCTGATACACTTTTCCTCAAACTGCAACTCACTAAAACTTAGATCTCTCTTCATTGGTAAAACCTGTAGCAAATCTGAATGAGGTTTTGTTAAATAATTTTTATGAAAAAAATCTCTCTCATTTTTTCCATTTGACTTTTATGTTCTTGTTTATGAAAATTTTAGTACTATCTCGATACATTTTTCCTCGGGCTTTAACTCACTAAAAGTTAGATCTCTCTTTATTGGTAAAACTTGTAGAAAATATGAATGATACTTTTATCAAACACATTGATAAAAACAAAAACCTCTCTAATATTTTGCATTTCAATTTTCTGTTTGTGTTTATGGAACTTTTAGTGATCGTCCGATTCACTTCTCCTTGGACTACACTTCACTAAAAGTTATATCTCTCCTCATTGGTAAAATTTTTAGCAAATATGAAAAAGGTTTTTGTTAAAAAAATTGTTATGAACAAAAACCTCTCTCATATTTACCATTAAATTCTCGATTTTTTACAATCCCTCAAAAGCTGTCATTAGTTGATGCAAGTTCTAGAACTAAAGCTATCATTCCTTTTATGTAAGTTCTGGAACTAAATATGATTTTTCCATGAATTGAAATTTCTAAAACTAACTTTCATTCAATTGATACAAGTTCTAGAACTAAATCTGTGAGTTCCGAAACTAAACCTTCGAGTTCGAACTAATTTGTGAGTTACGCAACTAACTCTTTGAGTTACAAAGTGCTTATTAAAACAACTACAACTTTTGCATGTGACCTTAGATTGAGATGATTCATTTTTTTGAACTTGCATTATTTTTCAAGAGGAATCAGAATATGAAATCAGATTTGAGTTTAAATGTATTGTTCATGATCAGTTCCACTTTTTCCAATACTAGCATTATCTTTCCTTTATGTCCTGCATACACAAGACCTAAAACTTTTCCCAAATAATCAATAGGATTAGTCAACAAAATAGATAGAAAAATATTTCTAAAGAATGAATAAGATATATATCCTATATTCTATCTTAAGAAAACTATAAGTTCCTAGATTACATTTAAATCCACTTTCAAAGGTAGCTTAGAAGGACAAAATAATGGTAATTTATGGTGATTTTATGGCCTCATCATTAGTGTCTTTGTTATGCTGAGGAACCAAGTCAAAATTTGGTTCATTTGGTGATTGTATCTTTATTTTTTTCTTGTAATGTGCAAGATTATGTTGAAGGTCAGAGGTTCTGTAAAGGGTGACTGATTCACCCAATGTATGTCCCCTTGTTTGGGGTGCATGTGACATCATTATAAGTATGTGGCCCAAAGGAGAGGACCTGATGCTAATGTGAAAATCATTCCCTTCATGGGGAGGGAATGTGCATGGTGGAAACCATGACACATGAAAACAAATTGGCTAGTTGGATGTATTTGAAGAGAATTAGAAAGCATGTAATATAAAAAAAATGTAATAAGCAAGTGCACATACAAAATGGACTACAAAAAGTGGGTTTCAAATATGGAAAATCTCTCATAATGTCACAAAATATTTAAGGAAGAAGTATATGAAAGCATAAAATAATACAAGAAATGATCAAATAATACATAGGACGTAACCCACAAACAATGCCATGCAATAGACAATAGTGGCAAGCAGAGAGAAATAGACAATCATGGCGGAGAATAGTTCTGCAAAGTAAATGCTACACTTGAGGCACACATTAGTATGTTAGAAAGGTAAAGAGTATGTCAAATCATGTGTATGTCAAAAGAAAGTAATGTTCTAGTAAGAAAAGGAAGTAGTATAGACTAAAACAATAACGTGTGTGACATGTAAGAGTAGTGAATGTAGATATTTTCATAAGCCTCGGTGCAATTTGGTAAGAGGTACGGTGCCAAGAATTATTTCTCCTTGTAAAGATCCATAGAAAGTGTGCTTTCACAACTAGAGAAAAGGTAAACACATATGTGTATATGATAAATATAATTACATAGTATGTATCTATCTAGCATGGAAATAAAGTGTAGATGGGAGGATATGAAAGCAAGAATAAATGCAACCAATATATGCAATATGTTTTGAATGAGTGAGATGGAATGATATGCAATGTGAATGTGATATGAGAAACGTTTTCCCGACCTATTTGGATGTTCATTGGGATGAGCATGAGATGAGGTTCATTTATAAATACATATTGACAATCAATAGTGAACCATATAACAAGATTGCATCATCAAGAAATGGTTTGAAAATAGATGCTAGAAATATAGATCCAAGAAGCACGAGTGTAGATTGTAGAATAGGATAGTTTGATGAGTGAGAAGAAAATGTTAGAAATATGTGTCATGAAGAATAGTGTGAAATGTGTAGTGTGTGAATTTCATCAATGTAATATTCCCTCAACAATTAAGTGTGATACTTAGCACAAGAGTGCGTCGTAGGGTAGTGATGATACAATATGTATATACATTTTTGTAAGGATTCTTATAAAGAAGAAGTATGAAGCACATAACATAATTTTAGATATGTGATGATGTTAGAAGAGAGAATAATAATATTTCTGCCCCCAAGTGTATGATGTAGAGAAAAATAAAGTTAAACTATTTAATATATCATCATTGTCATCGTTTAACCCAAATGGAGAAGTGTCGAAAACCTTGTAATTAATAGTATGCATCTTATCAGATAAATAGCCATTGTGGCATAAATTTTGCATGTACATTACATATTATTCATAAGTGAAATATGGTTGTGGGCAACCATGTGCATCTCAATGAGTAATATTTTTGTATAGCTCAGAAATGAATCATTACAAATAGAAGCATAGTTGAAGGTCATGGGAAATGTGATATCATTGTATGATTATGATCTGAAGTTCCACCATTGTAGTCATTCTAAGACTTGCTCAAGAGTATATGGAGAAGTGTGATAATTGCGTGCACAAATGACTAACGAGATGGAAGACATGGATGCCATAAATAGTAGTGATCTAAAGATATCCATGATAGATGTGAGGATAATGAGGTGGAGGAGAATATTTAAAATAACGAATTTGAGCCGAGCAAGCCATCATGCATGTAAATAGTGTCGAGCAAGTGGGATCAAATGGAATGTGTGGCCAATAAGCTTTATGTATGAAAATAGTGAATGTAAAATTACGTAATGTTAAGTTAGATGAAGACGAGGCCACGGATATGACATCCAATGTATGGACATAACCCTAAAGAAAGTATCATATAATTATTTCAAGAAGGGGGTTTATTGAATTGATATTTACAAATTCCAATAGAAATAAAAGTATCATTGAAGTAGGAATCGTCTATCTCTAAAGGAGTAAAGTTAAGATTGTGTAATGTTTTGTCATTAAGTTCCACGACATCAACCTCATTGTCGAAACATTAGTGCTGACATTTTCATTTGAATAGTTGTATCAAGGATATTTTTAGGAGCGAATCCTGATGTAGGAGAGAGAGTATTCTCAATAGGTAGAATAATGGTAACTATGGGAGTAGATAAAGTGGGTGGAATGATATCGTAGTATGGGTTATCCAACGGATGGTACACTTGTAGAATTGGAAGAATATTTTGGTACACTATATTATCCAATATCACAAACACCAATATTGCTATATAGAATAGCCTGAGATGGAGGAGTGGACATAGCATTAATACGGTCTATGTAGAAATTTTTAATGAATTTGGGTCGTAGAGTAACGGTATGTTCATAGCCATCAAGTAAGAATTTAACGCATCGATAACTATAGAAGGGACAACATGCATTACGTGAATCCATGGTCTACCCAAAAAATATTAAACATAAATGATGGATTTATAAAGAGGAATACCGTAGGAATGATCTTAGTTTGATATTTTATAGGTAAACTAATAGTACCAAGACATGAGCGAGTGGTGGAATCGAACCAACAAATAAGAGTAGAAGTTTTAGTAATTAGATTATCAAGTAATTCTAATTTTCCCGAGAAGGGAGTGAGCACATAAATTTATAGTAGATCCATTTTCAATGAGTACATGCTTGATACAAATGGTACCAATGGTAGCGGTGATAAGCAGATTTGCAAATGGATTGTCAATAGTAGAGGGTGGACTATCCTCATAAATAAATGATATAAAATGTCATAGATTTTAGAGAGATTGAATGGGATCTATTAAGGACACCAGTGATTTATTACTTTCAATGTGAACAGTGAAAGGAGAACTCAAATGTTTGACGATAATCGAGTGCACTTTGCATAGTAAATCATAAAGAGATATTTTTGCCGGTGTATTCTTAACTGTTTCTATGATGTCATAACCATTAGAGGTTGTGGTAGGAGCTGTTGATGTGATATTTTTGGGATAAAAATAGGTTGAGCCATAGGAGGATGAGTGTGGTCAGTGTTGACTACATTGATAGTAAGATCAACCATATGAGTAATGAAGTGAGGAGGTTGTTAAGTACAAACTTGCCTAAAATCAGCATCGGTGGTAACCATGCCATAAATCTTAGTTAGGGTGAAAGAATGGTAAGTAGATTGATCCATGAATTTAGAAGGATGAAGATTGCAATGCATTTTTTTGAGGTAGTGTTTGAGCGATTGGGTTCAACAAATGATTTTAAAAAATAGGAATTTGTAAAGCCCTACTATTGTAGAGTCATGTATGATAAAGAAATGATAAAGTACATATTTGACATGAGAAATAAGATAGATAAATAGTAAATCCTAAGTTAAGGAGAGGTAAAATAATGACATATATAATTCACACTATCCATTGGAACTAATCTATCCTGGAAAACTGATTAACATGAAGGGTAGATGTCATAATTAAACACAATGAAATTTTGAACTATCGGATAAACACCGACTATGGCGCGTGCGGTGGGATGAGCATTCCTAACCACTAGAGATCCCTACTAGGAATTTGTGACTATGAAAAATCTTAGAACATGGTTTTTCTAGTGTCGCAACACGATCGCTAGTATTCATTCTTATTCTCTTATATGTTAGATTATGATTGCACAATTTTTTTGTAACTTGCAAAACCCTTAAACTACATCAAATCCCAAAAAGAAAATATGCAACGTTGGGATTTGGAATAACCTTGACAGGCACTTGACTCAGTGACCTTATGACCAAGTGTTGCACTACATCTCAGACTCCATGTAGTTCTTGTGTGTGTGATAGAATCGTGCCTTAGGAAGTGCTTGTACAAGTGCACATGATAGTACCAATGTAAATATATGTGTGCATGGAATAATGAACTGACACTTCCTATGAAGTGTATGTAGAAAATAGAGTCCCTTTTCCCTTGAATGAGTGCTATATGGATGCATTAGATGTTTTTTGATGCCTATGGATATAACCTTAAGCGATGATAATATATGCTTACAACTTCATACTTTATTTTTGTCACATATCTTTGGATTTATATGATTCCCTTAGTTGAATTTCCTAACTGATAACTAGAATGCCGAGCCATATGAAAATAAGATGCCCAAAAGATTAAAGAGACCAAAAAGAAGCGAGTAAGATATAAAAGGTTCAAGAGCACCCAGATGGGATGAGGGCACATGGGCGCTAACATCCTGGTTCAGCGCTGGTGTCCAAAGTCATAAAATATAAGCAAGTGAAATATTGACTAGGTTATAGGATGTACAAGATAAGAAAGAAGACTAGAAACAAAGAAAAGAGGCCAAAGATAGATGTCAATTACTAGTTTTCTTATTTAGGAATCGTATGAATGCAAGTATGATTTTAGGACCTCAAAATGTACCCAAGTTCATAATTTAATGTCTACAATTCGTACATATATTCCTATTATTTTACAAGATATTAGCATGTCCTATATAAATTAAAAAAAAACTTTGCAGCAATATTTTTATCCCTTTAAGAATTACAAATAGAACTATATTTTTCACTCCTCCCCTTCAAACACCCTAACAACAATTTAACAAAACATATATTTAATTGAAATATAAAACTTCAACCAACTTTACATTATTATCCTCTCCAATGTAATTTCCAACTCGTGTGAACTTTCTATTCTATATAGTCTCGTACCCTATTTAAAACTTCTATCCCCATACGCATATATACCACTTATTTTTTCGGGAAAATTAAAAGTAGAGAAAATATTTTGAAATAATCTATAAGATAAATTTAAAAGTTTGGTCATTTCTTTTCCCAATACATTTTTTTTTCGAAATTTCTTTTCTTTTTGAAATATATAACTTTTGAGAGAATATTTTGGTGTATCTATGGACCCTAACATGAAAAATTCAAAACTCTTTTGTCCTTACACAATAAAAATTCCCATCCATCTTCTTTATTGGCCTATTAGCATACCCATTGCGCACTTCAAGTATACTTGCTAATAGATGCAACCACCACTTTTTCTTTTCCTCTAGCGTGATGAAAATTAATTGGTACAAATAATTATATACATGATGGTCTATACTCACTCGGGTAGTTTGGAATCAATATACACCTTTCTTTACACATTTCTATGAGTAGATTAGTTAATTTGTTCAGAAAAATAGTGTGTGATATTATGTTTATTTTTTTCTTAAAATAGTGTCTCATTGTAATATATTTTGAAATAATTAGTGTATTTTGGCCATCGAATAACATTTCCATCCCATCCAATTGGTTCAAAATTTCAAAAAGTATGAAATCTAAAATACCCTTAAACATAGTCAATAAGTAAATATTCAATAACACATCCAAAGTGTACATTATTGTTTAAAATGTCAAAATATGGGCAAGTTAACTAGTTCTATAAATAATTTTATGAAAATGTGAAGCTATGACTGTAATAACTATTAAGCATTTATGACCATAGTCCCATATTCCTTCTTGAATAGATTCCAACATGAAGTGCTCGTTACATCTAGAACCAATCCCCGTCTTCAAGGATGCATGTGTATGGCATTTTAATAATAAAAGGAAAGAAACTTAGTGGAGTAGAAGGAAAACATAAGAACTCATTTATGTCTTTCATTATTTCTATGACGTGCCAGGGTGGATGTTAATTCCTATGAATTATTTTCTTTCTATGAGACTGCACTTTGCAAACCATTGCATGAAACACATAAGTGGACATTGGTATTACCAAAAGGCATATAATTGCGCAGTGGGAAGAGATTAAAAATTCTTATTTTCCTTTTAGAGAGTTCTACTTTCCAAGATGGAACTATTATTTGATAAAAAAATTAGTCATAGTGACCCAACATGATAATGGCCTATGGAAATTAAAGTACAATGGAAAATGTATGCCACATGCACCAATCTAGCAATACATCAATTGATGAACTAGACATGTAGGATTTAAAGACTTCAACAATAACCATGATTGATCAAAGCATGGTATCTTTTTTGACATGTAAAGTAAAAATCCTAAATTCATAGATAAATCATGCATAAAGAATAATCTTCTCTTTTTTCTTCCTCAGACTGGACCAATTTCCTTTCTTATATATTCAAAGAAACAAATTTCCTACATAATCGTTATTTTAAACTTTTTCATAACATGATAAGTTCCAGACATAAAGATGATTTTTCAAGATATATTTGGTACAAGAAAATCCTACATAATTGCTTTCATAAGAAGCGTGTTGAAAATACTTAATGGAAAATTCATGTCTTATGTTCTCCTACTAGCTTCAATAGGTACTAATAAATTTAACATAAACACATATACTATACAAGTTGGTTTCAAACACCCATTCAAGAAAACAATTCTCTTGAATACATTATGTAGTCCACTTTTACAAGAGTGTGTGAATAACATATAATAAATTCTCATTGACCATAACTTCTAGACGTAAAGATGATTTTTCAAGATATAATTGGTACAAGAAAATCCTACATAGTTGGTTGCATATGAAGTGTGTTGAAAATAATCAATAGAATAATCATGTCTTATGTTCGCTACTAGCTTCAATATGTACTAATACATTTAACATAAACACATCTACTATACAAGTTGGTTTCAAACTCCCTATCAAGAAAATAATGCTCTTGAATATAGGATGTGGTCCACTTTTACAAGAGTGTGTGAATAACATATAAATTGTAAGTTGCGAGAAGGAATTCCCTAGCAATAATAATGAATATTCTAGAGGCTACTAGATTATATTTGTGGGTGAATTTTGTCAACTTATTTTAGTTCACAACACACCACATTATGTAGGTAATTCATTTGGTCACACACTTTCATTACCTTGGATACTAATTTTTGTAAACAAAAATGGAATCCAAAAAAATTGGAACTTATTAACCAACATCATAAATGAAAACTCAACAATAGATGATTGGAATCTTCTCGATGCCATGTATAAAATATTTCATCTATACATTAGAATAGGAAAGTGATACATGAGTAAAACATGTTTACGCAACAAAGGAATTAATAAACTTGGAAAATAAAAAATGATAAAAGTGTTGCACCTTGAAATTTCAATAAAGAAAGAGAACCAATACAAAGACAAATTGCTATTGGACCTCAATGACACTAATCTGAAGGCTATATTTCTCTTATATAATGGAGAAGAGATTATGTTGACATAAAATTTATGGTTCTAATTTGGATTAGTTAGTGGGGTGTTGCTGAAATTTGAGGAAATTTTATAGGCTACAATCCATAATCAAAACCCCTTGACATGTTGTCCTTTGTTGATGTTGAATTCAAAAAATACTACCCCCACATCAAACATTCTCTAACCAATTTGTTTTCCACTACCTCTTGTCACATATGGAAATCTTTGTCAAATGAAACTAAAAATTCCCTAGCCTTCACTATTTATAAATAACAAGATATGACACTTAATATGGAGGAAATAAACATCGCCAATCTTAACCACCAAAGATTGGAATTCTATTCAATGGAAAGAGGTTGTTGATATGTTGATTTACACATCTTGTTTGCATTTACTTGTGAGCATTACAAAAGAGTTAGGTGCACAAAGATGATCCTATTATTTGGAAAGACTTTAATATTATTTTAAATGATAATAGCATGTCTTATATAAATTCAAAAAACATCCTTTGGATGTAAAAATATATCACTTCAAGACTCTATTAAAAACTACATTGTTCACTCCTCCCATTCACACATGTTTTTTTTTTTTTTTTTTGCAAAACATAGATTTGATCGCAATATACAAGTCCAACAAACTTACATGGTTATCGTCTATAACATAGTTTGCATCTCATGTGTTATTTCTAGTCTAAATACTCGTACACAATTTAAAGAAATTGTCCTCATGCCCGTATATCCCACTTTGCTTTTGGTGAACATTACAAGTACAAAGCAAATATGTGGAATAAATATATAACTGATATCTTAAGGTTTATGTGCTTCTATTCCCAATACACATGCTTGTCAAAATTTATTTCTCATTGGAAGAAACAAATTTGAAGAGAAAGTTTTTGTGTATACATGGAAAAAAACAAGAAAAAATAAAAAAACGTTTGTCCTTCCCTGAGACAAATTACCACACATCTTCTTTGTCGGTCTATCAACATACCCATTTCGCACTTGTGTGCACTTGCTAGTAGATATAACCATCACTATTTTCTTTTCCTTTAGAGTGATAAACAATAATTGGCTCAAACAATTGGAAACATGAGTGTCCACATTCATTGAAGTAGTTTGGAATCAATCTATACCATCATTTATACATTTATATGAGAAAATTAGTTACTTTGCTCATAAAAATAGTGTACCTCGGTATGTTTTTAAATAAAAAACAATTTCGTTGTAATATTTGTTGTTCAAATAATTGGTGTGTTTTGTCCTTCCAAAAATTAGAAAACCAAAATTCCATTAAAACAAAATCAATAAATAAATATTAAATGACACATATGAAGTGTACACTAATATTTGAAATGTCAAACGATGGGTGGTTTGACTTGATCTATAAATACTCGTATGAAAATGGGAAGCTATGACTACACTAAATCTTAAGCATATATGACCATAGTCATTGAGCGAGTTTTAAGCTAGTAACTTTATACCATGTCAACTTGAATTGTAGAAATGTGGTCAAAGAATATTTAGTTCAGAAATGGATTGTGCTTTAACTAGGATGTTTTTCAAAAATATATCAAAAACGTTATCATCTGCTTCTTTTGTTTCTTCATAGTAAAAATACAAGTTATAATTATGAGACTTAAACAAATATTATAATGGTCATGGCATATTTTCTATATATTCAATTTCATATCGAATGATCCTATTTTATATTTAAATATTTTTGAGAAATTTTTACCCATGATCATGATAAAAGCCCAACCCATAATTTAAAATTTAACATTTATTTATTCATATCAAATCATTATTTTGCGATAGTATTCTATAAAAATTTTCAAAAATAATAATAATAATATTAAAAGTGATAAAATTTTAACAATTTGGAAAGGTAACAACTTAAAAAAGTTACAAGTATTTTAGAGTTAAAAACATGAACAAACTTGTAAACAACGTCAAATTTAAATGTTGTCGTTACTTGTCGCAACATGTGACATAAAATATTCCCAGGCCCCATTCTGTGGTCGGAAGACACGAGTACAGAGTTTGGGGATTTTTTTTCTCTCCCTACGACAAGACTTAAATAATACTCATAGTCCGTAGTCATATGCATCTGCTTTTGCACCATCTGTATCATGTGCAATCCGTGCACTTGCATTTGCATTTGCAGTTGCATCTTCATCTCCATCCTTTGCCGTGCGTTTCTTGTGCTTTTGGGGCTTTTCTTCAATTATGACAAAATCTGAGATGACACCCATAAAGTGGGAATTATCTGCGATTGAAGAATATTGATTATGATCTAATGCTGATTTGGATGATACAAAAACAAATGTTTCTAGTTAAATCTTGAAGAATATTCGCATGGTTACTATTCAAAATTTGATAGCGTGGAAAGTTGTGCACGTATTACAAATGGAAATGGAGAATCTTTTAGTATAAACAATTAGTTAAATCACACAAGCTTATTTATATGGAAACAATATCAATGTCTAATTTCATAATTTCCATTGATCAAGTGAAATACTTACATTTAATAATCTACATATTATTAGGAATAATTTGTGAGGCAGAATCAGAGGAGAGAGAATAGAGATTGATATCTCTTATTATTCTATTGAACAAAGAACCCACGTAAATTATTTATAGGTACGGGAATAAACAAAACTCCTCTAAATGGATGGAGAAGTTACAAATAAGAAGGAGAGAATAATGGAATAGATAGAGCAACTAGTCTAATAATAAAAAATAAGTACGTAGACTATGCTAACATTCCCCCCTTATTACATTATTCTTGCAAACGTGACCCCTAAAAAAGTTCAAATTTCACTTTGCCAAGAGATTTTGTGAGAATGTCGGCTACACTGTGCTTCCATGGGACAATACTGAAGCTAAATGTGATGGTTCAAGACGTGCTCTCAAATAAAATGGCGAAGTGACTTTTAGTATGTTTTGTTCATTCATGAAAGACTGGATTATGCACGAGCTTCAACACACTCGATTGTCGTGATAGAGAATAGGTGACTATTTTTCGGGAATTATGAGGTCATCCAAAATGTGACGTAACCATATCGCTTCGCACATAGCTCCTCGTGCGGCACGATATTTTGCCTTTGTGGATGAGATAGAAACAACATTCTACTTCTTGCTTATCCATGAGATAGGTCCAGATCCGAGATGAAATTTGTATCATGTTGTTGACTTCTTATCATCAATCTAGCAGTCTCGAGACGATGAGATCACTCGTAGCGGCAAGAAGATCTGAATTGATCATTCTTCTTATATAGCCATAGGCGTGAGTCTCGAGATGATGTATCCTGGAATCTTGAAAGTTGTAAGAAGAATTGATCATTCTTCTTATATTCCGAGTGTCTTGGCATAGTTAGTTGTTGCTCATTTTGACATATCTCAAAACATGCTTTGTTGCATTCCATTGACATTTCTTGAGATCATTCTTCAATATGAATGAACCTAGAAAGATCACAAGATCATCTACATACACAACAAGAATGAGATCCTAGTTCGGTATATGTCAAATAGATGAGCCCTCAACAAATTGCTGATATTGATATACCATGCCCTTCGAGCTTGTTTAAGTTCATAAAGTGATTTGATGAGATGACATACCTTTTTAGGATGCTTTTCATCAAAAAATCCTTCAGGTTGGGTCATGTATACTTCTTTCAGATCACAGTTTAGGAAAGCACTCTTGACATCCATCTACTGAAGTGTCCATCCTTTCTATGTTGCAAGTGCGCAAACTACTCTGATGGTCTTCATCTTCACAGTGGGTGCAAAGGTTTCTTCATAGTTGATGCCCTCTTTCTGAGCATATCCTTTTGCTACAAGTCATGCTTTATGTTTGTCGATGGATCCATCTGCCTTATATTTTGTCTTGAAAACCCATTTTCAGCCTATGGGTTTCTTTCCGTAGGTAGATCGATAAGTTCCCATGTCGATTTTTCTTGAGTGAGTGAATTTCTAAATCCATGGCTTCCTTCCACCGAGGTTGGTGAGTGCTTCACGAACATTGTCTAGCTCGAGCTATTAATCGGTGAACTCATGAGTGCAAAGTTTACCTTATTTCTTGTTTGACTCCTTGTTTTGACTCGGATGATGTATATGGGAGTTAGTGCAAATGTGAGTCCTTGATGGTGCTTTGTACCCACTTGGACGAGAAATAGGTTACTTTTAAGAAGAAGTGTGTTGTTTCCATGTGAATTGATGTGGACTCACATTCTCCAGTTCTCAAGGTCAAAAATAGCTCTCCGACAACATTTGGTTTCTCCGAGTAGTCTCCTTTGGCTCATCATCTGATTCGGAGACTAGTCGGTGAGAGGTGGTTGGAAGTTAATATTTTGTTGATACTATTGAGTCAAAGGATGAATCGTCACAAACCACATCATGACTCTCGTATATTTTCTTTGTCTCAGGATCCATGAGACAATATGCCTTCAATGTAGTGTTATAGCCAAGTAGGATGCATGGGAGTGACTTTGGCTCAACCTTCTTTCTTTTCTGAGCTGGGACATGCATGTATACTATGCAACCAAATACTCGTAAATGAGAAATTGATGGCTTTCTACCACTCCATACCTCTTATGGCATTTTATTTTGTAGAATCTTTGTTGGTGCCTTGTTGAGAAGATATCTGACTTTACTGATTGCTTTAGCCCAATAACATTCCTATAGCTTTACTATTGTTAGCATGCAATGAGCCATCTCCATCACCGTATGATTACGACACTCAATAATGCCATTCTTTGGGGCGTGTATGCAGAGCAATCAGGTTACGTTGATGCCTTGTTTGTTCAAGAATGCCAAGAACTTGTTTGATGTGAATTCCCCCTCGATCCGAGTGAAGTAGAAGAAGAGGTTGTCGGTCTCTTTCACAACACGATGATAGAAGTTCTAGAAGTGTTGAATAGCCTCACTTTTCTTCTTCAGAAACACATCCACATCTTGTGGGAGTAGCCATCCACGAACAATTGAGAGTACTTGTATCCGAAAACAAAAAAGCGAGAGGGCCATTCAGATTAGTATGAACTACCTCCAGATGATTCTTGGCATGGAAGGTGCTTGACCTGAAATGTATCCCTTTGTTTTTTCTGCAAGACAACTAGGGTTAATAGGTAAGGAACTAGATAATTTGGGTAGTCCATGAACCATTGATTTTGAACTCATTTGATGCAATGAACTAGATGACAAGTGTCCATATATAAAATGCCAAAGGGTAGTAGATTGTATTGTTGATGCAGATAAAGCAACTACAGAAGATGAAACAATATCTAAAGTAAATAATTTATCTTTTACAAATGTTTTAGCAAGAACCATACCTTTTCTATAGATTAAGCATGACTTAATGCCATTTTGGACAAGAAATTTACCTTAAGGTGATGATTTAACAGTTGAATAACTGATAAGAGGTTGCTAGTAAAGCTAGGAACATATAGTACCTTTGTAAGTGTACATTTTCGTGGTCCCAAAGGAATGGTGACCTTTCCTATTCCTTTTTAAATGTACTCTTTTTCATCCGCTATCTGAACTCGATCTCCAGTTGGTTCTTCCTGTAGTGAATCAAACAACTTCTTGTCACCTGACATATGCTTACTTGCACTAGAGTCTATCAACTAGACTTTCTTCATGGGCTGAGAAGTTTGCGAGACAAGTACGAGGTTCTTACCACAATGTTCTCCTTCGATGTTCTCTCATCAAATTCATCATCTTCTTGGGCTGCGAGATGTCCCTTCTGATTTCTTCGGCGGGGACATTGTTTGGGCTTTTGAAAATCTTCGTGCCCACTGATGTGCTTGTTTGAATTGAAGACCCTTGTTTGAAGCTATTGTAGCAGAAGTGATTAGTCTCATGAGTGTTGGTTCTACAAATGTGACACCATTTCTTTGACTTTTGATATTTTTTGTTGTTGTTTTGGTTGCGCTTGATTTGGCTTCTCTAGGGGACCCTTCTGATTATTCTAGCCACGGTATGGCTTTGAGAACATGGCTTTATCCTGAGACTCCTCATGGGATGAAGTGATGGCCTCTTCCTACTACAGAAAATTCACAAGCTCTTCGAATGTCATTGTTTGTTTAGACACATTTAGTGTCGTAAAAAACACTCAGAATTGAGAAGGGAGTGCTCTCAAGGTGATTGCGATGAGAAGTTTATCGACCACTATTTCACCAAGTGCTAATAACTCTGATATCAACTCAACCACATGACGTAAGAAATCCTCCACTTTCTCATCTAACCTCATAGAGAGGGTGTGCTACTTTGATTGAAGATGAAAAATCTTTGTTTGATTTTTGGCTTCATAAATTGTTGCTAGCTTGTCCTAGGCCTCCTTTGGTTTGTCCACATTTCAAACATGTGGTTGCACATCGTCACTGATACTGAGCATTATCAACATCAAGGATTTTGCACTAGCCATCTCATACTTTATCAATTCATCGGGGCTGTGGGAGCGGGCACAGACCACTTGTGACAATGCCCCATAATCCTTCAAACTAAAGGATTGTCCTCATTTTTGTTTTCCAGGATGCAAAATTGGGCACTTTAAGAAACTGAGCATTGGAAAGAAGTAACTTCGGAGCAGACATCGTAATAATAAAATATTTATTTATTTATTTCAAGAGTTATTACAACTTTGACTCACTGATGAGAATAATTGGCTTGTAGATGCTCACAATATTCACATGTAGTAAGACGGCGACACTTTGTGGGGCATTATTCTTTGTCTTCATATTCGGCATCGTATCTGGACTCTAATTCTTCCTGTACTCACTTTTCTTGGTAGTTGACGTTGAAAAGGAAATATTCAAGAAGTCCTTCTCGAACTAGCTTGTCGAAGGCTAGATTGCCAGTGTTCCGAAGTTTGTCGAGCAATGCAAAGTAGAACCCAGAGCCCTCTGGGGCTTCTTCATGGTGTTCTCTAGCTTGCGAGTTGATGTTCCATCTTTCGGCTATGGCATCCATGTTATTGATTCTCTCAATCGATTTTTCTACACTTGACATTTAGCGAAGTGTTGTAGGATTAACTTCATGTTGCCTTGGTAGAGTATCATTATCAAAATTCCACGTAGTAGTTCAACTGCAACTCTTTTTTGAAGACATACAGACCAGGAAATAGGCATTATAGATCTTCTACGCTATAACAATGACTATCTTCCCATGTGGCTACGAGCAGAGAAATTCTTCAAATGTAGTTTCAGATTTCCACAAAGGAATCAAATGTGTTGGTCACATTTTTATTATAAACAACAACTTTTGCATAGAACTCTCCACGTAACTTTGAATGGATAATCCTTCGTAGGATCTTTTACGGTTCACTAGTTGCTTGATAGACTTCCACGTGAGCAAAAAAGTCACCTCATCCGATCAAAGAATATTCCACGTAATTCCACGCAGGTGTTTTTTCTTTGTTTTCCATGTAGGTTTGGGACCAGACACTTGTCTCTTGCTGCTTGCAGTGGCTCTTTGGTCAGATTCCATGTAGAAATACAAGATCTCCACATAGAGAGGAGCTTCAAACTGTGAATTCTTTCTTTAGCATAGGAAAATGATAATGTTCTTCTCTTCACACATCTACACACATAGTCAGAGAATTGGAAAGCTCTGATACCAAACTGTGAGGCAGAAATAGAGGAGAGAGAATAGAGATTGATATCTCTTATTATATTCTATTAAACAAAGAACCCACGTACATTATTTATAGGTACGGGAATAAACAAGACTCCCCTAAATGGATGGAGAAGTTACAAATAAGAAGGAGAGAATAATGGAATAAATAGAGCAACAAGTCTAATAATAAAAAATAAGCATGTAGACTATGCTAACATAATTGACATAATATTAACCTTTGTTATTCTTGACAAGAACTCTCTATTTTTATGAGTCTATAAAGTAGTTTGTGTCTTATTTTGATTGAAAATCTATTTTTAAAATCATCCCTCTTAAAATGTAAGTTTATGATGAGTTATCTCAACTTCAACATTCTTTAGGATGCTCTCTAATTGTTTCACTACATTGCTCATATTCTCCCTACTCACTATACAAATTCATCCATGTAATGGAGGACTAAAATTTGAAAACTTTTGAAATCCAAGGATACCATTTATACCTCATAGAGATATTCATTAGCTTGAACATTTATTCCTTAGTGGGATTCAATAGCCACAAAACTTTCCTTTTCTCCAAAATCTACTTTTTCCATCAAAGAATAGCACAATTTTTAAAAAGTTTTTAAAGGAAATGAAAAAGTGGAAAAAGACACGCACTTTGAAAAAATACTTATAATTCTTATTGTTTTCCAAAATAACCCCACAGGCTATTTTGGCAACCTGCAAATAAAATTTTGCACTAAGAAAAAACTTTGGTCAAAAATCCAAAAAAATCTAAAATAAGTCTTCTGTGGAATAAATGAATTTAGTGTTATGCGGGTTCTCCTAATCCATAAAACAAAGGGAGCATTGGTTTAGACTTTGTCAAAAATTCAGTAAGGAAACTTGCATGACATTAAATTGTAGTGTTATTCAGAATTGGTCCAGAGATGGCCATAGAATTATTCTGGAGTTTTCCATAGAATTAGCATTAAGTTGGCCATAGAATTGGTCTAGATATGGCCATATAATCTGTCTGGAGTTGGCCATATAATTGTTCATGAGCTGGCCATAGAATTGTTACTGATCAGGAACTCATAATGCACAAGGGAAATGTTTGAAGCCCCATAATATAAAGGAAATGCAAGTTTGAACATAGCTAAGGTTTGAAGTCGAGGAATGCTAACTTAGTTTTCATGGGTATATCAAAAATTTAGTATTCTACATGCATCAAAAATCTATGGAAAAATTAAATTAGGTTGCGGCGTAAGTAAATCCTCTAAATGAAGGGATTAGTCTTCTGCTGAACAAGGGGACATTAAATTATGATGTAATAAAGGATATTTCTCAAAATTAATGTGAATGAAAAAAATATCCATAAAGGTCTTAAAATCCAAAGCCAAAGCCAAAGTCGAGGAACAAACAAATAAGTAAAAATTGTGAACAAAGAAAAAACTCTAGAATCTGTGGAACAAGAGACTTTTTTGCGGGAGGTCATATTTGATTTTTTGATGATATATTTTGTGGTGGGGGCTCCATTTCACCTCAGATTTGATTGATTAGGAATGTCTTTAACAGGCCATTCAAAAGAAGGAAAATATGCAAATAATGGTCAAGTATTTTGGGATATAAAAGTTGTGGATTTTGGGGACGTTTAAAGTCAATTTCGAAGGACAAAAGATCTTGTTTTCAATTATACGATGACTATTTCATCCTACTTCACATTACGACCCTTAATATTATTATATAAGAGCATATTACCCCCATGCCCAAATGGAATGATGAGGAATTGCGATCTTTGTAATAAAATTATACATTTTACAATGTCACATTCCTCTATGTTCTAGATTTCATGGGAAACCATTGATTTGCAAGTTTTTTCTCATCCAAAAGGAATAATTTAGAATTTTCTTGTAGGGAAAGGAAGATCCAAAAGTATGAACCATCATGAGGCATAGAGTTGCATGATTGAAGAAGGTAAAAGGTTTTTTGTAAGGCTCACCTGCTCAAGAATCTCTCTAGCATATTTTGATCCCCTCTCCTCTCCCGTTCTATAAAATATATCATGTTTCTTCATTGAAATGATCATCTCTTACTTCTTAATGTCATTATGTGAAATTTTTAAAAGAACTAAGGGGTTCTAGACCCATGGTATGTGTTTTTAAAGCATATTACCCTCCATTTATTGTAGTAGTATGCGCATACTTAAAATATACATATGATGTAAATTTTAGTTTGAATCTACCCCTTATTTTTCATTATTCTCAAGTATTGTGTTTTTTTCTTTCATTTTTGATGTGTATTAGCTATGTTTAGAAGATTTAATATCATTTTTATCAAATATATATGGTTTTGAGCTGATTTAGATGCAGATTTGGAAAGTGGAAAGTATCTTCAACTCTAACGTTGTATTGGATATTCTTTCCTCTCTAAGAATTCAAGAGAGAGTGATCAAACCTTTTCTAATGTTATGACCTCTTTTTTAGCTTAGTTTTTTATGTTTTCCCCTCTTCCCCTATTTCTCCATGATTTCTTGGATGTGTTATAATAGGCTTATCTTAGAGGTAGTTTTAGTGTAAGTATTAGAAATAGGTGGAGGAACTTGCCTTCTCTAGAGGTTTGTCTCAATTTTAAGTCCCACACATGGAGACAATCCAATGTTGTTTACGATTCTCGATATTTCATGATAAAATACTAAGGTGTGATTCTTAGCTACAACAATTCTTGGCATGGACAGTGGGAAACTATTGAAGCACTTTACAACTTCATATCATCAAGTTTTATGTGTTCTTGATGATATTCCTCCTATGGAGATATTTCTTACCATATCTTGTGACTCCACTAATCTAAAAAATAGATTCCCTCATTTTTAGAATATTTTTCATCATTCCAATCTTGTTTTCCATGAAGTTTGTAATCATGACTTCATTTCCTCAATATTTTTCCCTTCCTGTTAAGCTTTAATTTTTATCACTATTTTCATAGAAGTAGGATATCAAGTCTACAACACCTACAATCCTCTCTCAATTCCCATCACCTTCTCTACCATTTTACCAAATTATCTCCTACACATCTTTATTTATTTATTCTCTTTCCCAAATCCCCATCTCCCCCAAGTTTTCTCCACTTCCACGACCCTCTACATCTTATTCTCTTCCTCCTCACCTTCATTTTTCTACCCTTTTTCCTCCAATAATTATATTTCCCAAGGATCCCTTCCTTCCCACATTGATAATAAGAAAATGTTAAAGTACCTCTAAGTGTCGGTGTTTATGTGGAGTAAGTGGAAAAAAATTAGATGTTGAGACTTTGAATTCATAAGGAATAATGGGGATCTCCCTTCTCTATATTCAAGAAGAATATGTTGATCAATATTTTCCTTATTTTAAATAATCTGACTTGAAGGGAATCCTCAATGAAAAAGATGAGGAGAATAGTGAGGATCTCAAGGTTAGATCAGAGCTAACAAAAACGTTTCCACAAGTCATGTTCACTTTAAAGATAGAGGGAGATCATTAGAGAACAAAAGGTCACCACCAACACCTCCAACTAAATACAGATAAATCACAAGATGTATTTATTCTCTTTCAAGCCTATACTTTGAGCAAAAATAAAGTGCAGTCCATGCTCTCACTTCCACCATGTGATCTTGTTGCCAAATTGATCACATGGCCCTATTTTTTGAGAAAATGAACTTAAGTTTTCCATATTGTATCAGGTTTTTTGTACTTTCCTTTTCCTTTGGTTAGATTAGGGTTTATTATCTTTTAATATTGTAAAACAAGTGCATTGTGCACACTCTGCATTTTTTCACTTCGAACATGTATTATTTTAATACTTTATATAGAGTTTTTATAGGCCATTTTTGTTGCATAGTTTGGTTTAGTCAGGTTTCCTTGTTGAAAAAAATGTTTTGAGGAAGTTTCCATGTGCAATTATTTAACCCCCAAGATCTCTCTTAAAATAAAATTTTGCATGCTCCTTCCTTGGCAAGAAATATATGTTTTTGGGAAAATTTGTAAGTTTTATAAAAAAACTATAGAAATCACCTTCCAAGAGGAAGAGTAATTAGATCCATATCATATCTAATTCCATGTAGATCCAAGGGTAAGAATTTCAATCTTTAAGATCACTTTTTCATTTTTTTCAGGCTTGGCTTCACACCCTATAGATATCTCAAAATGTCATTGATATTCTATCTGGTAGGCATATAGCTTCATTGAATAACCAAATTGTTGTCTAAAATAACCCCCAAGGCTGTTTTGGCAATTTATAAATACAATTTAGTAATTAGAATAAAATTTTGTTGAAAATTGATGCAGTACACAAACTCAGTCTTCCATAGAATCAAGGAATTCATGGTTCCATGGGATATCCTAACCTGCAAAAAAAAAAAGGAGCATCATTTTGGACTTTAGAAGAAATTTTGTAAGGAAGGTTTTGGGACATTAAATTGTAGTGTTGTGAAAAATTATGCTGGAGCTAGAAGCTCTGATGCATAGAGGAAAATTTAAAAGCTCCACAAGGTAAAGGTAATAAAAATTTAAACGTGGATAAGTTTTGAAGCCACAAAACACGAAATTAGTATTTTGTAAGAATCTCAAATATTTAGTTTTCTCTGACTTCATAAAGTCGTGAAATAAGGAAATTATGACCTAGATTTAGTAAAGATGCCAAATGAAGGGATTAGTTTTCCATGGAAAAATGGGATGTTATATTTCTTTATAACAAAGGATATTTCTCATGATCAAGCGATTGACAAGAAAGAGATGAGGGGGTATAAGAAGATAAAACCAAAGCCATGACAAAAAAAAAAAAAAAAGCAAAAATCCATGAAACAAAATCAAAAGACTATGGAATCTAAAAAATAAGGGACTTTTACATGGGAGGTCAAATTTGGTTTTTTATGACATATTTCATTGTGGAGCTCCATTTCACCTCATATTTGATAGGTAACTTGTTCGCCGAGCACAAAAAAATGAAGATAAATTCATATTATTCAATATTATTGAAGATAAGGGGCCCCACATGTCTGAGATTAGAAATGTCATAGTAACACCTTTCAAATGGTGAAAACTTTACAAATATTAATGAATTATTTTGGTAAATCAATGTTTTGGATTTTTGGTACATTTCACATCGCTTTTGAAGGATAAAAGTTCCCATTTTCATTTCTAAGATGATTTTTTTATCATCATTCACATTTGGACCGGTCACATGCTTCGAAAAGAGTATATTCCCCCATGCCAAACCGAAATTATGGGGAATGGTGATCTGTGTACCAAAATTAGATATTTAGCAATGTAAAATTACTCCATTTTCCAAATTTCTTGGGCATGCATTTATCTACAAGTTGATGTTCATCCACAAGGAAATATCTAGAGTTTTAATGCAAGAAAATATATTCATAAAAGCGTGAACCATTATGAGGTGTAATGGTTACGTGCAAGAAGCATTTAGAAAGATATTTTGAAGGTTCACCAGAGTTGAGCATTTCTCTAACATCTTTGGATCCCCTATCCTCTCCTCCCTTCTATAAAATCTAACACTTTCTTCATTGAAATGATCCTATCTTTCTTGGTAATGTTATTCTGTCAAAATAATGATAGAACTAAGTAGTTTCAAACCCATGACATGTGTTTTTTAATGGATATTACCCTCAAAATATTGAATATTTATTTTCATATGTAAAACAATAATATGATGTCAATTATGGCTTGAATATTCCCCTTGCCTTACATTATTTTCTTATTCCCTTATGTTATCTCATTTGGGATGTGTATCAACTATGTTTTTCCGAGTTTCTATAGTGCCCACTTCCCTTTGACACCTTTTTGATACCGATCATGATATCTGCTGATTATATTATGGACATGATTATAGACTCTATTATATTATGATGTTAGATGTTAGATCATGGATTATTGTTGACTTGATTCAGTTATGAGGCATGATGATTATTAGAGACATTTTGGAGATATTGATGTTGATATATTGTTTGACATGGTTATACTACGGATGTTTTTTAGGCATGTGATATTTGGATATTGTGAGTAGACCTAGAAATGGAAATTTTTTGATGATGATATAGTTGTTGAGTCAAATTGCAAATGATCTTGTTGGTTGCTTGAATGTTGTTGTGATCCTTATATCTAGATGATTTAAGAATTTTATTTATATTATTTTGGATGTTTGATATGGCCATAAGGCCAAAGGAGGTATTCTTGTTTTGTAGGTTGAAATATCACAACAAACATCGGGGGATTGGAGACCACCCACATTGGAATTCTAGATGAATTCAACAAGGTCACCATGGCAACTAGTATTTGTTTGTGTGTGTTAGGGATTCCTATGGGTGGATCACCTTTAAATGTGACCATGGGGTTTGATGTATTTTTCTTTTATTTGGACCTTTGTTTAATGTTTGCATGTGTTTATTTTTTGATGCATTTTCCCCTTTCATTATTCATTAAATGGTGTGTAATATTGTGAGAAATCATGTTGTTAAGTTATGTCATAAGAAAGTAATTAATAAAGTGGTTGACCTTAAATAAAAGTGTTGTAAGAGATGTGTAAGTGATGTGTAGGTTAAATTTTGAGTGTGAGACACTTCATCTTCTTAGAAATTCGAAATTGTCCTTGAAGGCTGATTTTGGAGGCTTGTGGGACAAGTTAAACTTGTCCCATACCTTTTAAATTCATTTACCAACCATACCTATGGTTAGAGGGTTGATTTTATACTTTTATAATGCATTTCTGTAAGTCAAATTATAAGTTTTAGTTGCACTTTTCTTACATGGCATAGTTTCAGTCCTTTGGGGTGTGGGTTGGATTTGAGTATGTAAGTAAACTGTCATATTATTCACCCACCTATTTATTATGCATTGGAGAATGAAGTTGACTTTTGGGTTGGGGTTGAGGATGTGTGATGTGGCATCCTACAAGGATCCTCCTCATCTTCTTCCCTTCCCTCTTATATAAAATTTGAATTCCTTTCCTTGTTTTTGGGGTTGCTTCACTTTGGAGACTTCATTCTTGGGTGAATTTCTTGCTTTTTTGGGAGCTATTGCTTTTGGAGAATTTTGAATATTTTTGCATGCTTGTTTTTGGTGGATTTTTGGATTGTTTTCTTGGAAACAACTATTGTTTGGAACTTGCAAAAATCTATCATGGAGAGGTAAGAGCTTGGCTTTTGAAATTCTCTTCTTTTATGAATGTAAATGTTAATGCGTGAATGTTTTGGCATGTTTGTGGGCTGTTGGGTAAATGGCCTAGGAATGGTGTAGGAGAAGACTACGGGGTTTTTTTTTGGGAGGAAAAAGTGTGTTTAGGGAGGTATAAGGGTGGAGGAGTTGGATTTGGGTTCCACCTTACAAAAAATAGAGTGCATTTATTTACTCGTTATGGCGTGCCATAAGAGGTTGGGGAGGCATATGGAAATGTGAGGAATAAGGGGTACTTGGGGAGGCATAAGGAATGTCATGGTTTTGATATACTATATTTTAGTGGTTTGTAATTCAGGTGGTGAACCCATTTCCCATTTAGTGAGGCATAGGAAGCATCCCCATAGTTTCTTTCTCCTTTGGCTTGCTTGATGAAGCCTTAATAATGTTTGTCATGCTTTAATGTAGTTGTAAACTAATTCTGTTTTGGATTGTGTTTTTATTGTGAAAATGTTGATTGTGTGTTGTGGATTCTTGTTGTTGCCATGAGTTGGATCACCTCTTTTATTGCATTATGGTTGGGGCTCGGGTGCCAATGAAGAAGGATGGCTTCTCATTTTCATTGGATTTCTTGGTTGGGTGGAGAGCGTTACCTTTCCCCTACTCTTGTGGTGATCAAATTAGAAGAATGTGAAATCTGCATGTTGATGTTCTTGAGCTGAGAAAAAGACAGTTTGATAGTTCCTTGTGAAATGAAGTCGTATTGTAACCTTTCCCACTTAAATTGGATGAACCTGTAAATGTTTGTAATGGATAGATGTTGTATTGATTTGAAAGTTTTATATTGTAATGTGAAAGAGATAAACTATGTTTTCAGTGTTTGAAGGAATGTGAAAGAATTGTATTTTGTATGAGGAATTTGAGGAATGAAAGAAAAGTTGTAAAGTTTTATTTGAAATCAATAAAGGATTACACTACCTTCCTCAAATTGCATCATTGTATTGAATTTGATCATCTAAATGTGAGTTGTAATCTCTGTTTGAAAGAAAGAAATGCGTATGAAGGAAGTGTAATACTCTATCTTTTGAAATATGTAAAATTTGGAAATCAGAGATGTAATTAAGATTTTTAATAGTTGAATTGAATCAAATAAATGTATTATATTATAATTGGAATGAATTCTAATACTTGGAAGATAAAAATGGTGAATAGATCCTTTAAAATTTAATCTATGTTTTGCATTTTTAAACTGGTAAATACTTTATCCAAAAATGCACAGTTTGAACCTATAACAATAAAATAAAAACTAAACGATTAAATGAAGTAGTATGCCCTAAACAAATTAAATTGGAGAAAAATACTTAAGGAATTTCTTAGAAAAATTAGCAAAATTAGGCTCAAACCAATTTGTTGTCGTTTTTGTCAAAGTTTTTTTAAATTGGGAGTCAATAAAACAAACTTACCTTCCAAATCCATCCTAAATCCATATAAGAATAGTTCTCCATGTCTAATTGACATGTTGAGAGAGGAAGAAGGACAATTGATTAAAATTTCATTAGTTAAAATCTACTAGCTTGCCCTTAAGAAGCCTCACAGATTGTTTTCTTGAAATTGACTCCTTAAAATTTATCAAAATAAAAATATAATGAGACTGTGTAAAAATAATGTTGGGATATTACCATAAAGTCTTTTTTTCCCCAAAATCAATCTCTTTATAAGAAGTTATGGCCTTCTGAAGTTTTTCTTCATTTGGCGTCAAAAAAAAATTCTAATTGTTAAAAAAATTTGGGAAATTTTCCTTGGTGGGCCCACGGGCCCAAATTTTCCCTTAGCACTTTTGGTCAAAAAATGCCAAAGGAACGAATTTCCCCACCACCCAGCCTAACTTGAGGCCTTCTTTTTTGTTAAAAGAATCACCTAAGTCCGAAAGAAAAATTTTGGAAAAATTGCCCCATGCTGACACCGCCGCCCATTGTTACCCTTTGGTTGTCTTTCATAGGTCCACAACATTAAAATTAGCCTTCAAAAACTTTTGGGAAAATTTTCCTAATTTTTCCCACCGACTTGCAGCCAATCAGAGGCTGCCGTGGCATCACAAGGCATTGGTAGAGGAGCGGATCCCTTTTTAACTTAGCGCTTCGGAAATTTTTTTTTGAAATTTTTCTAATATTCCCTGCCACCCCACCGTCCTGCAACCAATCAAAGCTCGACATGTGGCACCTTGGGTGTCGGCAAAGGCATAGACCATTTTGATCCCTAGCACTTTTCATCCGAAAAGACATAATGTCTTAAATTACTCGATGGCCTGATTTTCCACCAAGGTGTTGTAAAGCCGACACGTGTCCTCTTGGGCTCGCAGGCGTGCAGAGGTAAATCTCAGTTTTTCCTCAAAGAAGGAAAATGTGTGAATTTTTCACCCAATTCTATTAGCTCACGCATGAGAAAAAATTCTTCCCTAGGTCTGCAAGCCTGCTCTTGGGAAAATTTTCCTCCCAAGGTCCACCGGCCCATAACTTGAGAAATATGAGGAGTTAGGAGGACTTCTTTATATCATTAGAAAGGTGAGAAAATTTCCTATCCAATGGGAATGTTTTAGGGAAGTTTTGAGAGTGTTAATTCTAAGAAAAATCAAGTTGAATATTTTAAGCTAGTTAGAGAGTGGTGTAGTGTGAAATTACCCTCTTAACCTAATTGAACTTTCTAACCCTAAATTTTGACCTTGTGACCTTTAATAATTGTTAATAAAGAAAAAATATATAATCTAGTAAATTAGTATTGATTTGGAACCTTGTTTGTGACAACTGTTGTCTTGTAACCTAGTTGAAGACACTTTTAAACAAAAAAGAAAATTATTCCATAATTTTCCTATCTAATCCTAGGTTGTTCCTTAGGTCTCAAGTGGGTTGTTTTTACGGGCGTTACACTTGGTATCAGAGCAAAGGTTCAAAATCTTGGGCCATTGAGCACACTAGAAAACTTGAGACATGAACCTTAAAGCTAGCACACTTTTAAATCTAGAAAGCAACTTAGTTTAGAAATTACATATTCTAGTAAACATGGAAACCGAATAAAACTTAGAAAGATTAACTAATTCTCACCTTGGTTTCGTGCATGAGGCACATATAGGACGAGGGGTTTTTTCACATAGACCTAGACTTACCAACACTAGATCTTGTTGTAGCATCTATCCTACCATAGATTTTCCAGACTCTTAAGGATGTTAATGCCACTATATACGGAGGATCAGTAGGAGGACATGCATCCAGACATGATAGAGTCACTTACATTGAGAGTCATGTATCTCCTCGACCCAGTGAGGAGCATGGAGGAGAGAAATTCCATCTAGAGTCATCCATAGCATAATTACCAAAGAGGGGATAGGGTGACCGCGTTTTAGGACATAAAGAGGTCTTGGAGTAGTAGGCTAAGGGATGAGCATAATGAGAGGCCTAGAAGCCATCAAACCATAGCTGTAGATCACATCAGGGAGATCTTGAAGCTTTGGCCATCACATTAATCTAGTGACACAGGTGGATTTTAGACAGAGGCCATTGGCTGGTGAGCTTTAGTGGGTGCTTCAAGGTTTGTCCTTGTTCTAGCAACACAAAATCTCATGTTGCGATCCATCTACTGAGGGATGGAGCTGGTGTCTGGTGGCGGACAGAGGAGAAGAAGCTCCATGTTGATTTTGAGACAGTTACCTAGGAGCTCTTTGAGGAGTGTTTCAGGAGTAGATATTTGTCATGGAGGTTCATACAACAACAGATAGATGAGTTCCATGACCTCCGACAAGCATCTCTTACAGTGGCTGAGTATGAGAGTAGATTTCTGGATCTACTCCAGTATGTTGATTACATGCAGGATGAGTAGGTGTGGATCCACAGGTTCATTCAGGGCCTGAATCTAGACATTGGAGGTGCAGTGTGGATCCATTGTCCACAAACATTAGTTGAGGTTGTCGAGAAGGCCTATATAGTAGACGAGACTCGGGGAAATACCCAATAGGCTAGAGACCGAGTCTAGAGCCGCATACAGAAGATGTAAGACAAAAGATTGAGGGTGTCAGTACCTCTTCCTTGTTGTGGATAGGGTTTAACCCAGTCATCTTTTAGACCACATAAAAGAATAAGTAGTCTCGCCAACTTAGACCTCCCTGAGAGGTTTGATGCACAAAGAAATCAGAGTATGGGGCCTCCTCCTAGGGGTCCCATTAGGACACAGGGTGCCCATAGAGCTCACTCTGTAGAAGCTTGCTAGCGTAAACCTCAGAAAACCATATCCAGATAATCAAGATCCACACCACAGACCTTTAGAGTGCCTGGCTGGACATGCTACATAGGGAAGAGGATCAGGCTGATGTTTTGGTTGTGTTGTTACTAGACATTTTTGGAGAGACTTCCCACATAACCCTAATAACAAGGGTAAGACTCAGATCTTAGAGCCTACTATTGGTGATATGGGGCATAGGCATAGGATGTATGCAATGGTTGAGAATAGCTAGGTAGAGCATCAAAGCATAGTTATTGAGACTACAGGTAGCATTGGTGGCATTCCTACCTCCATTTTGTTTGATTCTGGTTCTTCTAATTCTTTCATTTCTCCATCTATAGTAGAGTGATGAAGGCTAGTAGTAGTTAGGTAGGGTCTTAGTTGGGACATTGAGATGGCTTTGGGAGCCAACATCTCTGTAGACTCCTTAGTCAAGGAGTATGTAGTGGATTTGGGACCTTTCACCACTATTGGATCTCCGTATCCTTTCATTGGGATCTTATGGAGTCATCTTGGGCATGGACTGATTATCTGCAAACAAAGTGCCAAGATGGATTGTTACGACAAGGATTATATCTTGTGCAAATGATTTGGGAGTTATGTCAGTGATTTTAAGGGTCGGGAGACCCATTTCTATTCACACCATCTCTGTTATGTAGCTTAAAGCGGTGTGTGTGCAACAGGTTTTCAGATGTATGTTGTTATAATCGGTGACGAGATCGAGGATGGGTCTAGTGGACCATCACTAGATGATAATCCCATTTTAAGAGATTTTATAGATGTATTTCTAGGGGAGCTATCGGGTTACCACCCCCACGTGAGCTTGATTTTCATATATATTTAGTTCCAGGAGCACACCCTATCTCACGAGCACCTTAGCAGATTACTACTCCTAAGCTCTGCGAGCTTAAGCTACGGATTGAGGGCCTTCTTGATAAGGGCCTAATTTGTCCTAGCATGTCCCCTTTGGGTGCACCGGTGATATTTTTAAAGAATAAGGATAGATCCTTGCGGTTTTGTATTGATTACCACCAGCTAAATAAGGTAACGATCAAGAATCATTATCCCCTTCCATGCATTGATGATTTGTTTGATGAGATGAAGGGAGCCACAAATTTCTCTAAGATAGACCTTAAGTCAGGATACCATTAGCTGAGGATTTTGGAGGCATACATTCATAAGACCACCTTCCATACGAGATATGGCCACTACGAGTTCATAGTGGTACCTTTTGGTTTGACTAATGCCCCCACAGTATTTATGAGTTTGATGAATGGGGTATTCAGGACTTTCTTAGATTGCTTCATGCTCATCTTCCTTGGTGAAATTTTTATTTACTCATGTACGTGTGAGGAGCACAAGGATCACCTTCGCTAGGTTCTTCAGTTGTCTTCAAGAGCAACAACTTTACGGGAACTTAGATAAGTGTGCATTCTTTCAGACGTAGGTGTAGTATTTGGGTCATATCATTTCTAGGGAAGGTATCTCCATTGATCCTTCCAAGATTAGAGCTATCATGGATTGGCTAGCACCCACTATTGTGACTGAGGTGTGTAACTTCATGGGACTAGTAGGTTACTACAGGAAATTTGTTCAGGACTTCACTCGGATTGCGCACCTCATCACTTCCCTTCAACAGAAAGGGAAGAAGTTTGTTTGGTCAGATAGGTGTGAGAAGGCCTTCAGGAAACTAAAGGAATGGCTCACTAAAGCACCTATCCTTACAGTGTTGGATCCATAGGGTGGGTTTTTTTGTTTACACAGATGCTTCTTTAGCAGGGCTTGGAAGTGTGCTGATGCTTGAGGGAAGAGAACTAGCTTTTGAATATCGTAAACTCAAAGATTACGAGCTTAATTATTTGACTCATGCTCTTGATCTTGAGAAATTTATGCATGCTTTGGTTTGATGGAGGAACTTTTACGAATGGTTAGAGATTCACACTTAGGACAAATCACTTGAATCTTAACCACCTCTTCACGCAGCCCAATCTCAACACTTGTTAGTGGCGTTGGATGGAGTTGCTTTGTGAGTATGATATGGAGATAGAGCATGTCAAGGGGAAGGAAAATGTGGTGGAAGAGGCTCTTAGTAGATGGAGACATGTGATTATGGCCACTTCAGTGAACACATATTTACGGAGTAGGATTATTCAACATCTTCCTCTTGATAACTTCTACATTGCATTTCAAGTAGAGATCAAATCCCAGAGACCCCTTGAAGGGATGTTTGATGATTTCTCACTAGAGGCATATGGCCTTCTCGAGAACATAGGTCAGATTTATGTTCCTAGAGACATAGGCTTAAGGTAGGACATATTGACAAAGGCACATTGTGTACCGTATTCATCCCATCCAGGGTGAAGAAGATGCACATTACTTTGAGATAGTTGTATCACTTTGGAGAGGACTTTACGAGAGACGTGGATTAGTTTGTGTCACACTATTTAGAGTGCCATAAATTGAAGGTCAAGAATCATCATCTAGCTGACCTTCAGTTTCCTCATGCAATACCGGAGTGGAAATGGGACACCATTTCCATGGACTTCATTGTTGGGCTACCGATGTTGAGATATCACCATGATGCCATCATGGTCATGGTTGATAAATTGACAAAAGTGGCTTAGTTTTCTCTGGTGAAGACCACTTATATAGCCAATGTAGTCTCATGGGTATATCTTGATGAGATTGTTAGGTTGCATGGGATTTTGTAGAAGATCATTAGTGACCGTGATCCTTTGTACACTTTCCATTTTTTGACTACCATGCATTATGCCCTCAGGAAAAATATCAATTTTAGTAAAGCATATCACCCTGAGATAGATGGATAGACTGAGCGGGTGAATCAAATTTTAGAGGATATGCTCAGGATGTATGTGATGGATCAATAGTCTAGATGGGAGGAGTACCTATTCTTGGTGGAGTTTTCCTAGAATAATAGTTTTGAGTTCTATAGGCATGGCTCCTTCTCGGGATTTGTATGGTAGAGAGTGCAGGACACCTCTTAGTTAGGACAGGTTAAAGGACAAGGCTTCTCTTGGACCAACTTTGTTGTGGGACATGGAGCAGTAGGTGGTTTTGATCGATAGAGACTATGCAGGGAGGCACATGACATGAAGAAGAAGTATGTAAATCAGCATAGGACCAATTGTAGTTTTGATGTGGGCTTGAAGGCATTCCTTTGTGTCAGGCCACATAAGATCCCTATCCATTATGGAAAAGGTTCTAAGTTAGATCCTAGATTTGTGGGTCCTTTTGAGATCTTAGAGCGTATCGGCCCTTTGGCATACCATCTAACATTGCCACACAACTTGTCTCACATAGATGATGTGTTTCATGTTTCAGTTCTTAGGAGATATGTTGTTGATTCTTCGACATGTTAGATTCAACATCATTGTAGGTGTAGGATCGGGGATAGTTGATGGTGAAGCCCATTCGCATCCTAAATCGCATGACCCTGGGGCTTCGGGGTAGAGAGGTTGATCATGGCCGGGTGTAGTGGGACAGATATGATGAGACTTTAGCTACATCAGAGGATACTACTTTGCTACGAGTTCGAGTTTCCACATTTGTTTGTGACTTCCGGGAGGAAGTTGCATCTAAGGGGGAGGGGGATGTAGTGTCCAGGTTCCTTTGACACCTTTTTTTTTTATACTAATCATGATCTTCGCTAATTATATTATAGACATGATTATGGACTTTATTATAGTATGATGTTAGATGTTAGATAATGGATTATTGTTGAATTGATTCAGTTATGATGCAAGATGATTATTAGAGACATTTTGGATATTTATGTTGATATACTATTTGACATGGTTATACTATGGATGTTATTCAGACATGTGATATTTGGATATTGTGAGTAGACCTAGAAATGGAAATTATTTGATGATGATATAGTTGTTGGGTAAAATTACAAATGATCTTGTTGGTTGCTTGGATGTTGTTGTGATCCATATATCTAGATGATTTTGGAATTTTATTTATATTATTTTGGATGTTTTGATATGGCCACAAGGCCGAAGGAGGTATTCACTTTTTGTAGGTTAAAATATCACAACAAACATTGGAGAAGTGGAGACCAACCGCATTGGAATTCTAGATGAATTCAACAAGGTCACCATGGTAACTAGTATTTGTTTTTGTGTGTTTGTGTGTGTTAGGGATTCCCATGGGGGGAATCACCTTTAAATGTGACCAAGGGGTTTGATGTACTTTTTATATTATTTGACATTTTGTTTAATGTTTACATGTGTTTATTTTTTGATGCATTTTCCCCTTTCATTATTCATTAAAAATGTGTGTAATATTGTGAGAAATCATGTTGTTAAGTTAATTAATTAAAATATTTCATAAGAAAGTAATTAATAGAGTGGTTGGCCTTGAATTAAACTGTTGTAAGAGATGTATAAGTGATGTGTAAGTTAAATTTTGAGTGTGAAACACTTCATCTTCTTGGAAATTCAAATTTTTCCTTGAAGGATGATTTTGGAGGCTTGTGGGACAATTTAAACTTGTCCCATACCTCTTAAATTCATTTACGAACCATCTTATGGTTAGAGGGTTGATTTTATACTTTTATAATGCATATCTGTAAGTCAAATTGTAAATTTTAATTGCACTTTTCATACATGGCTTGATTTCAGTCCTTTTGGGTGTGGGTTGGACTTGAGTATGTAAGTAAACTGTCATATTATTCACCCACCTATTTATTATGCATTGGAGAATGAATTTTACTTTTGGGTTGGGGTTGAGGATGTCTAATGTGGTATCCAACATGGAGCCACCTCATCTTCTTCCCTTCCCTCTTATATAAAATTTGAATTCCTTGCCTTGTTTTGGGGGTTGCTTCACTTCGGAGACTTCATTCTTGGGTGAATTCCTTGCTATTTTGGGAGCTATTGCTTTTGGAGAATTTTGAAGATTTTTGCATGCTTGTTGTTTGGTGGATTTTTGGATTGTTTTCTTGGAAACAACTATTGTTTGGAACTTGCGAAAATCTATCATGGAGAGGTAAGAGCTTGACTTTTGAAATGCTCTTCTTTTATGAATGTAAATATTAATGCGTGAATGTTTTGGCATGTTTGTGGGCTCTTGGGTATATGGCCTAGGAATGGTGTAGGAGAAGACTATGGGGTTTATTTTTGGGAGGAAAAAGTGTGTTTTAGGGAGGTATAAGGGTGGAGGGAGTTGGGATTTGGGTTCCACCTTACAAAAAAATAGATTGCATTTATTTACTCGTTATGGGGTGCCATAAGAGGTTGGGGAGGCATAAGGAAATGTGAGGAACAAGGGGTACTTGGGGGAGGCATAAGAAATGCCATGGATTTAATATACTATATTTTGGCGGTTTGTAATTCAGGTGGTGATACCAATTTCCCCTTTTGGGAGGCATAAGAAGCATCCCCCATAGTTTCTTGCTCCTTTGGCTTGCTTGATGAAGCCTCAGTAATTTTGTCATGCTTTAATGTAGTTGTAAACTACATTCTATTTTAAACTATGTTTTTATTGTGAAAATGTTTCTTGTACACTATGGAAGCCTATTGTTGCCATGATTTGGACCACCTCTTTTATTGCATTGTGATTGAGGATGGTTTCTACTTTTCATTGGATTTTTTGGTTGGGTGGAGAGCATTGCCTTTCCCTGCTCTTGTGGTGATTAAATTAGAAGAATGTAAAATGCGAATGTTGTTGTTCTGGAGCTGAGAAAAAGATAGTTTGATAGTTCCTTGTGAAATGAAGCCGTATTGTAACCTTTCCCAGTTGAAGTGAATGAACTTGTAAATGTTTTTAATGGAAAAATGTTGTATTGATTTGAAAGTTGTATATTGTAATGTGAAAGAGATAAACTCTATTTTTAACGTTTGAAGGAATGTTTAAGAATTGTATTCTGTATGAGGAATATGAGGAATGAAAGAAAAGTTGTAAATTTGTATTTGAAACTAATAAAGGATTACACTACCTTCCTCAAATTGCATCATTGTATTGAATTTGATTATCTAAATGTGATTTGTAATCTTTGTTTGAAAGAAAGATATGTGTATGAAGGAAGTGTAATACTCTGTCTTTTGAAATATGTAAAATTTGGAAATCAGAGATGTATTTTAGTTTTTAATAGTTTAATTCAATCAACTAAATGTATTAGATTAGAATTGGAATGAATTATAATACTTGGAAGATGAAAATAGCGAACAAATCCTTTAAAATTTGATCTTTGTTTTGTATTTTCAAACCGACAAATACTTTATCCAAAAATGCACATTTGAACTTGTAATAAAGAAATAACAAAGGAAATGATTAAATTGAAGTATTATGCCTAAAAAAATTCAATTAGACAAAAATACTTAAGGAATTTCTTATAACACTTAGCAAAATCGGCCTCAAACCATTTTGCTATCAAAGTTGTTTTTTTTAAAAAAATGGGAGTTAATAAAATAAACTTACCTTCCAAATCCATCCTAAATCCATCTAAGAATAGTTTTCTGTGTCTAATTGACATGTTGAGAGGAAGAAGGGCAATTAATTAAAATTTCATAAGTTAAAATCTACTAGCTTGCCCTTAAGAAGCCTCCAGATTGTTTTCTTGAAATTGACTACTTAAAATTTATCAAAATAAAAATATAATGATTACTATGTAAAGGGAACGTCGAGATATTTCTAGAAATTCCTTGTTTTCCCAAAAATTGAGCTCAATATCAAAAGTTATGGCCTTTTGAATTTTTTCTTCATTCAACCTCAAAAAATAAATTCTAACTGTCAAAAAAAAGATTTGGGAAAAATTTCCTTGGCGGGCCCACTTGCCCGAATTTTCCCTAAGCACTTTTGTTCAAAAAGTGCCAAAGGAATGAATTTCCCTATTGCGCTGATAACCCATGGGCCTTTCGTTTTTGTCAAAAGAATCACCTAAGTTCGACAAATTTTTTTTGGAAAAATTTCCCGCACAGACCCATCGCCTCATTTTTTCCCTTTGGCTATCTTTCGTGGGTCCACAAGATTAAACTTAGCCTTTAAATTTTTTTGGGAAAATCTTCCTAATTTTCCCCATCGGCCCCAAGCAATCGAGGCTGCCACGTGGCACCACAACCAGAGGAGCGATCCCTTTTTAACCTAGTGCTTCAGAAAATTTTTACAAATTTTTCCTAATTTTCCCGCCACCACCACAAGGCATTAGAGCTCAACACGTGGTGCCTTGGGTGTCTATAGAGGAGTAAACCATTTTGATCCCTAGCACTTTTTGACCATAAATACATAATGTCTTAAATCGCTTTGACGGCCCAATTTTCTGTCGGGGTGTTATAAAGTCAACATGTGTCCTCTTTGGGGCTCACGGGCGCGCGGAGGTAAATCGTGATTTTTCCTGGATAAGAAAAACGTTCCAAATTTTCTCCCTGTTGCCGGCCCATGTAACAAAAAAATTCGCTAGGCCCTCAAGCCCGCTCTTGGGAAACATTTCCTCCCAAGGTCCTACGCCATAACTTGGGAGAAATATGATGAGTTAGGAGTACTTATTTATATCATTATAAAGGTGAAAATTTCCTATCCTTTGGGAATATTTTAGAAAAGTTTTGAGATTTTCGACGAGAAAAATCAAGTTGATAAAGTCTTAGAGAATGTAGTGTGAAATTACCCTCTTAACCTAATTGAACTTTCTAACCCTAAATTTTGGTGACCATTAATAGTTTTTAATAAAGAAAGAAATATAATCTAGTAAATTAGCTCGGAACCTTGTTTGTGACAACTATTGTCTTATAATGGTTAAAGACATTTTTAAACAAAAAGAAAATTATTCCATAATTTTTCTATCTAATCCTAGGTTGTTCATTGGGTCTCAAGTGGGTTGTTTTTATGGGCATTACGTTTCTTATCATTTATGTCAAATATATTGGGTATTGAACTTATTTAGTTGCAGAGTTGGAAAGTGACAAGCATATGTCCATCTAAAGTTACATTGGATCTTCTTTCTTCTCTAAGAATTCAAGAGAGAGTGATCAACCATTTCCTTGGTGTTAACAATAGTGCTTTTATCATATTTTATTTATGTTTTCGCCTCTCCTCCCTCTCTCCATAATTACTTCGATGTGTTATGTAATGCTTAGCATAGAGGTAGTTTTAGTCTTAGGATTATAAATAACTAGACGAGCCAACCTTTCTTTCCGGTTTGTCTCAATTTTAAATTCCCAACTTAGAGAAAATCCAATGTTGTCCAAAATTCTTGATATGTCATGATCAAATCCTAGGGTGCAATTCTGACCGAAAACATATATTAAAATTAAAAATATAGATATATTTATACTTAATATAAGATCCTAACTATATATCAATATTCATACTCACATAATCATCCACAATAATATGTCATGGATTGTAGACACTTCTAATTTAGTTCTAGAAATTTAAATACTTAAATTGCATCAATTATACCCTTTCTTGCAACTGATCGACGACATATCATCAATATCACGTATTTTATCTGTTATCATCATTAATTAATTACATTACGTTAATTAATTAACTCTTCTCATAATCATTAACAAATGACACTATCTAGATTAATTAATTATTCTGAATTATTTAATTCTCTCTTCTATTCAATCAATAAATCAACATTTATTTGATTAAAATCCTCTTATAACATAAATCATACTAACTATTCCTATAAATACTTCTATAAGTTTTCACACCTATTAATTAATCACCTTTGTTAATTAAGAAACCCCTCAATCCCCATGAGTCACTAAAGGAAAAAATAAAATCTTCTAAGGTTGACTCAAACCCCCTTCTAAACTATGCTTATCTCAGAACTAACACAACCTCTCTATTATCCCACATGTAAAGGGATGTAGAGATTCTTTTATCCATTGGGCTATATAAACAACCCTCCTCCTACTTTTCTTCTTATAGCTTGCATTCTTATAGCTAATCTATAGGCATTTTATCTTAGAGAATCTTTCATTTGAGATAGTAGCCTCATTCTTGAATTTCATTCATCTAAGGTTTTGGGTCATATGGAGAGAATCAAAATGGTCTTGTAGTCATACTTTTATGATCTTCCATTCCCAAACCATGTAAGATCAAACAATCAACGTTGATTTCCATTGATCTATCTAGGTTCATTTAGTGTTTTTGGCGATCTAAAGAGTAGAGATTCAAATGCTTAGCATATTAGTTTGATTTCTATTCCAATTTCTAATGCATAATGTTGGTATTTAGTCTTGTTTAGCTCTTAACCTGATGATCTTTGTGTAGTTAGTTCATGTTTTCAAACTATTAAGGTGTTAGTTTTAATTCCCTTTATATAGCTAAAAATAAATTAATACATTTGGCACACCCAAAGTGGGACTTTCTCCATTGTCCATTGCACTTAATTTCAAGTTTTTGTAGTTAAGTTTCGATTTTTGTTACTAACCCTTTTTTTGCATATATTGACATAACTTGTTTTGTTGAGTTTGCATGTGTTAAGTATTTCTTGTAGGTATAAAGGAGGTGAAGTTCGTGAAATTTGGAATTGATGGGAAAATTTCAAGATTTCTCCATGTTTTCATTTTTAGAGCTTACTTTTTCAACATTCTACGTGCTAGTTTTGTCAATTTCTTGAAAATCTAAAATTATTGACCATGTAGGTTAGTTTTTGATAGTCTTGAGTCTTATATTTACATAATAATGTTGTAGATTTCTATAAAAATTAAATCGTGGTGAGAATATTTTAATATTTCTTCATGTTTTTATTTTTAGAGCTTACTTTTTCAACACTATACATGTTAGTTTTGTCAATTTATTGAAAATATTAAGTTTTTGATCATGAATGTTAATTTTTGATAGCGTTGAGTCTTCTATTCTTGTATTAATGTGATATGTTGTTGTAAAATTGAATCTTGGATGAAAAAATGTCACCATTTTACAGATTAAGGGATATTTTTTTGGTACATGTTAAGTGCATACCTGTGAGCATAAGAGCATATATGTAACCCATCTTCTGAGGGCCATAATGTTTTCTCTCAAACTCGAAATGAATTTTTTTTTTTGCATTGGAAATGTATTGAAGTGAAATGTACAATCAAAACATGAATTCGATATTTATTCTTACACAATCTACAAGTTTTCCCTTTATTGTAAAATTGGTCATTTTCTAACATCTTTAATGTTTTGATGAATATTGTATTTTAATTCTTTATTTGATTTAGACCAAAGCTTGTGTATGATCTTATCTTACAAATTTTGGTGATCTTGAGAATTAAAAACAACTTTGATCTCTATCTTTTTAACATTTGGATTAACATGGAAATTTGATTATTCATTTTGCTTAAGAGAATCAACCTTTTATAAAACATTTTTTTATGGTCCTTTGATTTGAATTTCTCCATTTCTATCTAGTTGGGATAAATTTTGTGTATGCTCTTATCTTCCACCTTAGGGTGATCATGAGAATGAAAATAAACTTTAGTCTTCATTTTCTAACATTTGGTTTATTATAATCTTCATCTTTCATTTTTGGTTTAAGGGAATGAACATTTATCAAGATTTTTGTATGGTTCATTAATTGAAAACCTTTCCTTTACTTTTTAGTTTGATTATTTGTTGTGTATTCTCTTCTCTTGCATAATTTTATGATCTTGAAAATAAAAACAAATCTTAATCCTCTTTTAAATAATATGATTTATTTGGAGGACTACTAATGTTTGAGTGTAAGACTTAAAAACATTTTTCAAAGAAAGAAGTTAGAAAAAAAAATTCTAACTACACGCATGTTACGAGGATGTCAAACAATGAATGGGTAAACCACATTCAAAACACTTGATTTGCAGGTTTGGATAATGGTTATATGCCCCATCCACTTAGAACTAGGTCATAACCCCTTTGGCATAAACCTTACGCTACAACAATGCGGGTGGTCTTAGGAACCCCAAACTAGTCCCCACAAGAGGGAACCTTGTTGATGAAATGGGAAGTACACCGCACACCTACTTGACTAATATACACATGAAATTTAACGAAAAATTTATCCATATTGCATGCCCTAGTGAGAGTACACAATGGACACATTTTTTTCTCACTATGCTTGAAGGGGGTAAAGTAATCCAGGATAATCCTTGGGAAACCTTAGAAAACTGAGATTTCTCTTAGATAAATTGTGACACCTAGTTGAGAAAACCACCTAGGAAATCCATTCAGTCTTTGGAGCCAACTCGACCAAATCGTTGTAAAGATCCAAAATTCATCATGAAACGTGTGAAGCTTTTACTTTTTCTTAGTTTTATACTCACACTAAGGTGAGGTGAAACTCTACCAAAGTGAGGGAAAAAGTTTTCATACCCACTTATACTACTTCCTTCACTTTATTTTGACACTTAGTTGATAAAAAGAGGAGTGACCACACGTGTGTTTTCAACTGATGTTGTCACCACTTTTATGTCTGTTTACGCTCATCCATGTTTGCGGACGGGTGGTTAAACATCTAAAGTGTGTGAGCACGTACTCATATCTTTGGTAACTATTTGATCTTGATACCTAATTCAAGATCGTCATCATAGTTAGGCTTGATTCATCACTTGATTCTCTTTTGAGGTGTTATCTTGCTTGAATAATGTCACCACAATTTTTGATACTTACGTCTTGTTTCTTGCAAAATTGGCCTAAGTGTCTAGATTATAACATTAGGCTACATGCATCGTAACAATTCCTTGGTATAATCTAGCCTTAGTTTAACTTCAAACATTACCTTGATTTTGAAAAGTGTTGTTGTTACCTTTATGTGCGTCGTAATAATATTATTTCAATACTAATACCTTACTTTTCCATAAATTATGGTTAACGTATCTTAGTGGTATTGTTGTGTCATTCATTTTTGTAACTTCTACTTTTTGATATTTAGGTCTTGATTGGGTCTAAACTCATTTTAAGTATACCTTGTTTGGAAATCATATCAAAATTTTGTTATTACTTACGTCTTGTTCATTTTGAACTTGCATAATTGGTGACATTTTATTGGTCATATTACACGTCAAACTATTAATTGATCGGACACAAGAATTACTCCATTTAATTGATTTGTTTACAAAACAATTGTGTGATTATGTCTCATTCACCATATTGACTTACCCATTCGGGGACAATAACTTTGATCCATTGATTATTTATCATTCATTATTCTCTGGTCATTAATTTGTCTTGTTATTTTTAACTCATGTGATTGTTATTTGTGTTTATCCTCCTTGTTAAAATCATTTCTAGGACAATCCTTTGGGTATTTGATCCTCTTGATTTTTTGTTTTCGCCTAAGTTATTGATTTTGAACACATATTTCAAACCCTGGTAAAAAAAAATTCTATCAAGCAAATTTTGCATCAATCGAACATTGGAAATATTTCCTTTTCATCCTTTATTTTTCTAAAGTTTTGATCAATTTTGTGAAATTTACACCTCCAAAACTTGTTGGATTATCAATCTTGAGTCATCACGATGTATGTTCTCCTTATCTTCCCTTTTGGAAAATCACACAAGCATCCCCTTTTTTACAAAATGTCTAGTTTGTTGTCATTATGTGGCTCAAATCAACATGAAAACTTCTTCAATTTGAAGAATTTTTATCTTACAATCTAGGTATAGATATTTGAACCCAACACATGCCAAAAATGACTAAAACTAGTAGAATTAGGTTCCTTTATCAACAATTGTATCCACGTTAAAACAATATTGTGAAATAATTGTAGAATATCTACAATATATGTTGATTTATATACTAGACATTGTGGTTATTCTACAACATCATAAATATTTGATATAAAAATTTAAATCATCTATATTACATAAACATAAATATGGTTGCAAATCTACCATATATCACATTATCTACAATGCAAATCCACAATATATCACATTATCTACAATGATCAAAGGATGGGATTAACTTTGTGAATTATACACATTGTAAACATTTTTTTGAATTAAAAGATGAAATATTTTTATGGATGATTTCTAAGATCTCAAAATTAAATTAATATTATGAATTATATACATTTAATAAATCTTATATTTGCTTCATAACTCTAAACATCCTCATATATTTATTCACACAATTAATTATGTGTATGTTAAATAATTAACTATAGATAATTTATCTCAATTTCACTTAGTTAAAAATTACACTATATATATTCTTTAAATTCAATTTTATTATAGTATATTATAGTAAGAAATCAATAATGTAAATCCACAACATTCATATCAATCTTAAAAATATACTTATGAGAGCATACATCACCTAAACAAATTAGTAATATTCTTTATTTTAATTAATATAAAATATAAAAATGTCATTAAAATATTTTTTTGGGTGCGATGATTTTTTCAAAAAGAAGTTAATAGATTTTTTACACTAATCACGTCATTATGATTATTTTTATGCTTGTCACAAAATTCATTGCCTTTACATATTTTTCACAATTCTATTTGAATTGAAAATTCATATAAAATATATATTAAACAAACCACATGAAAAAATGTTAATAAAGATTAAACTTTTGCAAAATATCTCCACAAAAAAATAATTAAATTCATAAATAAATAACAAACAATTAGATGATTAGTTATTATACTTTTTATAAGTTTAAATGTTGTAATAATATTCATACCTAAAACTAAAAATTGTTAAGATTATTATTTATTATATTATTTCTAATATTAAATCTTGTAATAATATTCATTCCTAAAACTAAATATTATTAATTGCTTTATTATTGTTTTCAATTAATTTCAAATCGATCACATAAAAAGAAATCAGTGCTATGAGATATATAATCAAATTTAATATATGTTTTAAAAAAGGTGTCTTCGAATTTGAACTGCATGGATAATTTAAAGAGGTCAAAGTCATTGATAATTGAATATGTAAGAGTTAGACTGTAACACACCAAAAATACCAACACAAGGACAACACGGTGAAATACAGGATGATTTTGTTTTGACTTGCTTTGACACAACACGGCACAACATATCGTCACAAGGTTACAACCAACACGGGAACCCTTGCTACTGGGGAGACCACAAGGTCAGGCGAGAACGTTCACACCTATCAAGGACAATGTACTCTTCTTTTGACAAGGCAACATGAAAGTCCAATCCACATGACACACTCATAGCTAGGGCATCCCATGAGAAATTTCTTGTTAAATTTTCTTGTTTACTAAAGTGTCTCTTAATTCTTAACTTACGTTCTTATAAAATTTCATGTAATGATTCACACAATTCTTTTCACAAGGGAGAACTTCTTTCTTTTCAACGGTTGATTAAATAGCTTAAAGCCAAGCTTTCTAAACTGGGATCATCAATTTTATGTCCATATCTTTCTTATTCATTTGATTTTAGAACATTTTCCATTTCTTACAAGGTTAATTAATCTTACTCAAGCCGCTAACGCTTGTTCCACAACTCTATTGCACAGGTGAAGGCATAAGCTCTGATAGAGTGAAAAGTACCGCTTAGGGTTCATAACAATGCCCTTCTTGTTTAAGGATCAAACTTTGACCTTGCTTAAGGAATGTCACCATGAATCAAGGCAAGGGTTAACAGAACAGGACAACAGAATTTAGCTTCAGGGTCACATTGTCCACTATCCATCTTTTATTGAGGCTAAGATTTTATCAAGATTGGTTAAATGTTCCATCTAGACTTTACTTAATTAAGTTTGACAAAGGGGAACATTTCAAACGATAAAGAGATATTTAAGGTTTTATTAATCACTTTCACTCCTACTTATTAAACCCTATCATCTTCTAAAATTTAACCATTGATTTCACCATGAGACCATTTAGGGTTTCACCAAAACAAATAGTGTTTATTAGTTTAGCTCGGGGGAAAAACAAGTAATCATATTTTGTTACAAAAGATAGATTCCTCTTGATTGTTCCAGGTCTCAAAGGTTTCAAGTGGACCACATCTACATTGATATATTCATATATATAAATTTTAGTTTTACTTTTATAAGGACTATCCAGTTCACTTTATAGTGCTTACAAACTCATTGCTACTATGCCTCAGGAGGATTTACAACTCAACATTTTAATTCAAGAGCAAAGTTTAACAATACTCGTTTGCGGAAACAAAACAAGGTTATATCAATTCATTCCAACATGATGCACAAAATCAAAGGGACATACCATCTCTATTGAACCATGACTAGGGAGCAAGAGAGTAATAACATGGGACATGCCTCGCTACTATTCTAAGGATTAAAATTCACAAGAATATCCCATAACCAAGCGGTAATCAAATTTCATCTTTCACATGATAACCAAACAAGCCACAGTTTCATGATTCTACAACAACAATACTCTCTGATACATTTACTAGGCTCTGACCCTTCTTCTAAAATGTCCAAAGTTCCTTTCCAATTTTTATAACATAATACACATTCGTACAAAGGAACAATATAACCAAGATTGATGCAATAATCTACAAGTCTTTCCATCATCTAACCACGTAAGCCATCTGCAACAATTAATAACCTGAGTCAGTTCGCGAGAACTGAGCAAGATAAGACTAAACATAGCAACAATAAGCTACTAGCTAACAATACCATGAAAGGAAACATTCTATTCCAGGAAATGGATCAAAGTTCTAACCTCTAACAACCTTTTGAAACAAGATGTAATTTTCAACATATCAACTAAGAAGAAAACCATAAGTTTTAGTTATGAAAATACCTCTAAAACTACAAAAGTTTGACAACCAAATATGCAAGACTATGAAATTTAAATGATTAGACACAAGAGTTGAGAGTATTGGGATTTCAATCATGTAATCCCGTAGATTACGTGATTGAAATCTAAAGTGTAACCCATCAATCCACATTATCCAGGTGAAGACAAAAGATAAAAACCAGACCCGATCTTAGCTGCCAAAAAGAATATAGTTTTGGACTCGTTCCGTAGGGCCATAGGCCTAATAGGCTATAAACGAACAACGAGGGTAAAACAAAGTTCCATCATGTAATCAAAAAGGTTTAAAGGATGAAAATATTATATTCAAACCCACAACCATTATATCTTAGGTAAAGAGTGACTTCATAGCTAATAAGGAGGAGTGGAAAGAATGGTAAGAATGTCCGGAATAGGTATTACCTAGCAACTTACCTACTGAACATAACTGGGGCCGGAATAGCGACAAGCCTCATTAATACCCAAGTTGAGTAGGCAATCTAGCATTCAAAACACATCCTTGCAATTTTCATAATACCATAGATTTATAATCCTCCCGTTTTAGAGGAACATAGCCATGAATCTAGACTTGGTTAAAATTTTCCGACATCAACTCACTTCCTAATATCATAAATGATGTATACAAAGGAAAAGGTCTCTCAACTCTCCTTAATTTACATCTCATCACTAAGTTTATGGTAACCTATGCAGAGACTAAACACATAACATACCATTGAAGATAGATATCCTCCAATAACGAACTTCTATAATGATGTAATCACAATTATTACGTTCGATACAGAAACAAACTATTCCATAACTTCTTTTCCCTTTTGACAAAAAAATATATTCACGACCTTCCAACACAATCATTATAAATTTGCAATGAAAGGTCACTCATCAAGAAGGAAGTACAAAACAAATTTGACTAAATTAAGGAACTTCATGTTACCTTAAGCAGTTGATGAAAACCTTAACTTTCACGAACCGTGAAAGATATTACCTTACTCCATCAAGGCATTATGTCTATACATGATTAAATCGATAACATGAGGAATCATCAACATACCATAACTTAACACCATAAAGGTCATTAATTTTATCAAATTTTACTCATAGAAAGAGTAGAATCAAATGGGGGTTCTATCACTAATTTAAGCCCTTCTATCAACCCAGGACATATTTTCGGCCCAAAACTTCCTTCTTAACAAGCATAAATATAGAACTTCTAATTTCCAAAAGCCCTAATAATTTGCACAATCCACGAAGTGCATAATCACGCTTATCATAAAAATAATAATAATAATTTAACTGTATGTTTTCCTCTAGGGCAACAACATAACAGGAAACCAATACTAGTCAACGCTCGCAACGTTCTAGGGGTGATTACATACCCGGAGTTCACAAAAGAAACAACGACATTTTGCGAAGGAAGTAACTTTAAAATTATATATATATATTTCATATGATCAAACAAAGCATACAATGAAAACCTTTGTCTGTTTTAAAAAATAAAAGGGTTTGATCACGTCAAGAAGGACAACCATGCGAGGTAAATCCAGAAAAGTAACAAGCTGTTAACCATATACTAAACGCAAATCCACAAAATCATAGATTTAAACCAATTTCTAGAAAGAAAGAGTTTCATTTCAAGAGGTTTATTAGATACTAGCATATTATGAATATGGTTAGTCTATCTTGCCTATTTTAACGCATCCACCAGTCGTGAACATCCAGCAGGGACTGCTACAGCCACACGCCTTCCGCTTTATCCTCTGCTTTTGACGACCCATCCTGGTAGTTGACCGCACAAGAAAAGACTTTGAGTGTCCAGACCATAAGAGCCCCAGTTCCATCAATCCCTCCTTCCTTCCAAGCATCCCCACTCATATAATAACATGGCAGCCAAAGAGATAGGCAAAAGTAGCCACAAAAGTGATATGCCCACAAGGACTTCTGCACAGCAGCATGGAACTATAGCCCAGCGTCAAGGGCACCATAAAAAGTAGATTTGACGACAACCCAAAAAGGCAAGAAAGATAGCAGAGCTCCTGGCTCTGAAAGGCATCTACCGTATTGATGGATAAACCCCCCCTTTTTTTTTTTTTTCTTCAGCAGATTTGAGGGCAGCATCAAACACTCGGTGAAAACATTTCAGCTGTAGCTTGAAAGGTGTGATAATTCCAACAGAAACCTTTATATGCGCCAGCTTAGTGACTCGTAGAAGATGCTCATATAGTTGTAAGGCAAATTGTGCTTCATGAATATTCCGATATGAAACAGATCCACGCCTATGGAATTCTCTCCCATGAGTTACATCGTAAAACAAGTAAGATCTCAATAGAGAATCTCTATAATAAATTTCATCAGTCTTTGGTAATACTCTCACTGTCACATAATTGATTTTTGAAGAAACAAAACTCAGTACATGATCTAGATCTGAAAATATCCTGCTACCTTCATCTCCCAAGACAATTTCTCCAACATTGCATAGATCTCCTGTGCCCGTGGGTGTGATCTGTCACCTTGAAGGAGAATCCAGAATTCGAGGGTGTAGTCGATGCTGAACAGATAACAACAAAGTTGGACCACCTACTTGTTGGAGCGCTCAAACAGGCTTCTACTATACTGCAACATGCCTGCTGCCTAGCTAATTACTGTTGCAGGTAGTTGTTGTGGATCCCCAACAAGAACACACCATACAACACCCAAAGAAAGTGGAGGTAACACGCCTACTTCCCTAGCTTGCAGCTTCAACTGTAACCACTATATCAAACCCAACTTAAAGCAACATAACTGTCACCAATAAGCAAAGACATTGGCTGCGGCACTGTTTGGGCGGCTTTCCAAAATGAAAAGGCAAGACAGCCCAACTAAAACTTTACCTCATTTTTCTGCTACAGCCGCAATATCTTGCAAAGACATAAGTGAAATAGCGGGAACAAGCACTTTGAGTGTCTTAATCAATACGAAAACTCCTCGAAATAAAAGATAAAGAGCCGGAAAACGAAGTTTAAAAACCCCTCATGAATGAGCAGTGTGGCGTCTCCACCATCATCAACAATCAGATCCGGCCACCACCGGGACCCCAATCCAGAGCCCTTTCAGTGCACCACCAGTACTCCTAAAGGGTTTCTCCTTTCCATGCAAAGACAACAACACTGTCACGGGCAATAGCCGTAGCTGCATGATCCTGAGTAGAGAAAATGTTGCAAGAGCACCATATGACTACAGCTCCGAGGGCAGTAAGGGTTTTGATAAGCACAGTGGTCTGTATGGTCATATGGAGGGAGTCGGTGATGCGGGCACCCTTGAAGGGCTGCGAGGGGCCATATTCGGTCCTGCAAGCGATGAGCCTCGGCATTTCCACCTCTGCCAGATCCAGTTCCATGCAACCGAAGTCAGCCTGTGACAAGTCCTTCACCTTGTATTCCCTCCCCGCCACAGTCTTCTCCACAAGCAGCGCCATTGCTGACATGCCAAGGCAAAACAATGATAAATGACGTGAAGAGGAGAACAAATCAGAGCACGATTTGAGAATCACTTTGTCCGGGGCCAGACGCTACTGTAGCAATTCATCATTGCTGACCTTTGATGGAGTGCAAAACAAGCATTTGTGGTTTTGGAGCGGAAGAAGGCGAGACCACATGACAGGAGAAGGTCGGTCAAAGTTTTAATAAATGGGCGGTGCGGCCATGACGAGAAGGAAAGGCACTTGACCTTTGCGCCACTACCATAACATAGAAATTTTTATTTTATTCTATTTTTTGGAGCCCAGCGTTGTGGGGATAGGGCCTTTGCACGGAGCACAAAGAAGCGGGCATTACATAGGCGTTAACTCTTTCATGATTTCCGTTGATGATGCCGTAATTTACCGACAATATATGCAAAAAATCCTAGATAGTATGGTTGATATCATTGATCACAATATTTTATGCCCTTCTTTTGGCAATGAAAACCGATAGTTACGAGTTGGAAGGTTCACACAAAGGAACGGTTTTAGCTGCAATCTGTTCTCTCGAAGCTATTATTTTTATATATAAGTATGTCATGTCCATTATTTGTGTAGATTTGTGTTGTCATCATTTTGATGTAGGATTATATGTTGATTGTCTACCATTTTTATTTAGGGATTTATTCGGGGAGTGGTTTGCAAGAAAAATTAAATTATTAAGGATATAGAAAAATCGATTACGAGTTTCAAAATAATGAGCAAGTAAATACCATTCATTTATAGAATAATCGTTACATAGATTTAGTTTTTAGTTCTTTTTATATTATGAATATGTTGTTTTATTTATTTTTCATCGATCTAGAGGATATCATGAGAATATAGAATCTCATTTTGTGAAATACAAACCATTTAGGACATGGTTGTATTTAAGAGTTTACGTGATAAAAGAAATATGTAGCCACACACCCTTTGAATATACTTCAAATTGATACTAGCAGAAAATGAATGTCTCATCAATTCATATTACTCTCATTTTCTCATCAATTAGAAACTATTCAATATTTTTCCCCTTTCCAAATATTAATATCTATTACAATTTCAAATTTTAGACGTAAAATTTTTTGTACGATTAAGCAACACAAATTGTTATTGGTGTAGAAATTTCAATGTAAAATTTGAAAATGGTGTGAGTTTTGATATCAATTCCCATGTTTCAAATGTATTACATGTTATGGAAATAGAATAATAGCAAACTCTATGCTTTAAAGATTTTACAAAATTATAGAAATGGTAATAATGACTAGTTGTGCATGGATCCCTACAATTTTACATGTAACCCCCTTTTTAACACTAAAACACCAATCTTGTGCATAAAACGTTAGCTTTTGTATCATAATGATTTCCTAATATTTCCCTCAACAAAGTTATGTAAGGGAATAAAATTTTTATCTGTGTGTGTGTGTGTGTGTGTGTGTGTGTGTGTGTGTGTGTGTGTGTGTGTGTTTGATGAACCCTATTTCTTGGTAAAGTTTCCCTTATATAACTTAGTAAAATTACATTTTATTTTTAAATAATATTATAATTTTTTCAATCTTATTTAGATACATATTTTTTAAAATTATAAAGAAATTAAAAACATTCAAAAATTTGAATATGTAGAGAAAAAATATTAATATTGTATCCTTGTAAATGTTGGATTCAATATCTTATGTGTTATTGGTTTGTGCTAAAGTCACAATTTTTAAAATTGTTGCAAATTCACAATCATTAGAATTTTTGTAATGCCACACTTTTATTTTTGTGGTTGTTGCCACACATTTTGAACTATGGTAACTGTCACAAATTTTCTACAATATAATTTTTTCACAATATTTTTGTGGGTGGAGTCCACAAAATTGGATTTGCAATATTGCCTCAAATACCCACAAAGATATTGTGGAAACATTGTGGATATAGGGTATTTTATCTTGTAGTGCTTCTAGGTAAAAATACACTCTAAGATTCACACATTGTAACAATTCATATTCTTCTAAATTTACATGTTACCTTGGGTTTCCCTAGTTAACACCTCTATACCTCAAATATAGATCTTATTTAATTATGGAAGGAGGTGATAGTTCTACGAGGTCATTTAGAAGGCCCACACTCCATGCCACCTCACAACCACTCACCATCATTTATCCAATTGCCTTCTTAGTTCCCTTATACCATGAATTTTACACATACCCTATTTTTTAAATACATTTTATTAAATGTCAAGTGTAACGACCCAAAATCCACACACAAACAACACAGTGAAATACAGGATAACTTTTTTTTTTGACTTGCTTGACACATAACATGACGCAACATGTCGTCACCAAGGATACAACTAACACTGTGAACAACTTGATACAAGGATGGCCATAAAGGCAGCACGGAAACGTTCACACCTATCAAGGACAATTTACTTTTCTTTTGTGAAAGGACATGGCAAAAGACCAACCACATTACATAGTTATAGCTGAAGACATCCCACTGTGAAAATCTTCTTAAGATTACTGATTTACTAGAGACATCTTACAATTCTTAGCTTACGTTCTAGAAGGTTCATGATATGTTTCATACCATTCTTCTTATAGGATTAAGTTTCTTTTCTTTTATATAACTTGAGGACTATCCTAGGATCACCTATAATATGAAAATTCCTTGATTAATTTGTTTACAAAACCAGGAGGTAAGCAATTCCACAAGGCTATCTATCTAAACCCCCACTACTGAAACTCATTTCATACCCACATTGCATAAGGAGGCAAGCGTAAGATCAAAAGGAGAGGAGTATCGTTAAGGTTCGAAACCTAATCATCTTTGATCAAGAATTAAAAATTTATCATAGCTTTGACAAGGACTACAAGGTACCATGGTAATGGTTAGAGAGAGAAGATAAATTTATTTTATTATGATCTATTTAGTTATTAACCGGTCTTTTAATGAGTCTTAAGAGTTCAATTGAATTTTGGTAAAAGCTTCATTTAGAAATCATCTTGATCAAGTTCGTGTAGGGGAATACACGGGGGTTCCCAACATGGAAGCATTATACTTAACGTGTTTTTATTCAAACTCCTCTACTAGATAAGATTTACCGATATCCCCAAAATTCAACGGTGATATTACCTTTTAAAATTAATTAACGTTTCCCAACAAGAAGACAATGTTTAATCCATAGCTTAAGGTTAGCAATCGTAGGTATTTTTTTTTCATCATTAGATAAACACTTTCTTTCCAATTAAAGACTCTTAATTTTATCAACCAAATACAACTTCATTATTATCTTATTTATTTATTCATCTATGTATTCCTCTTCTTTTATCTTTGATTATCTTTAGAAAAGGGGATTTCAACCCACTAAAATATGCCTAGAAAACATTGATACTAGTACCATGGAGGGTTACTAAACCAATAAGCATTATGACCTGTGAGAAGAAATTATCGTTATTTAGCAAGAACGCAAACCATGGTTATAACATTTCCATTCAACTAGGCACATGAACCAAAGGAGTCAAGAGATTGGATTTCACTTGGGTCAAGAACAAGAAGGTAACAAAATAAGCCAAGCCATGCTACAAAATTTCCATGACTGTAAATGATATCACCAAAAGAATACTCATAACAAGGTCAAGATTGAATATTATTTCTCACAAAGGTAATTTACCAGTTAACCTATAGAAGGACAAGACAACATCATCACGAAATTTCAGAACAACCCAAGGCAAGAGGTTTTCTAAACTCCTTTGCAAGAACTATTACAAAATTTACCTCACATTGGACAATTTTACAAGGAACTTCATAAATTGACCGATGAAACCTTTACAACTCTTTCCTTTAATCTACACGCATAATCCATCTACACAAATACTAGTGGAATCGGTTCGTGAGAGCCCGAGCATGTTAAGGCTACTCATTGCAAATGATAGGCTAACATTTAACAATATCAAGAAAGGAAAGTTCTAATTCAAGAATGGATTAAAACACAACCCACAACTCCAAAATTATTCACATGAGAAAAAAATCTAAACCATCCAAAGCAAGGAGAAAGTCAAAATACAGTAAGAACAAAATCACATAAATCGGGGCAAGACCTTATGGGTTAGGAACAAGAAGGTGAAGAGTGTTGATATCTCCTTCATGTAATCCTATGGATTACGTGATTGGAATCAAAACTTACTCCATCCAACTAAAGGGGTCAAGAGAAAACAAAACATACTAATTATGATCGTAGGCGCGAAACAAAATGACATTATCCAAATCTCCCACGGGGAGGCTTCATAAGCAATAATTAGGGTTCGCGCCCTTAAAAGAAAAACAACTATAGTTTCAGTTTTAACCAAGGAGTTTTACCACTACCTTCTTATAGGATTTCTTAAACGTAGGACTAGTTAACATTACAAACCACTCTTCCAAAAAGTGTATAAGGGAGATACAAAAGGGTCATTATTCTACCAACAAACCTTATCCTAAACGTCAACTTCTCTACATAATATAAGGGGAGGCTAAATCTGAAATTGTCAATAATTTTTTTATATATTTTCGACAATGCCAAAAAGTAGTTTTAAAAAATAAAAATAAAAATTGATTTCCTTAACAAAGCCACAAAATGAGACTTTTAGTAACCAAGTTCGAAGAATACGATATTCGAGTCCGAAAACAAAGGGGATTCGATACGCAGAGGGTAAAACACCAACGATGCCCCAGACTCAAAAGACCCTACCATGAGTGCAAGCACAAAAATAGGAACCAACACACCTATCCATCAGGAAGGTTACGCAGTGCAGTCAGGCCTAGAAGTTCTATGAGCTCCTGGCCAATGGTATAGAAGATGGAAATTTTACCCGATCCATGTGGGCTTATCAAGGACATGTCTAGCAAATATCAAACAGATGAACATAATAACCACCTATTATATTATCACTGTAATCAGCTGTCATCTAACAGGAAACGAGTTCACGAGTCCAATACCATGGATTCACCTACAACTTTTGTTTCGGTCCAGCTATTAATAACTTGCTTGCGACCCTTAATAAAATTTGTAGAGATTTCATTCAATAAAACTTACAATGTTTCCCCCTTACTTTAATCAAACAAGAGTTTGAACCAGGTAGTAGGTATAGTAATTTTCTCAACACGTAGAGGCCAAAATAGATGTCGGGTTATTCATCCTCTAGAACTGGGTACAAAAGTCAACCATGTACAGTTCTAAAGCAAAACCCTAATGTCATATTCTAATTAAACAAAAAGTAAGGAATGCCCACAGGCTTAAACAAGTTTTAGAACCCAACGTCACTATTAATGTACCTTTAGCAAAACAGGAGAGCCCTAAACAGGAAATACGTATTCATTCAAGCAAATAGAGATATGAAGGCTTAACCTTCCATATAGTAAGCCTTCAATTACAAAATACCATCACAGAATTCTTTTAAAAGAGAGTCATATAAGCAAACGAAACTCTATAATGTTTCCTTCCCTACGAACTAGACTGCATCACTCAATATTGCAGTAGCCCATTTAGACAAATATGAAATAGAGTAAGCTATAAGAGAGGAAAAGAACATTCCAAGCAAAACCAGTGAACTAGGAACGAGATTTAAAGGAACAACCAACACAATCACCAAATTGATATAAACAACCACGAAAACATTTAGTCTATTTGGCGCCATTCAAGAGGAAAGAAAATTCATTTCAAGATCTTTGAAAGAAGGTAGAAAACTACTACAAAGAGTATAGTTAACATGCACGATCGAATTCTTCAATCCAACAAGCTCGTCGACTAGGGCTCTCGGGCGATAGCAACACAACCTGCGTAACTTCTCTTCCTTAGCCTCTTTGAAGGTCCAACTCGTTAATGGCCATGCCCTTGACTTCATGAAATCAATTGTATAGTCACAATGTGCATCTGTGCCCATATCGATGGGGTAAATGTTAAAGCCTCGTTTTACAATATCATGGGGATGCCGTGACATTGAGGCATTTTCGAGAAACTTGTGCAAGTCCGGGATGATAAGTGGGGTGGTTGAGAAACTAGAGCTTGTGGGACTTGGGATGCTATTTGTGTTGGATATTGTTGAACTCTAGCTTGTACCACTTGATTCTGCTCAGTGTGTGTTGCTGCAACTGCACCACCTTGAGCTTGAGGAGCATTTTCTTGTTGGTGAACCCGGCCCCTGTGTCCCGGGGAATTCGAGCATGCTCTTGTACTTGTCGGTGAATAATCTGGGTGCCACATCTATTACATACAACAGGGGATGAACCATACTGGTAACCATTACCATGAGCCATACTCTCTGAAAGAGGCCCTTGCCAAGTGCAGCCGCTCTTGTGGTACATGCAATGAACTGTCACACAGCCTATAGCATCAGCCAGTACCGGATTTGCCTCTTGCAATGCCTTCGAATCTGTATCAGTAACCAAATACCTGTCATAAGGGCAGGCCCTAGTAGTACTCAGCACATAAGCTAGGCAAGGCTTGCAGTAAAGATGTGTGCATCGGGTTTGCACAGCCTCATTAGGGTAAACAAGCTGCCTACAAACTGGACAGAAAACCAATTTATGAGAAGACAGAGGCCGTAGTCGGTGGAGCAGCTGAAGTGGAATAACTCAACGGAGGTAAAAATTGTGTGAAGGTGACGAAACAGAAGAAATATCTCCATTTCCACAGACAACAACAACCTTGCCAGCAATCATCACATCAGTGGCTCTCATCAGACCATCTAGCAGAGAGTGCCTGCATCCGTACAAGCTATCGAACTTGCTCTTGGTAATAGAATCATTGTCATTAATAGCAGGGAAGAGCAGCGATCCAATAGCTTGCATCTGGTACAGCCTGTGAACACCGGTAGTTGTTTCCTCAGATACAACAACCAATCTTTCCTTCCTCTTGTGATATATGAGGACAACATCAAACTCTCGGTGTAAACAGTACAGCTGTAGCTTGTAAGGTGTGATAATTCCAACAGAAAACTTTATGCCTGCTAACTTGGTGACTCGTTGAAGAGGCTCATATTATTGCAAAGCAAATCGTGCTTCATGAATATACTGAAATGAAACAGATCCGCGCCTATGAGATTCTCTTCCATGAGTTACATCGCAAAACAAGAAGAAAAGGTTTCAATAGAGAATCCTTGTGATAAACTTCATCTGGTCTCCTGGTAACACTCTCACTATCACTTAATCGATTTTGAGAAACAGATCTTGAAGGGGAAAAACCTAAATCTGAGGATGCACCTGATACGGAACAGAAAACACATAGATGGACAACCTGCTTGCTGGGAGCACTCACAAAGGCTTCTGCCATTCTACAACATGCCTCTGGCTGGTTGAACACTGATGCGGGCCGCTGCAGTGGATATTCGGCAAGAATACACCTCGCAGCATCCAAGAAAATGGAGGAAACATGCCTACCTCACTCGTGGATAGCAATGTGTGTGCAGCTAGCAAAAGGAAACATCACACCTTTCTCCCCCAAATGCATTCGAAACAACAAAAAAAAACCATTTCCAGGATCTGCGCTTTGACAGCATAAGGCATGAGGAGGTTTCATGCGGCCGGGGATGACAAAAAGGACGCGCACCGGGAGGAATCGGGAAGGAAACGTCTCATACACGCTGCTTCACTGGCTTGAAGCTCCATCTAGCCATCACGTCAACTAGATCTGCGCCCATGCATTGAATGAAAGGATCAAAACAAAGATCTAGGTGAAGAAAAATGCCTCCACCGACTCCCATCTCCCTCACGCAACGTAGAAAAACGTGACAGCCAGTACAGCCGGCGGAGTTGGGGTGGTTGGGAGGAGGCCAAGGTGGCAGAAATGGGATTCAATGCCCTACAGGGCATTACATCAAGCGTACTACAAATTCATTAATAGAAATCACCACAAAATATTAGTTATTAATGTTGTATAACACGTAGAGAGACCATAATGTGTTGGGTCAATTCCATAAATAACTTAGTGTGGCTACCATTTAGGAGAAGAAAAATAATAATTAATCCAAAAGTATGGTCATGAATGTTATTAATATCTTCCCTATCTATGTAGATAAATTTAATAATATTGGATAGTAGAAAAGCTTCCACCTTAATTTCCATGTCTACGCATCACTTTCAAAATTCTTAGATTGTGTACTTGCAGGTGTAGTTTGTAAGACTCCTAAAATTCCATGAGAAGAAACTTAATGATAAACATGGATAAAGGGGAATATGTTTTGAGTTCAATACTCTGAGGGTTTTATAACTACTTTAAAATAACCATTGCTAATTAGAATCTAAAAATTCATTAGATTGATATTTACTTTTGGTTGGAGTAGAATATAATCACCTTCCTAAAGGTGGTGTAGGGGTTGATTAGAGAGTGACCAGATACCTTTTTATAGGGAGAACATAAAAGAATCAATATTGAAGTAATAATAGCATTATCCTATTATTGAGAAATGGTAAGAAATTTAACCACTAAGGATGGGGTCACATGTTGAACTTTTGCTTCCTCCATGGAAGTCGAGGCTAGAAATTTCTTGGGATTTGGAAGGGAAGCCAATAATGGCTTAAAAAGGTTCTATGGTGAAGTGGATGCGCTAGTTCACAACTTAACATTGCTAGAGCCACCCACTAAGGGGTTGGAGGTGACGAATTTTTGTGACTATTTCTAAAACCCACAATGGTTTAACCATATAGATCAACAATATGTGGTACTGTGCAACTATTTTTAAAAGTATTTGTTTTACATAGCTTGAAGTGGGCTCTCCTAAATCTTGTGTTTAGTAGCTTGGATTTTGGATTTTTTTGTCAACGTATTGGAAATCAAGAGTTCCTTCGATGATTCGAGAGCTTGATTTCATCATCATGCCTATATCAGGTCCACAATGGATTTTATCTATCATTTGATGGAGAAATACGGAAAAGGAAAATAAATTATGGGTTGTGTGTCTTTAGAGGAGTCACATGGAAGCAATTCGGTGGTAGTATCAACCTACACCACCCATCGAGACCTAAAGTGCATTTCACCAATCTTATATCGCAAACTTAGAAGTAATTTCATGAGGATATAATTTGATAAGAGCCAAATAAAATTAAAAACAAGACAAAAAAATTAACAAGTTACACACTAAACTATTAATAATGTAATCTAATTTAAAGTATAAGAAATATAGAATTATACTTTTATTAATCTATAAATTGGTTATAAGATGATAAAAACTATTCTCATTGTGGGTTATAGACAATTTCAAAGTTGATTAATAAGATGGAAAAAAAAAAGTGATTTATAATGTATGTCGCAACATTCGGTGTAAGAGAAGTCAAAAGAACGTATGACGAGAGAAGCTTAGAGAGTATTAAGTGAAATATGTGTAGAGGAAATTATTTTTGTCCGCACAAGAAGAAATTATGTCAATGGAATATGTACAAACTTCTTCCAACTATAAGAGGAAGGCCTTAAACAAAGCCAATCTTTGCAAACTACTTTTAACCCCTTCTTGTACACAAGAACTAGTAGTTATCCCAACATACTCCATAATACCACAAACCACTTCCAAGAATAACCAAAGCATGAAACATACTTAGACATAATTTCTAATCCAAAAAAAACCATCACCAAGCTTAATAAAACCAAAATCAACATCTTACCTCATGTAGCCACTTGTACCCTCATAGAATAAGCATCCTCCAAACATGAATGTAGTCCTAATTCCCCGTGTAGGTCTTGTTTTAGCAACTAGGCATCCGACAACAAAATGCCCCTTATGAACAAGAGTAGCCTTGTCATCATTGCCCTTATGGTAGGGAGAGAAAGCAGTGTTTTCAACCTGTATCTTGCACTTCGCCATATTTGCTATCTATAACGCCACAAAAAGAAGACGCTTACGATGGTGGCAACGGCGACAATGACGCACCAAAACAATCAAAACCAAGAAAAATGCGGTTAATTTTTTTTTTTAATAAAAATATTAACTTCACTTACGTGATTCAAGTGTTTAAAACCAAAAGACAATATTTTAACTTAATCATAATCCACTTTGCAATTAAACAAAACCAAACTTCGAGTTGCTTTCACATGACTTGAGGAGTTTAATTAATATGTGTACCGCCAAACAAAGTTATATAAAGGTCAATCCACTCCAAGCGAGCTGTTCAAATAAACTCGGTGAGCTTTATTGGAGACCAAGCTACTCCACACCACTTTGCGAGTTATTATTTGCATTGGGTGAGTCTGTAATATGTGGGCCTTGCTAATTCCTAGTTGGGGACCCTCATCGAGAATCGACACACTCTAGCTCGGCTTTGTATTGAATTTCATTGTTATATTGCTTACCGATCTAGCTCGGGTGGACAACAGAGTCTAACCATTTGGCGAGTTACATATGCGTGGCATTTATACCACCATCCTCGTGGCCATCCATCTCGTCATACAAGTTAATGCCACCGTGGTTATACAACTTGCATGACCACTTTTAAACTCGGCGTACGTATGGAACATCTCCCGGCCACTTTACACAATAATCTCACCGAAAGAAGAGATACGTGGTCTCAGCCACTACGTGGAGGCATTCAAAAGAAGACGGTGGGAAGACATGGTTGGAGGTGGGTGGCTTTAATAGCCACCCGCCATAAAATACCTACTCGTCGTTTGCGTGCAGGCACACAACTGGCCGCTTACCTTTCCTTTTCATTTATTTCCCTAGTGATAGCAAGTCTACCATCCTATACAGCCGGACCGTGGTTTTGGTCTGTCCTGGGCCACGCAAATTAATATGGTGGTTAGGAAGGAAGCCCCGGAGAAGAGTAGCAGGTAAGAAACGCCGTTTCAAATGCCCAAGCCGCGTGGAAAAGGGTTTAGGAGAAACTCCAGGCGGTCAAACAAATTGTGTTGCTTCCACTGTCCACGGGACTGCAATGGTGTATTCTGGGCGCAAATTCAGGCTGCGGCTTGCACAAAATAACGGTCAGGCAGCGGAGGACACAAAAAAACAAAGCCTTTTCATTCTTTGGGCGCGTATGGCAAGCAGGTTGTCAAACTATGTTGTTATCTGTTCAGTAACGAATGCATCCTCGAATTTCTGAGTTCGCCTTCAAGATATCCGCATCAAACGCCTAAGGGACAGCAAGGGTGGTACACGGAGGCCAGGTAAGATTGCTGCATCAGTTTTCTATGCGGCCCTTCTTGTTTTACTATACGGACGCGGTGAGAAGGAACTCCTAGAGATGGATCTATTTCATACTAGAGTTTTCATGAAGTAATTTTCTCTGCCAATAGGTGCGAACGCCACAGTGAAGGGTGGGTTCTCCTTCGTGATAAATTTATCAAAGTTGATGGGGAAAACAGAGAAGGTGTTACCCGATGACCCGAAGAAAATTATTACCTTGATTCTTTGCTGAAAACTTACCAGTTAACGTATACAGTCCGTGGGAACCAAAATAGATCTCATAAAGGAGGGTCTGCTGTTTTTCTGAGAATGTTCACGACATAGGGGAGAATCTCACAGAGGTGAATCCGTTTCATAATGAGTATTCATGAAGCCCAATTTGTTTTGCAAATATAGGAGCCTTTCTGAGTATAATAAGATACAGTCTTACAACATGATAATTATACAGAGACCCATCCTTGTTTTAATTGTTATTTATTACATGAACGTGAGATTTTATAGGTATTTTAGCTTATTTTCCTTTACAATTCTAAGGACGCCTTCTACGTAGGTTTGATTATATGTTTACTATTGTTTTTCTAGCTGCAGTCCGTATTAGCATACTTAGTTAACACAATAGATATTAATGGTATATCGTTATGCTTAGGATCCAAAAATAGTAATTTCATTAGTTGTAATATTACATAGATATGGTTTATATTGCAAATATCAATTTCCTTATTATGTATTAAGGGACATTGGGTATTAAACTTAATAAACTTATAGTCTTTACATTAGGATTTCCTTCTACATATTTTAATAGGCCTTGTACGGGAATTCAAGGAGGTTTAATTTCATTTCCTTTTACGATTTACAATTAGATTTACAATAGATTCATAAATGAAGAAAAGCATAAAAGAACTAGAGCTTAAAAATGTTTCATTGTCATACTAAAAGCCATTTGGAAACTTAAGTCTTTCCATCAAGTATAAAAGAAGGGATAATGCACTATATTTTATTTTTTTTTTAAACCTTTCCAACACATCACTTCCAAGTACTCAAACAAAATTTTAATATATTCACAAAACTATCACAAGCCTTTTTGTACATATCATTTCTTTATTTCCTTACAATCTTTTCAATAATGTAAACATCTTTCAAGTAAAATTTGCATTCAACCATGTGACTTTTGGTGCAATATAGATTACAATGTCCTTTATTTTTGAAATGAAAACAAGATGATACAACTTTCTTTCACATACAAATTTACAACAAAATAATGTATATAAGGGAAATGGAAAGAGTCTTCACAAGCTCCAAGGTGTTCTTCATCCATGCTCCAAGTTCCAAGTAGCTCAAATCACAACCAAGATAGGGGGAGAGGCAACACTCTCCTCCCAACCAAAACTCAATGGAGAAGAGAAGCAATCTCCTCCATTGACCCCCGAGCCCCAAACACAACACAATGAAAGGGTGGTCTCCAACTCAAGGCAACAACACTTGCTTCCACAATACAATTTCTTCACAACATTCAAGACTAAAATAAAAGAACAAAAGGACACACAAATAACACAAAACATTTCACAACAAGGCTTTCATCCAAGCCAACAAGAGAAGGAACTATGGGAAAGTTTTCCTTATGCCTCCCCATTGAGATGAGATGCCCATCCAAACCCTCCACAATAAAACTCAAACCCCTATGACTCTTATGCCTCCCTCAAGTACCCCTTTTTCCTCCCATACTCTTATACCTCCCTCCTCTTATGGCTCCCTCAAGAACAAGGAAAGAATGTGAACATTCTTACCCAAGATGGGCATCTCTCTCAAACTCCCTCCACAATTTCCTATTCTACTCTTATGCCTCCCTCATGAGTTTTCCCATAGACCTCTCCTACACTACATATTAAGCATTCTATCCATTTTTCCACAATACACAAAAGTAAACATACATTTTCTACAAATTTAAGCATAAAAGCAACAACAATAAGAAAGCAAAAAGGGAGAAGGTTTCCTACCTCTCCATTGGAGAAGCCAAAACTAAGAAGCTTTGTCCAAGCTCCCTCCAAAACAATCCCAAGCATGCAAGTCCAAGCTCCTTCTTTTTCTTTCTCCCCATTCTTTTCTCTCCCCAAAATAAAAAAAAAAAGAACTCTTCCACAAAAACCTCCAACCCCCTCAACAAGAGAGGAAATTTCCATAAATAGACAAAAGGGAAGAGTGAGGGTGATGTGGCTCCTTGTAGGATGCCACATCACACATCCTCAAGACCACCTCCCATAGTCAACTCAACTCCCAAAACACAATAAATGGGTGGTTGGGTTGAATGACATCTCTCATCCACATCCATCCCTTCCCATGTGTCTTAAGGCACAATTAAATGCAAAAAGAAGACAAGTGCACTCCAAAGTCACATTTCCCTTCCCAAAACAATAAATAATCCCCTTTTTGGATTCCCAACCCATAGATATGGTTGGTAAGGGGTTTTGGGAAGTGTGGGACAAGTTCAACTTGTCCCACAAGTCCCCCAAAATTGCCCTAAATCTCAAATTCGAGATTCAAAGGATTTGGAGTGGTCAACACTCAAAACAAGCATTCAATACAAGAGGAAACACAAGGCTCAAGGAGCCAACCATCAAAATTAATTACACCCACAAGACTTCCCTCCAAAACTTAAAAAAATAAAACAAGATGTTACATTAATCTAAACATACTTAGCAAAAGTAATTTAAAAAAAAACATCACAAATGAAATCACCTACTAAAGTAAGTTAAAACAAGTAATTAAAATTCTTACCCCCTTGGTCACATTAGAAAATTTCCCCCTCATGGAAATTTTTCTTAACACATAAAGAACAAGGGTAACACAATACAATTCACTAGTTGCCTTGATGACCAAATGTTGTAACCACCCGACATCCTGTTGTGTTTGGTTCCCAATCCCCCTCATGGTTGTGATCATGTTGTGTTTCCTGCAAAATACAAAATACCTCCTTCGGCCTTGCGGCCATGTCAAAATGTCCAAAATAACCATATGCATGAAATTTATTAACATCTATACGTAATTCAATTATCCATTATTTCAAGGTTTAAATCACAACTTAATTATGCATTCCATCATTATCCAAAGTTATAGCAATGTAAATTCAACAACTACATTCTACTTATCACGGCGAAGAAATCCAATGTTAGGACACATGCAATATATCCATATAAAAATAATATCAGTATCCAATAGTCTGTCCATGAGCCAGTGTAGATCATACAGAAAACAAAATCCAATCATAACCCAAATGCATCTACTCACAAAACATCATGCTAATCAACGTAAGTATAAGTCATGTCCATATCCAAAAGTCTGCATAACTCAAAATGATAATCAACTAAGTGTCATAGGGAAGTGGGCATTACACTATCTCTCGACAAAATCCCTCTATCATTTGTGCTTTGATAGTTGTCCATGCCAATTCAAGGGGCTCGTGATTGGCACATCTTTGGGAGGATTCGGTAAATGTAAACCGATTGGGTTGGAGCCCATTTCATTCTTTGCATACGGTGAAAATCTAAATTCTACTAGAAGATACTCCAAACTACCCATAAAACTAGTCAACACAAATAGGGGACATTTGTTCTTTTTCATCACAACCATGATCTCGAAAACTTTCATTAACATCAAGAAAAATTCGACTTATAATAAATGCCAAAGTAGACATCACCTCATTTGGGAAACTTTTCCAAAAATTAGAACTCTTGAAACTTGGATATTCATGTGGGGCCCACATACTACCACATGCTCTAATCCACCTTTCTTGAAAGTTAGAAAAGTCCTCTGCAACATCTAATCATCAATTTTTGAAACCAATCGAAACAGACTTACTATACCTCTTCTTCTACAAGCTATTCCTAGCAAGGGTTTCAAACCAATTTATCTTCTTAATGATCATTCATAAAGACATGGAAATATAGCCACCTCATTATTTTTGTGAATATACATAGCTTAAATAAGAAACTATGCCAAAGATCTTAGGTCTCCATGCAAAGCATACAATTCATGGTGAGCATCAAAAACCAGATTCGAGTTGGAAATGGCCTTGTTCATGACCCTATTTCATAACAAAACATCATATCTTCAAAAATACTCATCATGGAAACCTAACCGTTTTCCCTCAATAAAAGGATACACCCTACATACATCTACAATTGTCATCATGTCACAATTAACAATAAATATCTTCAAAATATCTCATTTGGATAGCTAGCCCCTAGGGTTTTGCAATGTAAAGGCTAGGGTAAACTGAAAATACCTCATAACACATCATAGAAACAATACAAATGGTCATAAACTACCTAGTATATCACGAATAAACAAGCTACATATATCCATGATCTCATATATCTTTACAACTCAATATCATGTAATCTAACAACAATACATGTTCCAAATGAGCATGTTAGACATGGTCACCAACTCGTATCTGCACCCTGCAACTCATGTGAGTTCCTAGACACTATCCACTCACGCTCTCAATCATGTCAACATGATTCTTAAGTCACCAAGAAGCTCCAACATCCATGCAACATCACCTAGGCTAGCTAGGTCACCTGAATAGGTTTGCCAAAGCAAGCAATCCTCACCAAATCACATGATATCACCATGAACAAACATGGAACTCCATGTCTTCATCACTATGAGCATCAATATCTAACCCTTCTCCATCATTTGCTTTGTCATTTTTTGGGTTTTGCATTAAGGACAACACCTAAAGCACAACATGCCAACAAGAAGTACAAAACTATGGCAATTTGAACTTAAATTATTCTTGTAGTAAGTGTAGTTTTCCACTTCGATTTTAGGCTTCACCACATAAATTAATTTATGGGCTTACAAAATAAATTAGGTACATATTTATCAAATATATATATATATATATATATATATATATATTCTTCTTTCCCATAGCTCATATGTTATGGTTATATTTATGGATATATGCTATTGTCTAGATTTAAATAATCTAAAAGAAGATATATGACTATTTCCCATGGTACTCTTTCTCTTAACATAATTTATGATATCTTATTTTTGAAATATCCTAAATATCATGTACATTTGCAAATGCTAGATGAAAAGACAACAAAACTTACACTTTCAATCTGTAACTTGTAGTTCGAACTATGTACCACTATACTGTAAATATTTTAAAAAAATTCTTAAAATTTTGATTTTGTAGTCTGATTTTTTTGTTTGAAATTTCAATTCTATAGTCAAAACATTGTCTGCATAAAAATATTTATGAAATATAAGTACAGCGGATGTTAATCTGCTCAAATTAACATTTTTATTCATTTTGAATAAAATTGATCACTTTGATGATTAATGTATACTCCCTTAATTTCAGATCACCTAATTTTGTTCGAGATAACGTATTGTGTGTGTGTGTTTTTTTTTTTCTTTTTTGGGGTCACTTTGATAAGTTTAAAATTCATGAATTCACTGCCTTTCGAGGTTCGATTGCTATTATTATTTGCTAGTTATAAAAAGAGATGAATATTTTAAAAAGAAGGAAAATAAGTTAAACACAGAAAATAACAAATGGCAACTTTGATTGAACAGAGAGAGTTAAGAAAGACAAAAGCTGAGCGGTGAATACCTTCCTCCCGACGGATTTGAGTTTGTTCTATAGATGCTACCCTGTTGTATTTGATGGCTCTACTCATTGTTTGTAAATATACACCTGTAGCCAGCGCAGCCTCCGGCCCAGATATAACTCACAGTAGTCAAAAATGAAAAGGAAAAATGATATGGGAAAACTGTTTCGAGTAACAAATGTCCCACGGTACAAATTACTTTATGACTGGATATATTGTTAATCATTACATCTCAAACAAAACTATTGACTAAAGCAGGAATATGCGACAATTAAACCATGGAATACATATCGATATTTATAACGGTAACTGTAAGAAACCGTTATTTTAGTCACAAATACGCTCAGAACATAATCCTCCACACCTCTATTCTAGACACAAATACAATCATAAGATAAATCTTTCCAATTATAAACAATAATAATATCGTACGTACTTCCTAAGTGAGACCTCTTTTCTTTCATACAGAAACTAAGTTTTAAGTTTACAGAAACTGAACTACTAACGCCAAAACTGCTCCCTTCTACCGAAACAATACAAATTCAACTTATCCTATGCATTTAATAATGGAGGGAATCTGCCATGTGTTATTCTATTTGCCCCTCTGGTATTAGTCTCCACATCCCATATGACCTACCAATGCCCATAGTTGTGTGAGAAATTCTCCTCCAACAGTGAGATGTTCTGCATGAACTGCAGCCTTGTTTAGAGAAGCATAATATATAAGTACCCCCGCCCAGAAGCCTGACAATATTGTCCAGGTCTGCTTCTCCTCTGCCATTCTTCAGTTGCCTTGCCAATCTTACACTCGTTCCTAAGATAGTTTCGTCTCGATACTCATGGTCAAGTGTCGAAAATGGTCACTTGCGGACCGAAATTTAACAAGTTCAGAGTGGACATTAATCCACTGAATTTTCGCAATGTCCGGGTGAAGAGTTAAAAATTCAGGGCATGAAACCAGCAAATAAGCACAATAGTTGGAAAGCGTCCGGCTGAGCCGTACATTTCTCTCTACCCCTTCAACCGTGCTACCATTCTCCATAGGACTTGTCGGATTACACTTCATCTCGCAAATTGATGTAGCAATATGCCAGTGAAGAATTAAATTGGGGTCTGTCCTAGAAATCCAATTCAGAGCTCCCTCAAAGATATTAGCAATTATCCCAATGCTTTCTCTACAAGCTTCTCTAGACTCTTTTGTGAAATTTTACCTCTTAGTTCATCAAAGATAAATTGATAGAGTTCATTTTCATTTTCAATAGGATTTGATTTGGTGTACCAGTCTGTAATAAAATCTGTCATGTTGAGAGATTTACCCCACTCCCATACAGACGGAGAGATTTGTGAGCAAGTATCTATAATAGAGTATTGCTGAACCGACTTCTTCCAATACAGACGTCAAGCGATCTGCGAAGTTTGCTGAGCAGCCGGAGAGCTATGGTTGATCTCCTGCCTTGTATTTTGCAGGTTGCAAGTTCGAACCCGCCTATCTCTCTGCAAACGTGCGTGAGAGAATCAGGCTCAGGTGAACAATTTGGTACGATCAGAATCCTCAACATGAGAGCAAATTAAGCGCACCAAGGTCCAGTCGGATGCTATGATTCTGCACAATTGAAGAAGCTCCACCATGAGCGCTACAGAAATGACAATGTAGCACACCATCCTCTGCGTTTCTTCCACCACCTCTTTCTCGTGTCCCTGGGACAGTGCACGATAAATAAGACCCCCACCAACTCCCAACAGGAAGATGTTGACAATGCGCATTATTGTCCCCCATTTGCTGAATGCTGTGCTCCTTGACTTGCAGAACAGCGTATCATACATAAACTTTAATTCCATCTCTATCACTTCAAATATTTCGTGAGTGGATAGATGACATCGATCTTCATGAAAAAGAAATTTCTGGTGTCTCCTCTCATCCCCAACTCTGTTTCAAATGTATCCAAACCAACGTACCTACGCATATTCATTTTGAACAAGGCGTGAGCCAAACACAGGATGTAGTTGTCGGGTGTCCGCGTCGCTCCAGTCAAAGGTTCTTCTGCCTCTCCATTCCGTGTTGTCTTGTCCCAAACATTATGAATGGTTATTTCCGTCCGTTTAAAACCATAACAACATAGTTCCCTGGAAGCAACTGCTCCGGAGTCGTATGCTGTTGAGCGGATTTCAGTATTTGGGAAAAGCTGGCCCATCTCAAGGCAACAGTTCTTTCTGCATACTTAAAACCTCCTACAAATAAAAGGAGGATGGCAGCAACAAACAAGTCACTTTTCAATTCGGATAGGTATATCACATAGATTGCAACCGATACCTGATACACCATATTAAGCAGGTGCCTTTCCCACAGCTCGTTGTCAACAGTGGAGTAAGCGGTGACGGTATCAGGGCCTCCCAAATGAAGCAGCAACAGCGGAGCCCAAATTCCGAATAACCCACTAATGATGGACTCCCATGCCATAGTCCCGAGTGCATAGACAGCAACGGCATCCGCAGAAATATAAGACAACCATAAACTCACCTGCAAAATTGATGTTGAGCTGCGATGTCTTAAGGAACCACCAAATGCCAGCACAAGCTGAAGAATCATGCTAATCAGGACTACACTACTGATCAACCAATAGCTGGGGAGGCACGCCATAGATAAACACACTCTTGAAAAACACGAGGAAATGAAGCTGCCAGATTTTGATCTTCAAGTAACTTAGAAATACTCTCTCCACATGATTTTGATCTTTAAATATGATTTCATGGCTGCCGTTGCAATTTCACGGCGTAGTAATAATATATATATATTTTTATTTTTTTTGGGGCTTGCATTTATTTTCAATGATGATTGAGCTCACGCTGAGCGGTACGGCTAAATAATGCGCTGCATCTGTTGCTGCTTGTATTGTTCTCCATCTGTTGTTGCCAGTATTATTCGATCGTACTCATATTTCCCGTATGTATGTATGTATGTATGTATGTATGTATGTATGTATGTGTAATACCTGAAAAGGGAATATATTATTTTAAAATTAAAAAAAAAAGAAAAGAAAGCGTGTGTAGATAGATGGGAAAGTGGGTGAGTGGGGTAGGTGACCCCGCCACGTGAAGGCACATGGGCACCCATTATAACCATTCAGCCCTGTCAGTTTCCTTGCTTAATAATACAAACTATTCTTTTTTTTTAGATCCAAGGAACTACCATGTTGTAACCCAAGTTAACGTAGGTCATTCAACAGTAAGTGGATAGTTACAGTGAAAGCACATATGTAGGAAATCTTTATTGGAGAAGAAAATTTAGGCAATCTTTGTTTTAGCTACAATTTTTGCTTGGATTGAGCCTGTTCCACGTTGAAACTGGTGGTGAGATATTTGGGCATAATAGTTTACTCTGTTTTATCTTCTTTTAAATTTGTGGGTTCTTGCCTCAATCATGTTTGGAACAACATTCTCAGTGACGTCTCTTCTTTACCCACTATCTTGTGCCATGATTGGAGCTCTTAACAGTTGTAGATACCTGCCCAACAAATTGGAAGAAGGTTTTTGTCTCTTGTGGCTTCTTGTAAGCGCTTTAACCAGGCACACAATCTGGTGAATCAAATACCTCAAAAATGTGGTTTTATGTAATGCTATGTTTGCAGGTTTTACACAAAACAATGTGCTTGAGGGCGCTTTATGGTTATTCACAGAAATGCCTTGCCAAATGTCATCTCATGGAGTGCCATGGTTGCATCCTGTGTCAGATTGGAGGTCATGGAGCTGAGTGTGGACGTAGAACAACTGTTGCAGGGGCTTGACTATTCAATGTTATGTGGTTGTAAATACCTGACAGATAGTAGAGTGTGAATGAGTGTGCAAGGAGTGTTATTTGTTTGGTTTAAAACTAAAACGCCACAGGGAAGACTATCATACCCATGTGCCAGATGTTTGCTCCCTTTGTTAAATGCCAAAAGATGGAATCTCTGACAAGGCACGTTAACTGTTTGATCAAATGCCTGAAAAATGTGGGTTGATTTAAAGAAAATTGGGGCAAAACAAAGGATACTGGCATGGCCATGTGCAAGGAAAGCAAGTTATTGGTTAAAATGCCCTCATAAAATGTAATCCATGGACTATGTTGCTGTAAGATGCTACACGAATTGGCTTATTAAAAAGGGCATTGAAAACTTCTAAACAAATGAAATTTTCAGTTGTTAAGCCAGCGCCTCTAACTACACCCTTGTTTTAAAAAAAATTGGTGTCATGCTCACGGAAGCGAACTGTTTGATGAAAGGCCTTAGTGAAATGCTTAACCGAACCACGGGATCTTCGATTGACTTTGTTCCTCCAAGCATGGCTCATCTCTCCTTATCATTCATAACTCTTGTACTTTAGTTTTTCATTTGCTACTTAATATAATTTTAAAATATTAGGATTATAATACATTTAATTGTTTTATATTAACTTGTTGCAAAACAATATAATGTCATATCGTAACTCACAAAATCAAAATAACTCTTTTGTATTAAACCATGAACTTCAACCCTCATTCTGAGGTGATTTAGAAAACTTCCTACCCAACTAGATCACTATAATATTTTTTTATCGACAAGACAAAATTGACTTCCCAGTAAAAAAAAATCTTGACCATCTCCCTGTTTAAATAGATAATTTTACGTTTTTCGGAGACTCGTTAAGTACCCTTCGTAACTCCAAAATGGGATGTTAAGCTTCATTCATGTACCTTGTTATGTGAGGAGTCACCTTAACCTTTGGTTTGACCCCGAATGAACATATGAGATCTTTTTCACGCCCTACTGGGAATAATGGTACACCGTTTTGAAGTTATAAGAAGCTACTAAAACTATAAAGTTGGCTTTCGTTTTGAACCGCCATCTAAATTCTAGAGAGAAAATGCTTTTCTATCTTTGCAAACCTCTAGTGTTTTCACTAGAAAATTTCATGGAACATTCAGTTTAGGAAAAACACTCTTCTGTATAGTTTGGAAAATCCATTTTGTAGGCCTCTAGTCGTAGTTTGACTAGGTTAAACTGGACCAATTAGGACCGGTGGCTTCATAAATCATCTCGCTATTTGAAAACCGTGTCCTAGTTTTTAGTTCTGATGACTCTGATGAATTCTCCATATATGGTTGAACTCATAGGAATTTTACTATGGTGCATTTATCCATCGATTGTTAGATTTGGACGTGGTTTTCTAAGCCCTCAAGCTAACTTTTGATCATTTACAACTAGGGTAATTACGACCGATGGCCTCAGAAAACTAGTCGCCAATCGTAAATTGTTCACCAGTTCTGAATTCTATTAGTTCCTATGGACTCTTGGTATATTAATGGATGCGTAGAAATTTTAACCGTGGTGTGTTTGCTCATCAGAAGACAACATTTGAAAGTGGTTTCTTAGCCTCCAAGCTTGTTCTAAACATTTTGTAGCTAGTAGGAAAATTAAAAAAAAAATCGTAGGACCCCTATCGGGTTTCCAAACCACCATGGAAACTTTTGACACATGTAAATGATTGTTTGAAAACTCCATAGTGTAACTTGTTGTGTGAATAGAAATTTTGACAAATGGTGATTATCTCTCTTCATTTCTCTTTCTCTATCCTTAGATTATGATATGTAGTGAAATGAAATGTAATGAATACATGTCGATCAGGGGATCATTTTTAAAATTTCCTAAACATCCCTAAATGGTATCAAGTGCAGAAGATCATCTCAAGAGCTTTCCAACGACTATGGGAACGCGATAAACGGACATGGGAGCTCTAGATATGTTCGGTAGATTAGGATGGAAAAGTCAACTCACGGTCAATTGGTAAATATTGGACCAATCGTGATTGTGACACATGGCTTGCCACCACTCGTCGAATTCACTCAATTTGCCTACCGATGAGATGACATTTGGACAACATGATGACCGAGTTACTTAATTTCAATACCCCATGGTATGGGTTGAATTTTTATTTACTTGTAAGTCCACTTACACACCATTCCAAATGCCACACACACACACACACACACACGCACACACACACATACATATATATATATATATATATATGTTCAAACATTAGTATAAACCACATATTACCCACTTAGCCACCATACATTATGTTAAGTCCCTTTGTAAAGCGGTTGTAGTGGAATCTTCCACGTGGAGGAGAGAAGGAGGTGAAGCGGTATAGGGGCATAAGCCATGCGTGGTATTAATCCACATGGAGATGGGGGCGGTTATGCCTCTAATGGTCCATTGACCACTATAAACATGCGTGGAAAGGCTTAATAAAGCCTAAACTATTATCCCACCGCCCAATTGGTATTTTATCCCATTAAAAATGCATCCACCAATATGGGTATTTGATCCCATTTTTCATGTATAGCTAAGGTTTAAAAAAAGCCTTAGGATTATATGTAATCCCATCAACTATGCTATGGGCTATGGTATTTTTAGCCTAAGGATTATATGGAATGCATTTTTTAAGGGCCCTATTTTTTTGTATAAATAGGGAACCTATTTCATTGTAAGGGACACCCCAAGCTTATATGGGGACACACACATTAGTCCAACAAGCTTATTATTTGTTAGGCTTATTTGTGAGATGTGTCAACAAATATTGTTTGTTGGCCTATTATTTTAGGAAATAGTAGATGAAATATTTGTGATTGGGAGTAAATTATAAACTACCCAATAGGCCCATTGAGCCACACCAATTACTTGCAAATCCGGATTGTCGCATGAGTGCTAGCGTCGCATTGATAGCGTCGAGAAGGTCAATCGAAGCCGAAGGAGACTGTACATCAAGAAGGTGAAGAAAAATTTGACTGATCATCAAAGTTTTTCGAAGAACTGGTGTACTGATAGGCAAGTAAAATTCCATTAGGTTTTCTTGTGAAAGTACTATTGAACTTACAAGTTTTGACTAGTGGAATGGTTCGAGACGAACCCAGAGACGTAGGAAATTGTTGAACTCCGTAATCAATCTTTGTGCAATTGTCTTATTGTCTTGCATTAATTTTTAAATTGATTACTTAAATGGAGAAAATCATCGGAAAATATTTAAAGCCTACAAGGTCCAGAGATCGAGGTAGTAATAATCGATTATTTTCGGATCATGTTTGGTAAGGAGAATGGTTTAACTCATATTTGTTTTTAGTCCGATTAATGAGTGATTACTTGAGATTGGTGAAGGTTGGTTTAATTTGTGTGAATAGGGTACAAGTGCACTATGGGCAAGATGTCTAAATAGGCAAAGCTCGAGGAAATTGAAGCTTATAATCACAAGATCTAGGAAGAGAACTCTCTCCTGTGATCAATGTACTACTCCTTGGAAGAGGAGAATGCTCATTTGAAATCAGAACTGCAAACCAAGGATGAGCTCTTCGCAAGGTTACAGTGTGGTGATCAGAGAAAGGAAATACCTTCAACTTCAGATGCAATGACCATGGCAGATGATTGCACTGTAAGTTGTTCACCATGGGAAACTTCTTCTTCCTCCCTTTCGGTTTCGGATTTAGGTAATGAAGTCTTTGGTTTGTTTGAAAAGCATACCAGAGGAATTGGATCCAAGTTACTAGATAAAATGGGATTTGATGGGAGAGGCCTTGGGAAAAATGGCCAAGGCATTTCTAACCCAATACAGGTTGAGGATCGTCCTCGTTTTGCAGGTTTGGGTTATCCTAGTGCGGGAATGGAAATTGGAGAATGCTCCAAGAATGCGATGGGAGACAAGATTCTGAAAGCAAAGTGATTACCCCACTAGTCTGTGAAAAGATTCTTGGGAAAGTTGTGCTTAGTCGTCACTGAGCAAGATGTGGTAAGAGAAATCAGCGAAGAGGTAATGAGATTCCACCTCCAATTTCTTACCATAATCATAAGCACAGTAAAACTTGATCCACTTTTCAGCTTAAGAAGTATGGTTATGATTTTCAGAAGATGTGGAATTCTTTTCCATGTACTTTTTGTGGATTGCATAATCATTCATTGGCGGATCTTTAGAAGAGAAGGACACTAATGAAGAAGTTGATGTTGTTCATCAGAACAAGCAAATCAGAAAGACCAATCTCAAACATTAGTCGAGAAATGGCGGAAAGAGTTCCTCATCCTAGAAAAAGGAGATTAAGAGGAATTTTTGTGCTCATTGCTAGAGGAATGGGCATGCATGGAAAATTGCTGAAAATGCTTTGCATCCATCTCACCATCGAGTAATGGAAAGCCAAAGATGGAATGGAGGCCTATTGTAAAGGCAAAGGAGGTTTTACTTCAAAGTTGAAAGTGAGAAGGACAGTAATACCAAAGTGAAAGTCCTTTAAAATGGGTAAGTCAACAATTTTTCAATTATATATTGCATAATGAGAATGATGAATAGTATGCAGTATTAAGTTTGGAGATCAGATATTGTGAGAAAATGTTGAGAGAAAGGTTTACAATACTCAGTGGATTTTCTTAGAAAATTTGATTAATGCTCCAAACATATCTCCTAATCAGCGTGTGAGTACCTGTTACAGCTTGGACACAAGAATTAACTCACATAAAGCTTGGAGATTGATCTGCCATTTGTGCGAGACATTAGATTTCACGAGAGATCAGCTCGGAACTTCATTCTATGTAGAGGCATTGTGACCGTGCAACAGAATGGTAGCTAAATCACCATTGGCATTGATGTCAGGTTGAAACTTCATTTTGTGTAGAGGCATTGTGACCATGCAAAAGAGTGGTACTGATATTGTATGTCAAAAGAAGAGATCTCAAAAGATCAGCTCAGAATGTCATTCGGTGTCAAGGCATTGCAACCACACATATGAATGGTAGCTAATCAACAGACTTAGCATCGTGCATTGGAGGCTCGAGGTCTTGAAAGAGGATTAGCATCATGTATTGGAGGCGTTGAGGTATGTAACAGACTTAGCATCATGCATTGGAGGCTCGAGGTCTTGAAAGAGGCTTAACATCGTGTATCGAGGCGTTAAGGTCTCATAATGAACTTAGCATCATGCATTGGAGGCTTGAGGTCTTTAAAGAGGCTTAAAGCATCATGCATTGGAGGCGTTGAGGTGCAGTAAAGGGACAAGGCATTGTTCATCACCGACATCGGATCAATCAAAGCTCTATGTACCATGGAGTTCCTTCAAACCAGTTTAGATTACGGGAATCAACTCGGAGCCAGGAGCTGTGTTATAGAGTAAAAGAAGATCCTTGTTGTTAGATATCAAGAAGCTTAGCACCGCACAAAAGGAGCATTGAGGTTTCATTCAGAAACTTAGCACCATAAAGCGGAGGCATGGAGGTCTTCTTCGGATATCAGAGTGGCACTGGAAAGCATCGTGGGCCCATAACCCACAGTCCCAGGATCGGAGCAGAGTTGTTGAAGTGAGAAGGTTGGAGGAGAAGACCCAAGGGTCTACTACAGCAGCACTTCCGAGGTGGCAACAGAGTTTTTCAGATTTAGGATAGTATGGAAGCTTTTTGGGACAAAAAGCCTTTCTTAGTGGGGAGGTGTGATCAGGGGATCATTTTTAAAAGTTCCCTAAACATCCCTAAATGGTGTTAGTGCTAGAAGATCATCTTGAGAGATTTCCAACGATTGTGAGAACACGACAAAAACAGACATTGGGAGCTCTAGATATGTTCAGTCAAAGTTTGGTCAATGGAAAAGTCAACTCTGGTCAACTAGTCAATATTGGACCAATCGCACTGTGACATGTGGCTTGCCACCACTCGTTGAATTTTCTCGATTTACCTATCCGAGAGATGACAAGTGGACTACATGATGACCGAGTTAATTAATTTTGATACCCCATGGTATGGGTCAAATTTTTATTTACTTAGTAAGTCCACTTACACACCATTCCAAATGCCACACACACACACACACACACACACACACACACACACACACACACACATATTAATGTTCAAACATTAGTATAAACCACATAATATTGAGTTAGCCACCATACATTATGCTAAGCCCCTTTGTAAAGCGGTTGTAGTGGAATCTTCCACGTGGAGGAGAGAAGGAGGTGAAGCGGTGTAGGGGCTTAAGCCATGCGTGGTATTAATCCACGTGGAGATGGGGGTGGTTATGCCTCTAATGGTCCATTGACCACTATACATGTGCATGGAAAGGCTTAATAAAGCCTAAACTATTATCCCACCACTCCAATTGGGATTTTATCCCATTAAAAATGCATCCGCCAATATGGGTATTTGATCCCATTTTTCATGTATGGCTAAGGTTTAAAAATAGCCTTAGGATTATATGTAATCCCATCAACTATGCTACGGGCTATGGTATTTTTAGCCTAAGGATTATATGGAATGCATTTTTAAGGGCCCTATTTTTTTGTATAAATAGGGAACCTATTTCATTGTAAGGGGACACCCCAAGATTATTATTTGTTAGGCTTATGTGGGGGACACACATTAGTCCAACAAGCTTATTATTTGTTAAGCTTATTTGTGAGATGTGTCAACAAATATTGTTTATTGGCCTATTATTTTAGGCAATAGTAGATTTGAAATATTTTTTATTGGGAATAAATTATAAACTACCCAATAGGCCCATTGAGCCACACCAATTACTTGCAAATCCTAGATTGTCAGGAATCGGAGTGCTAGCATCACATTGATAGTGTCAGGAAGGCTGATCAAAGCTGAAGGAGATTTTACATCAAGAAGGTGAAGAACAATTCGGTGATCATCGGAAGTTTTTCAAAGAATTGGTGTACTGATAGGCAAGTAAAATTCCATTAGGTTTTCTTGTGAAAGTACTATTGTAACTTACAAGTTTTGACTAGTGGAACGGTTCGACCACGAACCCAACGACGTAGGCAATTGCCGAACTCCGTAATCAATCTTTGTGCAATTGTCTTATTGTCTTGCATTAATTTTTAAATTGATTACTTAAAAGGAGAAAAACATCGAGAAATTTTTAAAGCCTACAAGGGTCCGAGATCGGTAGTAGTAATCGATTATTTTCAGATCAATGTCTCTAAACCTTATCTTTGGATTCAAAATAGTAATTATTTATATGTGAATGGGTAAATGAAAAATGCTAATTATGTTAGATTAGGATGGATGCCATGCCAACGATTTATCGTTGATTTCATGCTCACATGGTTTTGCTGGGATGCACTGAAAGATGGTGAAAAGATGATGTGTAATTCATTATTTATTATTTTTATTTATATAGATCATTGTAAAATGAAGAAATTTATAATGTAGTATCTCGTTACAGGAAAGTTATATTTGAAATTTGCTAATATGTATGATATGCTATTTTTAGGGATATCTTAGGAAATGTGCATTTAATCACCGATTTGATTCATAGTGTGTATGAAAAAGGGTTTGATAGATATATAATAAATGAATTTGAAGTTAATATATTGTATTCATTTTTCAAAGTGTTTAATAAACGATTAATTAATTACTAGGTTATATTATTACCCTATAATTGTAATAAAGAGATTTAATCGAAACACTCAACCCTAGTATAAGACTCGTGTATAACAACCCTTCTTGCGTGAATCCTTTTAGTGTGGAAAACCTAAACCTTAAGATAAAATTCAATCTCTACTCCCGATGTCATCCTTCTCGCATGATATTTCTTAGCCCAAAAGAAATTGAAACTGTAAAATGAACTTAAACTCTTGTACTCGATGGAACCTCGTAGCCTAGGTAAATAAGACCCCTAGTTTGTGATAGCATCATGGTCGGTATGTTTAGCATTGTTGTCGTGAACTCATATATTAGGAAAGACATGGTCCATTTTTTTATCCGGAGTATGTGCTTTCCTTCTAGGTCTTGTAACCATGCGTGGGGTAAGGATAATGTCTTCACTTCAGGTCCGACACTATGTTAAGTGGTGAAGGCCTCTTTCGAAGTCAGCTCAAGAGTCCTTGTTCGAAGCAATGACTATGTGGTGTAACTTTACCATTTATGAAGTAGAGATAATACTCCTTTACTATCCTTTTTATCACCGGGGCTTACCGATTAGATCTATAAATTAATTTCATTAGCAAATGAAGTCCCTATTGGATCCAGATGACATAACTCGGAGATCGTGAAATACTTGTTCTAGGTCTTAAACTCTTGTTAATGAACTCCTTAGTTCCTTCAAGTTAAATGTGTTACCTTGGTTTCTATAAACATATCACCTTGGTCTTTTCTTGAAGGTGGTTTAACATAAAAATGTCCTCTTGCCTTAAACTCATATATAGTTGAGGCGTTGATCATCGGATGTTGTTTGAATTAAACCAAACATTAGTTGATTAGGATAATAACTTGGGATTTGTGTGTAGTTATAATGCTTCTAACTATATACTTATCCAAAATGGTAAATAAATGCTTTTGTAACTCTTTATGTTAAAAAGTGACACCAAAAAAAAAATGACCTAGCAAACATTGTAAATGAAATGAGAAACAATAGTTGGTGTGATAATGGTTTAGGAACAAAAATTCACTTGAAGTCCTTATGGATGATTTAGGCATTGAATTTTGTTAATAATGGATACAAATTTATTCTTGATGGGACTAGGTCTTTGAGCTAGTTTAGAGTCCACTAAAAATAAGATAAAATAAAATTATGTCTTGTAAATGCTTAACTGAATCAAACTAAGATTGATACATAAAAAACCATAGTACAAAAGAAAATGTGCTTTGAATGGAAGGAAGTTTATAGGAACAAGGAACTTGAACCTTCACCTCTTTTGATGTGTATTATTTTTCCCTCAACAACTTCTGGTTGGTCCCCTTGCATAATGAGTGTAAAATTTAAAAGTCAACTAAACATCTTTTGAGAAAACAAACCTCTAGCATAAGAACGAGAGAATTAGGAACTTTTTAGGTAATTGGAAATATGGATTTTAATTATGTAAGTTATGGAGATTTTCATAAGAGATAAAGAGAAAACTTAAATGGTCGAAAAATAAGTTGAATGTGAAATGAATTGCAGAATATGTATGTGGAAAATGGATAAAATCATCCTTGTATAAAAATGTTCCTGGAATGTTAATCATAACTAAGATGTAATCATGGAAATGATGTGTTGTGGGGTTTCCAATCCTTGAGTCCCTTTTCTTGTGGTTGGGTTATTGCTAGCATTCATTCATTGGGGAAGGTGTGCATCGACATGTATATGGTGTTGTCATGTGTCTATGTGGGTCGATGGCTTATGTAAGTGTCGTATGTGTTATGGAGTTTTCCTTACTTGGAGACTTTGTGGCATTGTGTAGTGAGCAATGTAAGTCAAAAAAATATTCCTAGTCTATTACTTTTGTATTTGTGTGTAACAAATGTGGGCGTTACACTTGGTATCAAAGAAGAGGATCATGCTCTCAAACCTCTGGAGAAAATTGGAGTTTTGATGGTGTTACATGATGGTGGTGGATATTGGAAGAGTAATGTGATATAAGCGTGATGTGAACTATGTCGTAATTGTGATATTTTGAACGCACATGTTGTGTATGTCACTTAGTGCATATTTGTTATCATGTTGATGTGCTTGTGATGAGATTATTATCTCTCCTTTTCATAGATTCTATGAAGAGTCCATGTGTGATGTACCACCTTATTGTGTGTGAAAAAGAATGTTATTGTGGATTGTGGAGTATTGGAGCATTTTGAGCATTATGTGATATGAAGGTGTATTGAGGTATTGCATGACAAAATTGTTGTAAAGTGAATTGGATTTTATCGTGATGTTGTCACCGTGTTGTGATAAATTGTGTGTGTCACCATGTTGTAATTGGAATTGACTATATGTTGTAAGGTTATACATTGTGTTCCTCATATGTATAATTCATATAAAAATGTGATGGTTCATGTCATGATTTAGGGGCATATGGTGGGTGTATGATCCCTAATGTATAGTGATTGCACTTTGGGTGCAGAATGTGGTAATGTGATGTTTCGTAACCCGTAAAAGTAATGATTGTGTTATACCCTATATATATACCATGCATAAGACGCTATGGTTAATGTGTGTGAATCACCATTGTGTTAGTGATGTAGTTATATGTTATGTTGTGGACCCTACACTAACCGACCCTAAGGGAAATTGGTAAACTGTGTATGTTTGGAGTGAGAAAATGTGTACCATTGACTAGTCACTCAAGATGAGTACGAGATAGGAAATGGAGCCTTACATAGGCTGAAAACCCACTTTTGTTCGTTTGGTATGTGTGGCACTTGCTCAACGGGTGTCATGTATATTGTGTTTCACGGACACCTTAGGCTTAGTAGATGGTGACTTGTACTATTTTCTCTCTCCCAATATGGTTGTCATATGGATTCAACCTATGTGATTTTGACTATGTTGAGCCTTGTCGAAGTGGTGGCGGGATGATTCAGATAGAGATGATGACAAGTTGTATTATTTGATATGTTATTTTACGAGCTGAGGCTCGATGTTCGAAAAGAACTCATTGAGTACCCTAGTGGCCATATAAGGCCATATATTTATTGTAATGTGTTATTTCTATACATGTATTTTATTCATAAGTTGAAAACTTTCCCTTTTCTTGCTAGAACCAGCAATTTTATTGATTGACATGTTCTTATATTTTGGGCATTTATTTGGTTGATGCACTAAAGAGGTAGATTTTTGCGTTGACTTTGGCTATTTGGCCATTTTTTTGCTTAGATTAAATTTTATTTTTAAGTTTAAAATTTTTATAGCCTAGCCCGGGGCTTGGGATTTTGCCACTTGGCATTTGATATGGATTGTTATGTTAGTTCTAATGTCGTAATGTGTTGGAATAGGGTCATGGGATTCACCATGGAGTGGTGGAACCTATGGACCCACTTCATTGTATGGGGGTATGCCCAAGGAGTTACATATAACTAGTGGGTTGTTGAACCATGAGTTATTATGTCACTTGGGTTAGAGGTGTTTGGATCTTATGTGCCCAAGGCCATAGGGTGACCGACCTCTTTTGTGGAGCTAAAAGGAAAATTTATCTTTATTTTATTTTTCTTGAGGGAGGCATAAGAGACACTTGAGGGAGGCATAAGAGACTTGAGGGAGACATAAGAGACTTGAGGGAGACATAAGAGACTTGTGTGTGTGTGATTAGTGCACTTGGAGTTTTTTTTTTTTAATGTTTGTGATGCTTTGGGAGGCATATGTAGTTGTTGGTGATGTTTTGGGAGGTATATGGAGTTGTTTTGTGATGTTTTGGGAGGTGTATGGTGTTGGTGTTATGATTTATGTGTACTCTTGTGAGTCTAGTTGTGTTTTGTGATGTTGAGGATTGATGCTCCTCATTGTTGGTATGATGTTGTTTCCATCTTGACCCTATATAGCTACAATTATGGTTTTGAGTTGCATGAAACCCCTATATGTGTACATGTTGGAAATTATATGTTGTTTTAGTTTACTTATGTTACGAGTACCTTTGTGTTAGAAGCATGTGTGATAAGTACTTGTGTTGTGAGGGCTATGTATGTTCCTCCCATGGGTTAGTTGAGTTCTTGCAATGTGATACAACCATGGAAGTATGTAGAAATATGTCTTGTGAACCATTAGTGTTGTGTTGTCCCTGATGTAGTATTGTGATGTCAGTTTTATTGGGCACCTATGAACATAAGACAACTAAAATCCTAAGAATTGAAATACTAAGAGTTTAAGATTAAAAAAATACTTTAAAGGAAAATACTAACTAAGTAATAAAGTAAAAGTGAAATGCCAATCTTCACAAAACATTAAAATTTATGATATCACCAAATTTAGTTTGTTTCCTTGTGGTCATGTTATACCGAACATATGTTTTGTTAAATGACATGTGTCACTATTGACTTGCTTTCCTACCTATCCTAAGAGCTTCGGCATTGTGTTGCATCAAGGATGATGCTCTTATATGAGGAGGAAAAGGTAATGCTGAAATGGGAATATATTATTTTAAAATTGAAAAAAATGAAAAGAAAGGGTGCGTAGATAGATGGGAAAGTAGGTGAGTGGGGTAGGTGACCCCCACATGAAGGCACATGGGAATCCATTATAACCATTCACACTTGTCATTTTCCTTGCTTAATAATACAAACTATTCTTGTTTTCGTAGATCCAAGGAACTAACCATGTTGTAACCCAAGTTAATGTAGGCCATTTAATAGAAAGTGGATAGTTATAGTGAAAGCAAGAATGCAGGAAATATTTATTGGAGAAGAAAATTTAGGCAATCTTTGTTTTAGTTGCATTTTTCTTGGATTGAGCCTGTTCCATGTTGAAACTAGTGGTGAGTAGTTTTGGCATAATGGTTTACTCAGTTCTATCTTCTTTTAAATTTGTGGGTTCTTGCCTCAATCAAGTTTGAAACAACATTCTCAGAAGTGACGTCTTCTTCTTTACATGATTGGAACGACCTTGTGCCATGATTGGATCTCTTAACAATTATAGGCACTTGCCAAAAAAATTGGAAGAAGGTTTTTGTCTTTTGTGGATTCTTGTAAGCGCTTCAACTTGCCATAGGGAAGACTATCATACCCATGTTCTGAGATGTTTGTTCCTTTGTTAAATGCAAAAAGATGGAATCTCATAAATGAATGGTGGTGGAATCTCACGACAAGGCACGTTAACTATTTGATCAAATGCCTAAAAAATGTGGGTTGATTTAAAGAAAATTGGGGCAAAACAAAGGATACTGGCATGGCCCTATGCAAGGAAAGCGAGTTATTGGTTAAAATGCCCTCATAAAATGTGATCCCGTGGATTGTGTTGTTGTAATATGCTGCACAAAATGGCTTATTAAAAAGGGCATTGGAGACTTCTAAACAAATGAAATTTACATTTGTTAAGCCAGCTCCTCTAACCACACCTTTTTAAAAAAATGGAGTTATGCTCATGGAAACGAACTATTTGATGAAAGGCCTTAGTGAGATGTTGAACCAAACCATGGAAAATTGATTGAATTCGTTCCTCCAGAGGCATGGATCATCTCTCCTTATCTTTCATAACTCTTGTACTTTAGTTTTTCATTTCCAACTTAATATAATTTTAAAATATTAGGATTATAATACATTTACTTGTTTTATATTAAACTTTGAAAAAAAAAAAATAATGTCATATTGTAACTAACAAAATCAAAATAACCCTTTTGTATTAAACCTTGAACTTCAACCCTCATTCTAAGGTGATTTAGAAAACTTCCTTCCCAACTAGATCATATAATATTGTTTTATCAGCAAGACGAAATTGACTTCCCAGTAAAAAAAATGTTGACCATCTCCATGTTTAAATAGATAATTTTGCATTTTTAGAGACTCATTAAGTACCCTTCGTAACTCTTAAGATGATATGGTAAACTTCATTCATCTGCCTTTTATGTGAGGAGTCACCTTAACCTTTGGTTTGACCCCGAATGAACATGTGTGATCTTTTTGATGCCCTACTGTGAGCAATGGTACACCATTTTGTAGTTATAAGAAGCTATTAAAACTATAAAGTTGGCTTTCATTTTGAACAACCTTCTTAATTCGGATAGTGAAATGCTTTTCTATCTTCACAAACCTCTAGTTTTTCACTAGATATTTCATGGAATATTCAGTTTAGGGAAAACCAATCTTCTGTATAGTTTGGAAAATCCATTTTGTAGGCCTCTAGTTGTTGTTTGACAAGGTTAAACTTGACCAATTATGACCAGTGGTTTTAGAAATCATGTCGCTATTTGAAAACCGTTGCCTAGTTTTCTTTCCGATGATTCGATGAATTCTCCATATATGGTTGAACTCATAGGAATTTTACTACGCGTAAACGTTCATCGATCGATTGTTAGATTTTGACGTGGTTTTATGATCCCTCGAGCTAACTTTTGATCATTTACAACTAGGTAATTATGACCGATGGCCTTAGAAAACTAGTCGCCAATGATAAAATGTTCACTAGTTATGAATTTTGTTAGTTCCAATGGACTCTTCGTATATTAATGGACACGGAGAAATTTTAACCATGGTGTGTTTTCTCATTGGAAGACAACATTTGAAAGTGGTTTCTTAGCCTCCAACCTTGTTTTGAATGTTTTGTAGCTAGCAGTAAAATGTAAAAAGAAATTGTAGGACCCCTGTTGGGTTGCCAAACCACCGTGGAAACTTTTGACACATGTAAATGATTTGTTTGAAGACTCCATAGTGTAACTTGTCATGTGAAATAGAAATTTTGACAAATGGTGATTATCTCTCTTCCTTTCTCTTTCTCTCTCCTTGGATTATGATATGCAATGAAATGAAATGTAATGAATACATGTCTCTAAACCTTTTCTTTCAATTGAAAATTGTAATTATTATTATATGTGAATGGGAAACTGAAAAATGTTAATTATGTTAGATTAGGATGGATGCCATGCCAATGATTTATCGCTGATTTCATGCTCACATGGTTTTGCAGGATGCAAGAAAGATGGCAAAAAGATGATGTGTAATTCATTATTTATTATTGTAATTTATATAGATCATTGTAAAATGAATAAATGTATAATGTAGTATCTCGTTACAAAAAGTTATATTTGAAATTTTCTAATATGTATGAGATGTTAGTTTTAGGGATATCTTAGGAAATGTGCATTTAATCACAGGTTCAATTTGATTCATAGTTGTGTATGGAAAAAGGGTTTGATAGATATATAGTAAATGAATTTGAAGTTAATATATTGTAGTGCTTTTTCAGTGTTCAATAAATGATTAATTAATTATTGGGTTGTATTCTTACCTTGTAAACATAATAAAGAGATTTAATCCAAACACTCAACCCTAGTATAAGACTCGTTTATAACAACCCTTCTTGTATGAATAATTTTAGTGTGGAATACCAAAACCTTAAGATAAAATTCAATCTCTACTCCCGATGTCATCCTTCTCGCATGATATTTCTTAGCCCAAAATAAATTGAAACTATAAAATGAACTTAAACTCTTGTACTCGATGGAACCTCGTAGCTTAGGTAAATAAGACCCCTAGTTTGTGATAGCATCATGGTCAGTATGTTCAACATTGTTGTCGTGAACCCATAATTTAGGAAAGACATGGTCCATTTTTTTATCCGGAGTATGTGGTTTCCTTCTAGGTCTGGTAACCGTGTGTGGGGTAAGGAGAATGTCTTCACTTCAGGTCTGACACTATGTTGAGTGGTGAAGGCCTCTTTGGAAGTCACCTTAAGAGTCCTTGTTCGAAGAAATGACTATGTGGTGTAACCTTACCATTTATGGAGTAAGTAGAGCTAATAATCCTTTAGTATCCTTTTGATTGATAGGTCTTACCAAATTAGATCTAGAAATTAACTTCATCAGTGAATGAAGTCCTTGTTGGATCCAAATGACATAAATGGAGATCGTGAAATACTTGTTCTAGGTCTTGAAATCTTGTTAATGAACTCCTTAGTGACTCGAGTTAAATGTGTTACCTTGGTTTCTATCAACATATCACCTTTTCTTTTCTTAAAGGTGGTTTAGCATAACTATGTCCTCTTGCCTTAAACTCATATATAGTTGAGGCATTGATCATTAGGTGCAATTTGAATTAAACCAAACCTTATTTGATTAGGATATTAACTTGGGATTCGTGTGTAGTTATAATGCTTCCAATTATATAATTATTCAAAATGGTAAATAAATACTTTTGTAACTCTTTATGTTATAAAGTGACACCAAAAATAAATTAAAAAAAAGGACCTACAAATCATTGTAAATGAAATGAGAAACAATAGTTGGTGTGATAATGGTTTAGGAAAAAAATTCACTTGAAGTCCTTATGGATGATTTAGGCATTGAATTTTGTTAATAATGGATACAAATTGATTCTTGGTGGGACTAGGCCTTTGAGCCATTTTAGAGTCCACTAAAAATAAGATAAAATAAAATTATGTCTTGTAAATGCTTAGCTGAATCAAACTAAGATTGATACTAAAACAACCATAGTATGAAAGCAAATGTGATTTGAATGGAAGGAAGTTTATAGGAATGAGGAACTTGAACCTTCACCTCTTTTGATGTGTATTATTTTTCCCTCGACAACTTTTGGTTGGTCCCCTTACATAATGAGGGTAAAATTTAAAATTCAACTAAACATATTTTGAGAAAAAAACCTCTAGCATAAGAATGAGAGAATTAGGAACTTTTTAGGTAATTGGAAATATGGAGTTTAATTATGTAAGTTATGGAGATTTTCATAAGGGATAAAGAGAAAACTTAAATGGTCAAACAATAAGTTGAATGTGAAATGAATTGTAGAATATGTATGTGGAAAATGGATAAGATCATCCTTGTATAAAAATGTTCCTGGAATGTTAATCATAACTAAGATGTAATCATGGAAATGATGTGTTATGGGGTTTCTAATCCTTGAGTCCCTTTTCTTGTGGTTGAGTTATTGCTAGCATTCATTCATTAGGGAAGGTGTGGCATTGACATGTATATGGTGTTGTCATGTGTCTATGTGGGTCGATGGCTTATGTAAGTGTCGTATGTGTTATGGAGTTTTCCTTACTTGGAGCCTTTATGGCGTTGTGTAGTGAGAAATATAAGTAAAAAAAAATTATTCCTAATATTTTACTGTTGTATTTGTTTGTAACAAATGTGGGTGTTACAATATGTATGTATGTATGTATGTTTGGATGTATTTATGTATGTGTTTTTTTTATGATGATTGAGAAAATGTGTAGTTTCTTAAGCCCTATATATTTTAGTATATATTTTTTTAAAATTTATGATTCAAGGTTTTTTAGTGGGATCCTACCTAGGTTACAAAGGACAATTTATAGATGTTCAATAAAAATTAGCATACAAAAATAGACCGAGCACAATGAGGAAGGAGTAATAAAACAAGAAATAGGGGTGCTATGAAACTACAACCATAGAGAAGCAAAACCCCAGTAAGACCAACACAAAACAACAAAAAAACATCAAAGAAACGACCACCCAAGAATGAAAACCATCCCTGAAACAAGAAAAAAAAGAGAAATCACACAAGAACATTATCTTTAAAGTTTTTATGTCTGTTCTTAGTGATTCTTCCAGAGGGTGGGATGGTATTATTGTGTTTATATTTTTATACCACACCTTATTCCACTCTTCATCTGTATAATTAGAACTTTCAATGCCAAATGATGCATTGACGTAATCAAGATAACACTTTGCCTTCTTAGAAGTCAAGGACCTTTAGGGTGTCTGTAATGCCCAAAAAGAGATATAATATTTAAAAAATTGGTGGAATAGATTAGTGGAGAGGGAAGTGGAAGAAATTAATGCATTTAGGTGAGATGGAGATGGGTGGAAGATGGGTTGATAGGGAACATGGGTAGGATATTGGCCATTTAGACATGTCATCATTCCTTGCTTAGTAATACAAAACACTTTATTTGATATCCAGAGGCCAAATCCACATTGAAACCCACTGCGCGTTGCAAATTGAGAAGTATTGGGATATTTTAGCGCATAAGAAGACATGGGTCTTTCCTCACGGGATAGTAACATTATTTTAATAATGTTGTGAATAGGTTTCCAAATAGATCAATTACTTTACCATGCACTCCCAAGTGTTCCAAAATACCATCGTTGGAATAAGGTATGGACTTATAACAAACCATACAAATAGAAGAAGTTTTTCAAATGTTTTGTTGTAGGTGTTTTCACATATACGTTTTCACTTAGGAATCATGGACTTGGCATGTGAGCTATTTGAATGAACATCTGAAACAAATGTGGCATCATGGATTGAAATGATCGAAGGATTTGTACAAAGTGAGTTTTGATAAAAACTCCTTGTAACCTTTCAAATGCAAAGTGAGGATTCACATCCTTTACAAGCACTCTCCACCCTATACCAAAATGGAGAATTTAGAATAGGGCATGGACATCCTTGAAATCATATAAATTTTAGAGGAACCTTGTCAAGTGTTGTAGTTGTAAATGGTCTTGTAAATGTGTATGCAAAAATGTGGGAGCATAGACAACCACATGAACTATTTTATAAAATGGTCTTAAGGAAAAGCATGGATTTAGATATGCAACGTATTGAGGAGGCTCTTCCTTATTGTTCTAGTTTGTATATTTTTTCCACTTCCACCAATTTTAATGTACCCAGAATGTTGTTTTGGTTTATTCTCATGGTTCAGCCATTTCCAGATCTTGTGTTACCATGTATTTTGTTAGCTCTATGGGATTTTACATTGATTTTGGTTCCCGTAACTCAACCTTGTTTCTTATCCCAATTTAGGGGTTTCTATTAATACCCAACTCTAATATCATTTTGTTTTGATGGGATTTCCATTAGGACAATACCTAGCTCATCATTTTCATGATTGAGCTCGCCATTTTTTTATCTAGCTAGTTGTGTGGCTCGAGGGGCTATTCATCTAAATTGAGTTATGTTTTGTATTATGGAACTCTTTGTAAGCTATGCATAACTCGTTGAGGTGTCTTATGCTTCTATATAAATCTCTATATATCAGCTGTATAGTTCATTATTTTTGGAAATTGTTGGTGGCTGGGGTAAATCGAATCCCAAATAACTTCTTAAAACATCTCCAGATGTGCCATAATGGGAGATTTTACATGGAGTATGGACATCCACCAAACTTTAATAAAGCATGGGTAGTATTCTGCAAGTACTTGTAGCTACAGCTATTAGGACATGTACGCAAAATTTAGAAACCTTACTCTTGGCACGATAACCATTTGATTAAATGCCTTGAAGAAGGATGGCTCTGTATAGAATGTGAGTAAACCCACCTAGAGCATCACTTGCACTCCAAATGCTAGTATAGCTAGCCATGGTATCCTTACCTCCATCTTTTATAATTTTTGTAATTTTGATGTTCATTTGCATTATATTAGAAACATTAAACTGCTAAATAATTATACAATTGTATATGTTACAAAAATTAAATAATGTAAAACAATAAAACCCCACCTTGTGATTTTGAAACTTTTTACCATTTGAACATCGAATATGGTTTCCACCATAAACTCATACGATGCAACTCGAGTATCTGAATCAAGTGCTCATGTTCGCGATATTCTAGAGTTAGAAGATTCATTAATTAAACAATTTTTTTTTCTTTACATGCAATGTTGGAAAAACAACACATTTAGAGACTTAATAAACAACCTTTTGAACCTATAAAAGAGATTTCAAGCACCGTATGTATTCCTTGATATGAGGAGAAGTCGCATTAAGCTTTAAATTCCCCAATTGACTATTTTTAGTCTCTTTTCCACTCTTCTAGGAGTCATGTTACCCATTTTTGCACTCTCAAGAAGTTAGTAAAATGGAAAATTTGGGTTTCGTATCATTTCGTTTGGACCATGAATAATGAAATACTTTCCCATCTTCGCAAACCACTAGTATATTTACTAGAAATTTTCTTGGGACCTTCGGTTTGGGTAAAAACAATTATTTTGATAGTTTAGAAAAGGCATTTTGTAGGCCTCCTGTAGTTCCCACTTCCCTTTGACACCTTTTAGTTATTGATTATGATACTCTCAACTATACTTATGGATATTATTATAGTTTTTGATTTGCAATGATGTTAGATGTTAGAGATCACAGTCATTGTTATTGATTTTGATTCATATATGATGCATGTGGATTATTAGAGATATTTTATATTAATGTTGATATGTTGTTGACATGGTTTTATATATATATATATATATATATATATATATATATATATATATATATATATATGTTTTTCGGACATGTGATATTTCATCATATTGAGTAGACCTTTGATAATTGAACTAATGTTGTGATAATTTTGACATGGATGAGATGTAGAATAGAAATGTTGCTAGAAATTGTAAATGATATCGTATTTTCCTAGATGATATTTGATTCGTATATAGATGATTGTGGATTTATATTGTATATTTTATCCTAGATGTTTTTGATGCAGCCATGAGGCCGAAGGAGGTGTTATGTGTTTTGCAAGTAAACATGTCACAACAAACATCGGGGGATTGGAGACCAACCACATTGGAATTCTAGGTGAATTCAACAAGGGTCACCATGGCAACATGTATTTGTGTGTGTGTTTGAATTATGGTTAGGGGGAAATTGTGACCAATGGGTTATGTATTGTCTTTTATTTAGTTTTCCTTTAATTGATGTATGTGATATTTTTAGTGATGTAATTCATTGTATTAATTATTTGGAATTTGGTGTATGTATTATTCCCCTTTATTATTAATGGGTCTTAGTGTTTCAAGTAAAGATAATTTGTTCTTGTCCTAAACTAATTATAGATGTGACAAAATAATTCATTTATTAGAATAGATGGCTCTTGGGCTTTGTGTTGTAAGATTGAGTGTTTATGACCTTGAGTGTTGTACACTCTACCCCCTTATGGAAATTCGAATTTGGCCTTAAGGGCCAATTTTGAAGGTTTGTGGGACAACTTAAACTTGTCCCACACCTCTTATATTTCTATGCCAAATATACCTATGGGTTGGGGGTTAAAATTAGACCCCATTATGGGTTTTAGGGAGAAAATTGTAAATATTTATTGCACCTTCTTACATGTAATTACTTTTAGTCCTTAAGGAGTGTGGGCATGGATTGTGTGTGTAAGTAAAATGTCATTTCCTCAACCACTTATTAATTGGGATTTGGAGTGTTAAGTTTGAATTGTGAGGTAGAGTTGAGGATGAGTGATGTGGCATCCTACATGGAGCCACCTCACCCTCCTCTCTCCATTTTCTATTTATTCAAAATATTTTTCTTGTTTGGGGTTACTTAATTCCTTTGTTCTCTTTATTTTCTTGGAATTAGAGGATTTTGGAGAGCTTTTGGTATTGTGGGAGCTTGTTAGTGATTGATTGGGTTTGGAGGAGCTTGGAGTTTTAGTCTTGGAACAAGCTCTACTATGGAAAGGTAGGAGCTTTAATTTTGCTTATGTTATTCCTTTTTTTTTTCTTGTGTGCTTGTTGGGTTCTTGGGTAGATTGCCTAAGTGTGGTATAGGAGGGGACTAT